>JAUNZM010001218.1:0-420472 GCA_033459285.1 Clamator glandarius
GCTGGATGGAAATTCTGACCTTCCTTTGCTGGAAATGGTGTTGGTGTTTATTTTTCTTTTCAATCAAGGAATTCTGATTTCTTTTACAAATCAGATGTTTTTAAAAAGGCGCAAATCCAATTAAAATGTTACATTTTGACAGGAGAATTTTTGTTTTGACTGCCTGAGTGAGTAAGGAAATTGAAATAAATTCAATCATTTTGCATCAAATCACAAGACTCAGAGATGAAAGAAATCTACTGAATGTAACAATTCAAAATCTCTGGGCTTCATTTCTAACTCTACTATAATTTGGGGGAAACTCAGATATTCTCAAGTTCTTCAGTATTCCAGCATCTGCACTTCTCACTGGGAAACCTTTGTGAACTCTACAAGCACTGTCATGGATTTGTACATTGTTCAGAACAATAGGATTGTCCTCTAGGTGGCACACATCAATACATCAATAAACCATATCAATAATTAATAATTAACCGCATGTATAAGTGCTGAGGTTTAAAGGGCACAGACATGCTTTTTTTTTTTCCTTGTGTTTCTTCAAGCTGTATTTCACTTCTGCCTTATTCTTTCTCTGGGTTTCTATCTCTGACTGAGCTTTGCAGCCTCAGGAAGAGAAATATTCTGAAAATCCCCCCACCCCTATCCAAGAAATGACTAAGAAACAGAGATCTGGAATGGTTGAATGGATATAAGCTGCTGGAAAGATAAAAGCTAGTTTATTAGATAGACTCATAGAGTCATGGAATGGTTTGGCTTGCCCATAAAGCCCATCCAGTTCCACCTCTGCCATGGGCGAGGACAACTCCCACTGGATTAGGGTGATCAAAGCCCCATCCAACCTGGCCTGGAACACCTCCAGGGATGGGGCAGCCACCACTGCTCTGGGCAACCTGGGCCAGGGCCTCCCCACCCTCATCCTGAAGAATTTCTTCATAATGTCTAATCTAAGTCTTCCTCCTTCCAATTTAAAGCCATCATTCTCCCTTGTCCTATCACCCCGTGCCCTTGTTAGAAGTCCTTCCCCAGCTTTCCTGGAGCCCCTTCAGGTACTGGAAAGCTACCATGAGGTCTCCCTGGAGCTTTTCTTCTCCAGGATGAACAACCCCAACTCTCTCAACCGGCTCTTGTACGGGAGGTGCTCCAGCCCTTGGATCATCTCCGTGACCTCCTCTGGACCAACAGTTCCGTATCCCTCTTACGTTTGATTCCAGAACTGGACACAGCACTCCAGGTGGAGTCTCATGGAGTGAAGCAGAGGGGGATCTGTCATCTGCTGGTGTGAAGACTGAATAGTGCTATGTTTGCAGCCTGAAACATCTTTGCAATTGCAAAAAGCAGCTGCTGCAGGCACGGGTATTCACACCTCTCCGGGTGGTAGGAACCCCACTGAACTTGTCTCAGCTGGAAATTGCTGTGTTACACAAGCTGTTTTCAATGCACTTGCTGCAAAGGATTGGTATCATAAAGCAGTTTGCGATTGAAGACAGCTCCGAGGTGGTGATTAATTACATTACACCTATTGTAATTATAAATTCCAGGTCACTCATCATTCTGGAAAACTGAAGGAGTTCAACCATCAGGGTGGAGTAACTACAGACATCCATATTAAAGTGTTCCAATGAACACCCAACATACAAGGAATGTCTCCATGGGGCTGCCTAAACACACACTGTGCTCCTCTTTTCTTGCCCTTTGGGCACAGAAAAATAGGTAATTAGACAGGCACACAGGACAAATCTGTAACTGTCACTAACTTAACTCTATAAAAAAATTGTTCTTACCTGCGAATGTTCCCCTTTGTGCAACTTTTCTATACACAAAAAAAGGAGTGAACATGCTTTGCTTAGTGAGGGAGGAATAGGATGAGTTCACAGCCTTTGGAGCCCTTTAGTTTTTGAAAGAAGGAATAGCTTGTGCTGAAAATATTCAGCAAATCTCTTGGTGGGGGAGAGATGCAAGTTTTTGCTGGTGCCTCTCTCTGCAAGAGCTCCCAGATCAGCATGGAGGGACGTCATCAGGAGGACATTTATTATGGCTTTTAAACAACTGCAAAACCTGACTAGATCAGGTCTGTGGTCTGTGGCATGAACCAGCAGAAGATGCCAAAGAGGAAAGCAGACAAGTCTTGTCATGAGGGATTATGTATGGCCTGCTCCTCCAGGCTGAATATAACAGGACAGCCCTGATGCCTGAATCATAGGTTCATAGAATGTTTTGAGTTGGAAGGGATCTTAAAGCCCATCCAGTCCCATCCCCAGCCATGGGCAGGGACACCTCCCACTGGATCAGGGGCTCCAAACCCCATCCAACCTGGCCTTGAACCCCTCCAGGGATGGGGCAGCCACCACTGCTCTGGGCAACCTGGGACAGGGCCTCCCCACTCTCATCATGAAGTATTTCTTCTGAATGTCTAATTTAAATCTTCCCCCTTCCAATTTAAAGCCATTCCCCTTCATCCTATCACTCTAGGCCCTTGTAAAAAGCCCGTCTCCAGCTTTTCTCTAGCCCCTTCACGTGCTGGAAGCTGCTCTAAGGTCTCCCCAGAGACTTCTCTTCTCCAGGCTGAACAAACCCAGCTCTTGCAGGCTGTACTCATAGCAGAGGTGCTCCAGCCCTCAGATCATCTCCTGAAGAACCTCTAAAGTTGAACGGCCCTTCCAAAGCTGATGACACTTCTATATATTCACAATCTCCCCAGTTTAACCAGTGCCTTACTGAATTTAACTCAAACTGGTGTCCTAGAGGCAAATCTTGCCACTCCTCCCCCCTCTTTTACTTTCCTAAAGGACTTATTACTTTGCTATGGAGTTAATTACACTTGTGTAACAGAGTTGTAATCACCTTAGACTACAGACATAGTATGTTTCAAAGGTCTCTAAGACATTCAACTAATTTTCTCCCCTTTGATACCACCACACTTCACTGCCCTTCAGTTTTCAGTAGCTCTTCCTCAACAGCAGGTTCCACAGGCCTCCTTCTGCCTGACAGGCAGCCCACCACTGCCATGACCCCGTGAGACCAAACGTGCCCTGCTCAAGTGGCTTTCAAGACCTCTAGTGAAAGCTGAGAAGCTCTACAGAAAGGGAGCACTTGATGCCCTCCCTCTCCCTTTGCTGTCTCATAGTCGCTTGTGGCCACAGCAAATTTAAACTCTCAGGCAGAATGCGAGAGGTGGTTCTCCTAGATATGAGAAGTGGTTCTCCTGGATATGAGAGGTGGCTCTCCTGTATATGAGAGCTGGTCCTTGCAAAGCTCCGCTGCTGCCAACTGCCCCTTTCCCACCTCACTGGAAAGGACAGATGGAGACAGCAAGTCTCGGGTTGCAAGGCAGCCCTTCCAGTCCCACCCCACCTCCTCCCCACTTTCCTGAGGAGATCTCTGCCTCTACAATACAACCCTAGCATCTCTCACATGGGAAGACAGAAGCAGCAGGACAGCTTTAGTGGTTTTGGATGGCAGTCCCAGTGCCTGGAGCCAAGCTCCTTCTCCTCATGTCTGTGAGGAACACTGGGTTTCTCTGGAAACTCCTAGAATGGGGAAAACACGCAAAGATCTGGAAAGAGATCAGAGTAAACAATGTTTCATGGTATATTCAGACAGTGATAATGCAAACCACAGACAAACATAGAACAGGGACAAATCTGTTATCAGTAAACCATACAAACACTCGTGTCTTAATGTTTCATTTCTTCAGGGTTGCCATTCCATGACCAGCTTAGACTCACTGAAGTCCTTTTTGCTGTTAAAAGAGCAATCCCATGTCCAACTCAGCCAAGCTGTCTCATCTCCCCATCGTACTAACAGCAACTTTCATGTAACAGAATAAAGGTGTCAGCCCAGAGGTGGTGTGCTCTGCAGAGAAGCTGATCAGGGTCTTGCAGAGCAAATCTCAGAGAGGTGAGAGCAGTCTGGAAATATTACTTCACAGAAAGGGTTGTCAGGCATTGGAACAGCCTGCCTAGGGAAGTAGTGGTCTCACCACCCCTAGTGGTGTTCAAAAGATGCGTATGTGTGGTGTTAAGGACATGGTTCAGTAGTGGACTTGGCAGTGTCGGGTTTTTAGTTGGACTTGGTGATCTTAAAGGCCTTTTCCAATCTAAACAATTCTGCGATTCTGCGTGATTCAGTAACAGCCCCATCATGACTGAGAGTCATCACAACCTGTGAGGACTGCCTGGCTATCCCAGTCCTCTCATGGCACTATGACTGTCAAAAGAAAGGAGCAAAGAGGAATTCAAGAGGTGCTTCAGAAAATGCCTGGGTGCTGCAAGTGAGGTTCAGGCTGCTCTCCATGGAGCTAACTTCAAGCAAAAATAAGAAAGAGAACCAACTAAAGTCACTCAATCTGTTCAGCCTGGAGAAGAGGAGACTGAGGGGAGACCTCATTGAGGTTTACAGCTTCCTCACAAGGGGAAGGAAACAGGAGCAGGCACTGGGCTTTTCTCTCTGGTGACCAATGACAGGACTTAAGGGGATGGCAAGAGGATGCACCAGGGAAGGGTTAGGTTGGACATTAGGAAAAGGTCCTTCCCCGAGAGGGTGTTGGAGCCCTGGAACAGCTCCCAGGGAAGCAGTCACAGCACCAAGGCTGACAATATTCCAGAAGCATTTGGCCAATACCCTCATCCACATGGTGTGAACATTGGAGTTGTCCTGTGCAGGGACAGGAATTGGACTTGTGAGTCCTTTCCAGCTCAGGATATTCTATGATTCGATATTGCTGATGTCATTTAGTAGCCTTAAACTTAGTTGAAATCCTTCAAAATCCACAATTAGTGCAAGATGGTGTCCCTTAAGCTCCATTCTCAGCACCTTTGAAACTGCAAAGATGATGCTCCATACTGATGCTGCGTTGTCTCAAAGCCCTGGGTAGGTACTGAGACTTCTGCCCCTTGTGTGCACCCTTCTGTGTGAAATACATCCTGTGCTCAGCCTCCCAGCACCACCAGTGGAATTCCTCAGAGTCAGCAGAAAGCAGTGATTTATAACAGCCAATGTGTTGATCAGGGGGGTGGCAGGGCGGCACAGCTCCCAAAGGAAGCTTCAGTTGACAATGTCTCTTTCCTAAACTTCCTAACAGGGACTTGGTGGGGGATGACCAACTGTGGAAAAATGTTGCTTATGTCCCAGGACAAGAATTATGATTATTTGCTGGGCTTCCATCCACTGTGGGGAATTCTGTCTCGTGACATCACCCCATTGTTCCTGCCAGTGCCAAGAACACACTGGGATCCCATCTTCTCAATGGTTAAAACGCTTTCCTGTTTGCTTGTTCCTTGTTTCCAAACAGCACATTTCATGAATGCTGCACGGAACGTCTCTCTTTCTTGAGCTGTTTTGTCCCTTTCGTCATGTCTGCCTGGAACTCTTCACAATGAAGTGAACAATGTATTCCTACAGTCAGAAACAAAAGGGAAAAAATAACTGCAGGAGGCAAAGCCCATCTCTGGCATTACAGAGCCTGTGTACGCCTTTGTTCCTTCTTTGGAAACTGTGTTTGTGTAGCATGAACCCATCCCTCTGCTCCAGCCGGTTGTTTTTCTTAGTGTGGCGATAACGGGAGGAGCGTTGGCTCTGGGAAGCAGTGGCCCCTGCTTTTTATCAGGGGTACAGGGATGGTTTCAGGAGCAGAGCAGCTTCTTTGTGTCTAGAAGATCAAGAACTACTGCTCCTGGTTTCACCTGGACCCACCCCCCAACCCATACTATGAAGAGGGACTGAACATTCAGCCTGAACTCTCAGAATCATAGAAAGGTTTGTGTCAGAAAGGACCTCAAAGTCCACCTTTGTCACAAAGGGCTTTGAGCTTTCTGGATTGCTCTTCTCTGGAATTTGGGATTTTGGGGTGCTGCTGAAGCAGCTACAAGGGTCCTGAGGAGTGTAGGCATTTATAGAGTCATGGAATGGTTTGGGTTGGAAGGGAACTTAAAACCTATCCAGTTCCAACTCCCATGCCTCCCACTGAATTAGGTTGCTATGAGTAATTGAGTAGCTGCTCTTGAACCCACCATAGACACCAGATCAACACTCTATGGGGATGGTTGGTGCTGAAAGCTGCCTCACCCTACATCTGGACGTGCTTCTTTGCAAGCCTAAAGGGAAATTACTTTTAAAAAAGTCATTGGGTCTTTTTTCAATCAAAAATCCTGTAGCTCTGGACAAAGCAGGGTCAGTTCAAAGCAGTCAATGCGATCGCAACCCCACCTCTTCTCTGCAGGGTTCCTACATCCCTGCAACAAACAGAGACTTGTGTCCATATCTCGCATCCTTTAAGAAAGGATAAAATGCTGGTGCCAAACATCCATTCGTCTGCTGGTCAGGTTGGTGCCTGCTCCACACAGCAGGGTATTTCCTGGAGAGAAAAATATGTTCTAACTCCATTCAGTAGGCACATATGAACAAGAGGGTGTAACATTTGTTCCATTTTCTGCGACAGGGTAAATCTCCTGGGATTTATGAGAAATGAAGAAAACAAGTGAGGAATCTTGGATGAAAGGTCTGGTTTGTACAGATGTTTTTGCACCTGGCTGTAAAGGCAAATAGCTGGCAGATATCTGGGCACTTGTCTTCGAGATGTAAGCGAAGGGACAAAGCTATGGCCAAAACAGGAGTCTGGGAAAGGAAATAGCTTGGACCCAGAGCTCAAAACCTCAGGTTAACTTGAGATTCTTTGTCATAGAGTCACAGAATCATTTGGGTTTAGATGGACTTTTACAGGTCATCCTGTCTAATTCCCCCTGCAGGAGCAGGGACCGGATCAGGTTCTCAAAGCCCCATACAACCTGACCTTGAATGTTCCCAGGGATGAGGCCTCCACCACCTCCATGGGCAACCTGTGCCAGTGCCTCACCATCCCCACTGTAAAAATTTCTTCTCCACATTCAGTCTCATTCCTCTCTCCCTTAGTTTAAAACCATTTGTTCTTTCCTGGAGACATAAGAGGTCTTCATGTTACAAAGTTCTCTGCTGCTCCTTCCAGTCAGTGAATTCTGGAAGGTCATACTGCTGTGGCACTGTCTCATATCTCAAACAACTGGTAGCACCTTTTCTAAGAAAGAGGCCCTCCTTTAATTAAAATGATGTAATTTACTCCCCAACATTTCCTCTCTGTGGTAACTACTGCTGCGTTACCTTCCCCACGTCGAGGATATCGTCTTTCACCCTCCGGTGACCAGAATAAGGATCAAAGAAACTGGAGCCAAAGGAGATTTATTATATCACTGAATTGGCATCTGGAATGTCACATAGCATCCGAGCTCTGACATAACTCTGAAACTTGGCACAGCTGGAATATGGGCTTTGACAGGTAATGCTGCTATTGTATGTCTCTATTGTCTCTTGAGAGTGTTGCATTGGTATAGATGTTAAGAACTTCCCTCTGTATGTTCACCTCTCACACTGAAGCTTTATTTTATCAGATATATGCTTATACTAAAATAAAATAAGCTCTATTCCTGATTTTCTCTGCTTAAAGTGTACTCTACCCTGCAATTCTGGCTCCACTCCCAGATGTACATTTTTTCATAGAATCACAGAATGGTTGGTTGGAAGGGACCTCAAAGCCCATCCAGTTCCAAATCCCCCTGTTACGGGCTGGAATGCCTCCTACTGGACCAGGGGCTCCAAGCCCCATCCAACCTGGCCTTGAACACGTCCAGGGATGGGGCACCCACCACTGCTTTGGGTAAACTGGGCCAGGGCCTCCACACCCTCATCATGAAGAATTTCTTCCTAATGTTTAATTTAAATCTTCCTCCTTTCAGTTTAAAGCCATTTAAAACCAAGGTATGCCCTGACCCAGCTGTAGGACCTTGCACTTGGCCTGGTTGAACCTCATGAGGTTCGCACGGGCCCACTTCTCCAGCCTGTCCTGGTCCCTCTTGATGATGCCCAGTGTGTCAACTGCACCTCTCAGCTTGGTGACATCTGCAAACTTGCTGAGGGTGCCCTCGATCTCACTGTCTATATCACCAATAAAAATATTAAACAGCACCAGCTCTGGCCTCCTGTGCCCCCTCACTTCATCCCCACTCATGGAGCTCATGTCAGTCTCTGTGCTCTCACATGCCATCATAGTTAGAGTTATTTGACGAAAACCGCAATAATTTCCCCTGAGCATATTTTTTTTGACCCCACTATGGGTTTTCCCTGCATTCGGCATGCATGTTGTAAGAAAACGGGTTGGGGAGGATACACACTTGCTGGCTCTGAGTGGATGTTAAAGCCCCTTGTCGTTGCTTGCAGGAACACAATCGTAACTTGTCTCGCTTCCATGCGATGCTGTGAGCAGAAGCTCAGGTGAAAGCACTTTTCCACACTCTGGCTCACCGCTTTTTCTCTTGTTTCTCTTTCCATGCCCCATGCACGTGCTACGCTTTGCATGGGACCTCACACTGCTTCACTGCAATTGCCATCATCTCGCATCTGCTCATGACAACAGTGCAATAAAACGCTAAACCGCTCCGTGTAAACAAATAAAAATACACTCCCTTTCTTAAGAACCCTTTAAAAACATCTCCAGAAAGCCAAGTGCTGGAGGTCTTTGTTGGCTTTTCTAACCTGCTCGAGCTCTGAGGATTATTCCACTCTCAAGATTCACTCGAGATGCGTGAAGCCAGGAGCTGCCCCTCGGAGTCGGAGTGGGAACACCAGGAGATACGGAGCGCTTGGAAGCTGCTCTCCATCCCTGTGATGGGCCGGACCCACTGCTTCCCAGTTCCCCACCTCTGCACGGCCACACTTTGGGCCAGACGAAGCCACTTTGCCTCTCTCTTCACACATCCCGGGATCCGACTTGTGTATTTCACATTCTTCTCATCCTAAAATAGTGCTGACCAAGCCATCATCAACACAGAAGAAGCAAAATCAGACGGCGCTTGGGCAGGTTTATTGAGAATAATTTTAATTTTTCAACCTAGAAAAAGAGTTTAAAATCATTTAATGACAAAAAAAAATGAGCAAAGAGGGAGAGAGAAAGCAGTAGTGCTGTATTTTCTTGAATTAACAATTCTACTTGATATTTAACTTGAATTCCAGCTAGTTCGTGCTGAATTCCAGCTGATTTCCCCGTCTTTCCTGTGCAGACCAATGCAGACAGTGCAGCCGCAGCCGCTGCGTTGCCCCCAAGGGGGCTCCCACGCGTGTTTTGGGGCTGGGCATGAGGTGATGCAGGGCTCTGCCCCCCAAAAAAGCGCTGCCCCCCTTCTCCTCCCCCTTGCTCCACGCTGCATCCACGTCCTGCACCGTTCCCATCACTCTGCCACGGGCAGAGGGGGGGACGCACGCCAGATCCCACGCGTGTTTTGGGGCTGAGCGGAGATGATGCGGAGCTGTGCCCGCGGGGTCCACCCCCAAAAGCTCTTTCCTCTCCTCCCACGCTGCATCCACGTCCTGAACCTCCCCTTCTCTCACTGCATCCCTATCCCGCACCATTCCCACTGAAGCAGGAAAACCCCCCACGCGTGTTTCAGGGCTGAGCCGGGGCGATGTGGGATTTTGTCCATGGGGTCTGTTCCCCAAAGCTCTGTCCCCTCCTCCTCCCTTCCCCACGCGGCATCCACGTCCCGCACCGACCCCACCACGGGGGGGACGGGACCCACGCGTGTTTCGGGGCGATGTGCGGGGCAATGCGGGGCTGCGCTCAGGAGGTTCGCACCCCGAAGCTCTTTCTTCTCCTCCCATCCCGCATCCACGTCCCGCACCGACCCCATCCCGGGGGTACTGGACCTCACGCATGTTTCAGGGCGATGTGCGGGGCGATGCGGGGTTGAGCTCAAGAGGTTCGCACCCCAAAGCTCTTTCCTCTCCTCCCATGCCGCATCCACATCCTGCACCGACCCCATCCCGGGAGAGACAGGACCCCACGCGTGTTTTGGGGCGATGTGCGGGGCGATGCGGGGCTGCGCTCAGGAGGTTCGCACCCCAAAGCTCTTTCCTCTCCTCCCATGCCGCATCCACGTCCCGCACCGACCCCATCCCGGGGGAGACAGGACCCCACGCGTGTTTCGGGGCGATGTGCGGGGCGATGCGGGGTTGAGCTCAGGAGGTTCGCACCCCAAAGCTCTTTCTTCTCCTCCCATGCCGCATCCACGTCCCGCACCGATCCCATCCCGGGGGGTACGGGACCCCACGCGTGTTTTGGGGCGATGTGCGGGGCGATGCGGGGCTGCGCTCAGGAGGTTCGCACCCCAAAGCTCTTTCTTCTCCTCCCATGCCGCATCCACGTCCCGCATCGATCCCATCCCGGGGGGGAAGGGACCCCACGCGTGTTTTGGGGCGATGTGCGGGGCGATGCGGGGTTGAGCTCAAGAGGTTCGCACCCCAAAGCTCTTTCCTCTCCTCCCATGCCGCATCCACGTCCCGCACCGATCCCATCCCGGGGGGTACGGGACCCCACGCGTGTTTTGGGGCGATGTGCGGGGCGATGCGGGGCTGCGCTCAGGAGGTTCGCACCCCAAAGCTCTTTCTTCTCCTCCCACGCCGCATCCACGTCCCGCACCGATCCCATCCCGGGGGGTACGGGACCCCACGCGTGTTTCGGGGCGGTGCGCGGGGCGATGCGGTGTTGAGCTCAGGAGGTTCGCACCCCAAAGCTCTTTCCTCTCCTCCCACGCCGCATCCACGTCCCGCACCGTCCCCATCTCAGAGCGGGGGCGGTGGGACGGGACCCCACGCGTGTTTTGGGGCGGTGCGCGGGGCGATGCGGGGTCCTGCCAGCGGTCTCCGCCCCGCGAGCGCTGCCCCCGCTCCCCCGCGTCCCCCCGGGCGCTGCACGCGGCGGGGCGGAGCGGGGCGGGACGCGGGGCTATAAAGCACCTGCCAGCGCCCGGCGCCTCCAGACGCATCGCGGCGGCTCCGGCTGAGGCGGAGGGAGAGCCCGGAGAGGGAGGGAGGAGACGACAAAAAAAAAAACAAAGAAAACACGAGGGAAAACAAACCCCACAGCCTTCCACTCTCTGCAGCCACCATGCCCAGCCGCCCTGTCGCCCTGCTGCTAGCGCTCGCCCTCTTTGCCCTCCTGGACCACGGTGAGTCTCCGGGATGCAGGGGGTCTGAGCACCCCGGGATGCAGGGGGTCCGAGCCCCCAGGGGTGCCTGCTGCGGCTAGGGGATGCCATCTGCACCCCCTCTGCTGTAGGAGTGGGGTTGCACGCAGTGCTGGCAAGCGCCTGGGGTCTGCGGGATGAGGGGCGTCACACGGTGACTCCTCCGTGTCTTGCTCCGAGGGCAGCGTCTGCAGCGTCTGGGGTTCTGCAAGTCCTTTATGAGCCCGCAGCTGCATCGGCTGCACCTCCTGTGATGCTTCCTGCATATTGGAATTGCTGCGTTCCTTGCTGGAGGTGCAGCCTCGCCAGCAAGGCTGCACCTTCTGTAACGCTCCCTGCATATTGGGGTGGCTGTATTCCTTACTGGAGGAAGAGTTGTGGAGGTGTCACTCCGATGGGCACGCCAGCGCTCTGCACGGAGGCTGCAGCTCATCCTTTCCTCCTTCTGCAGGTATGGGCCATCCTCCACCAGAGTCCCACCTGGCTGCAGCCAATGCTGCGCACCTGAGGACCAAGCGATGCTCCTGCAACAGCTGGCTGGATAAGGAATGCATTTACTTCTGTCACCTGGATATCATCTGGATCAACACTCCTGGGTGAGCATGAAGAAGGCTTTTTAGGGGGGTGGCTCTGTTGATGAGTGCTTTCGGATCAAGGATGGGGTTAGGGTAGAGCAAAGTGAGGAAGGGTTGCAGCGCTGCGAGGCTCTTACAGCACCTGCTCTGCAGAGCATTGCAAGTCCAGTCCTTTCCGACATCTGGACGGGGATGAGGCGTGCTTCTGCTCTGGAGTTACAGTAGGAAAATAAGAGTGGGGGATACAGGGAGCAATACTGGGGAGCAGGGTGAAAGCCCAGGGTGATGCTCCCTCATGGGCTCATCTTTTCCAGAGTTTATATCTCTCTGCAAGCCAAAAGCAGCACCAAGATGTTGTAGCAAGTCAGAAAGTTACTCTACCTGCTTCAAACTGTAGTTCTGACTGCTAACTGTTAATGAGACGGCCGTGGGCTGGCACTAAAGTCCCGTGGCTGCCAAGTCCTGCCCTCAAGAATGCTAAACAAGCTTTTCCGAGCAGTTTCAGACCAATGGCCATCCCACTGTAGCAAAACACATGTGCTCAGGTGTGGTTATAATCACGCTTGCTAACATGCAATTACAACTTGGTGCTTGCTTGGAGAATAGTTGCAGTCCCTGCCAATCCTAAACCCTCTGGGAGAGTAGATTGCGATCAAAGACGGAGCCAGAACGTGCTAACAGCTCTGAAAGAATTCCGTGATCAGAAGGACCTGTTATGGCCCCAAGACATCTTGATTTGTACTCTGTCCTGTGTGTTAAAACCCACGCGGGGGAGCGAAAGCGCTGACATCTCCAGGCTTGAGAAATGCTCTCCTTGCTGCTGTGGGGCTGGTGGAGTGGGACAGCCACGCTCCTTGTGTGCCCTGGCACCCAGGGGAGCTGCCAGCTCACCAAGCCAGTGCTGGCGACCCTTGCACGGGTGCCTGGGCTGCTGTGAGGAGAGAAAATTCCACTTGCAACCCAGCACACACTGGCACGGCAATCCCCTGGGAGGGGTAGGGTGGAGAAAGCAGTAGGTGGGAGAGGAGCTGGGGTTTAAAGGCTTAGACATATCGGTGACCTTTTCACCTTATGTCTATAGATGAGTCTTTTATTATCCTGGCACTGGCTTGGCTGCCTCCCAGGGCTGTGTTATAAAGTTGTTGGCTAATAAAAAGTTGGTTGCATAGCTGATTCCTTTTGTTTTTCACAGACACACCGCTCCCTATGGCTTGGGAAGCCCGCCAAAGCGGCGCAGGAGATCGCTCAGCCGCTGCGAGTGCTCGCACTCCAGGGACAACATCTGTGCCACCTTCTGCCAGGCAAAGCCTGGGTAAGTCGAGGGGGTCTTGGGGTTTCCTTAGGGGCTGCTTGGTCAGGGCGCAAGCAGGCAGGCGAAGCTCAGGAGCTGGAGGAACTCTACAGCCTCCCTGGGGATGGCTGCGCAGCTCTTAGCAAACAGCTGGAACTTGTCTAGTGGCTTTCGTACCCCTCCCAGGAGGCCCTGGCAAAGTGTCACTAGGGTGGTTTTGTTGTACAATAGTCTCTTTGCTAGCTGATATGAAGCAATGTTACCTCCATCCCTGCTGCTGCCAGGAGGCTGAGGAAGTTCTCTGTGCACTGGTGGGAAGGGAGGAGCTGGAAGAACTTTGGGAGAGGGAGAAGTGGAGGCGCTGAATGTTGGAGACGTCAGTGTCTCCTGCATGGCTCAGCTGGGAGAGGCTGCAGGAGAGCAGGACTGCTGAGAGGTGGGAGCTGGAAATCAAATACCTTCTGTAGCCAGCTCTTTCTACAGTGCATGTTGCACTCTGGATTGTCTCGCTTTGCTCCCCACAATGTGAGCACTTCTCCAAAGTAGAAGATCTGTCATTAAGGCAAGGCAATAGTTAACATCCCCATTAAATATGGCTATGAATAGAGTGAGGCCTGACAAAAGAGGATTGGAGTAAAAGTGAGCTATGAATAGCTTTCAAATAGCTGCAATTAACCCTTCAAAACCATGTATTCAACTGTCTCAGCCTGTCACTGGTGATGTTAGAGCAGTGCTGTTAGGCTCTGTGCGCGGTTCCTGCTTGGAGCAGCACCCCCCACCCAGTTCTTCCATGGTGTGGCTGGATGTGAGTGGTTCACACATCTCTTGCTAACTAGGTACCTGCAGAGTCTGAAGCTCCCAGTGAGCACTGGAGCATCAGTGAAGTCTCCACAGAGTGGTGATATGAAGCCTTCTCATCATGGCCTGCTGAGAGCTCTCAGGTGAGCATACCACCTAACCCCCTCCCTTAACATCCTTCATGAGTGCTTTAAAATCTATGGTTGTGCCCCTAGACTGCAGGGTCCTCTTTGATTTGACCTGACTTCCTCCTCTTGCCCCCCTTTAAATGAGTAGACTTGGCTATTTCTGCTCTCTGTGGAACTGAAGCCCAGCACTGAGGGAACCTGGGATGCTTGTGTCCTTCCAAAACTAGAGGAACGTTACATAAAATGCAGTTCTTGACTTGGGTAGGAAGTCCCAGTGATATGGGACAGGGTGATGCACAAGAAGTGGGAGAGGGATGGTGTCATGTAGGAGAATGGTTGACATTTGCTGTTCAGTCAATCAAAGGAAAGAGCTTTTCTCCCATCACATCAGTGAGTTGTGGGACTCTGTGTTGGAGACACTGGACTCCTGGAGTGTCAATGAGATAAAGGGGGTTGGCAAATTAAAGGAGGATGGATCTGTTTGTGGCAGTTAAATCAGATGCAGTAGGACCACTTTCTGAAAGGTGGATCTGGGGAAGCATCTTTTGAGCCATGCCAGGCTGCAGGACTCCTTGGATTGATTCTCTGTCAAAGGCCACTGGTGGAAAAGGGATTTGAGGCTAGCGGAATCTCTGCTGTGGATAATACACCTGCAGTTAGGAATGCCCTCTCTTCCTTCCCTCAAAATAAATCTTGGTGAGGGTTAGATAAACACCTGCTGCTGAGTTGTAGGAATACGGACTGAAGAATGAACATCCTGTTGCTCCTGTTTACAGGGATCTTGCTGCCTCCAGCCTGTGGTTCAGCAAGCACCAGCACCGTTCTCAGAGGAATGCACAGCCAACAGTTTTGCCTTGGAAGAAAAACATCTGGAAGAAGAAGAGATAAGAAGCAGGTGCATACCAAGTTCACCAGAAGAATTTGGAGGCCTGTGGGTGCCACTAACTCCGCTGTCGGTAGTTAGAGCTGAAGCAAAGGCCATGAGTGGAAGGGGGAAGAAGTGGAAGTCTCCATGGTCCTGTTGTGTGAACAAGAACTGCATGCATTCCAGAGACTGTTGTAAAGGGAAACCCATCTCTCTATACAGTCATAGATGTGTCATGGAGCTGAATTGTGCCTTTTTGGATGAGGCAAGGGTCTTGCTGGTAGAGTACTAGCTTAACTCTGCACTGGAGTCCAAGGCAGAGGGTGAGCCTGTGCTGGGTGGTTGAATCGCATACAAATGAGGTTGCTCAGTACAGTTCTGGGCCTGGCAGCACTGAGCCCGCAGCACTGAGCCCATATCCCTGGCCTGGTCTGCTCTGCCTTTGAGCCACGTTTGAGCACGGTTCCAGCTTGGCCGTGTTCAAAGGTGGTTTGGCTGGGCATGCAGACAGGGTTAAACTGCCTCCAGCGTGGCTGCCTGAGCCCACCTTTGCACTTTTTCTCTTGTCAGTGTGATGTGCGTATGAACGGACTCTAATTTTTAAACAGCTCCCAGTTTTTATTAAATATATATATACATATACATCATCTAGAAGCTGGAAAGCCAACTGAGCAGTCAGTGGCATTCTTTGGCTGAGAAAGGGCCGTTCTTAAGCAGCTCTTATTTTGGTGGAAGGTAGCTTGCTTAAGCCAGAGCTTGCATCAAATCCAAACACGACCCTGCCACCGGGCACAACACCAGCAGTGCTGGGGAGGCTGATGTGGAGCTGTAATCCTGCAGGAGCCCTGTGCATGCAGCCCCTCGTAGTCTGGAGGAGGGAGCCCCACTGAGTCTGAGCTGCACGTCCAGATGTGTTCAGTGCTGTGAATCTGTCTCATCTCCTTGGATGTAGTCTTAGTAGGGTAGAGTACTTCCAGCTCTTAACCTAATGTCTCAGCTTTCTTTCAGCTCTGCCTGAAAGGAGAGGCTAGGGGCAAAGAAAATGGGTGGTGGGAAAACAGCATGAAAAGGCTCACTTGCTGCTTTGCTTAGATCAGGTCTCCGAGTTGGACTCTATAATTCCACAAATGACCAGTATATGGATAGTGTGTTGCTATGGGAAGTGTAATCTGCATGGAGAACGTAATAGGCAAGGGGCAGCCAGGTGGGATTGGTGTAGAGAACAGGCTTGCTAAGAAGAGAGCACAGCACTGTCTGCACAGCTTTAGAGGAAAGGCTTGGATTTAAACCCATGCTAGAATCCTGGCTGCTTCCCCAGCTATGGAGCAACACAGAGCTGAGAAGGAAGAGTTTGGATAAAACATTGAGCCCAGAAAACAATCTTGTAGGTAAATGCAATCTCATGGCTCTGGAGCTGTATCACAAATGCACTTTGGTTTGCCTGGGCAGATTAACTTCTCATATACATCGTGGCTTGCAGCTGTTGCCTGCTTAGTGCAGTTAAATAATTGCTCTCTTAGAACCCCTGTTGGGTCCCCCGTGCTGCCCAAGCCAGTATTAGATGCAAGCATTTGAAAAGGCTGCTTGAAGTTGGTGATGGACCAAAATCTGTGGCTGTTGCAAGTGTAGTCCCATTGGACACAGAAAATATTTCCTTGATTTTGCTTTAAGCCCTAGAGGAGGTGAAATGAGACCAGCTGATTGTATTGTAAATGAAAACGCAGACTTAATCATTTGGTCCCCAAAGCTGCATAGAATCCTTGCTATATTTGACCTTCTGAAGGTCTGGGTCATTCTAAAAGAAAAATCCTGAAAGGGTTTGTTCCAGAGGAACATTTGCACATGGTTTAATGTGAGCAGAGTAATTTAAAATAGAACTACTGCTGTAATGTACTATGTATATCTCCTTGAGTGTGTAATGTCTCATCTTTAAGTGACTTATTGCACACGTACCAAATGTAGCATCCTTAAATCTGTATATTTATTTAAATCTATTGATTATTTTTAGACGGTAATTTGCAAAATTTAATTTGTAAAAAATAATGACAAAAGTCAATATTGTTTTTCTTCCTTATTTGATGGCTGGGTGGTGGTGGATGAGATGAAAGAAATGCAGATGGCCAAGAGCACTGTGAAAGGGAGTGGGACAGCAGAGCTGGGTGGGAATGGGGAGGCTGTGTTGGCTGGTGAACGGTTCTGAGCAAGTTTCAGCTCACAGTGAATACATTGAGCTGACTTAAGCATTCCTTAACTTGAAAGAAACTTCTTGATCCTTTTTAGATTTCTATGGGAACACAGGTGTGAAATTACCCCCATCTTGTTATGCTTAGGCCTGGGGATGCTGAGAGCAGCATGAAACCTTGTGCCAAGGGATCCTGTTAATCAGGGAGTGGTTTGGGTTGGAAGGCACCTGAAAGCCCATCCAGTTCCACCCCCTGCCGTGGGCAGGGACACCTCCCACTGGATCAGGGGCTCCAAGCCCCATTGAGCCTGGCCTTGAACCCCTCCAGGGATGGGGCAGCCACCGCTGCTCTGGGCAACCTGGGCCAGGGCCTCCCCACCCTCACAGCAAAACATTTCTTCCTAAGATGAGATCATAATCTCCCCTCTTTCAGGTGAAACCCATTCCTCCTTGTCCCCTCCCCAGCTTTCCTGGAGCCCCTTTCAGTACTGGAAGCTGCTCTAAGCTCTACCTGCTGACTTCTCTTCTCCAGGCTGAACAATGCCATCTCTTTCACTCTGTCTTTGTATGGGAGGTTCTCCAGCCCTCAGATAATCTCTGTGGGCTCCTCTGGCCTTGCTCCAACAGCTGTGTCCTTCCTATGCTGAGGACTCCAGAATTGGATGCAGTGCTCCAGGTGAGTTCTCCGCAGAGGGGCAGAATCCCCTCCATCACCTGCTGGACCCACTTCTCCTGATGCACATTTTTGCATGGTCCTTTGCCTCAAATCCATTTAGCATCTCTGTAACTGTGGGTGTCAGCATTGCAGGGACATCCTCTGCAAAGCGCATCCTCTCCTCCGACCACCTTCCAGGGCTGAATTTTGTGGATTGTTTTTAATTCTTTTGGGTTTTTTTTTTAAATACAGTTAAAAGCCATCATCCATTCAATGATCATCTTTGCCTGATGACCTCACCATCAACTATTCTGGTGTAGTTAACTCAGTGAATTTCATGGGGCAGCTATAAGAAGGGACTGAAAAGGAAACATTAATTTAATAGCTAGCGCAATGCTTGCTGCATGCCCAGAAACCATCACGCTTCTTCGTGGTTTCCATGGCTTCCTGGGAACAGTAGTTCAGAGCTACAGCCCCATCCTTTCTGATGGCCCAGCTTTCTTGGCTGAGCTACATCTCCCACGGCTGAGCCTCCATTCTGTAACCTGGTGTGAAAATCAGATTCGTTTAGATGTTTCTGTGACAATAAGTGATAGTTTCTGACTTTAATGATAGAGGTCCATGATAAAAATGACCCTGAATTACAGGCAAAAGGGGGGAAAAAAGGTACCCTGAAACACTGTGAATTTCCTACGTATGACATCTAAGGGGCAATTCTCCCTTTTTCTGTTCAAGCTTGTTCTTGGAAAAATCTGCTTATTTGGGGTCATTTCCATAGTTGTCCTGCTTGAACTGATTTCAGGTGGTGGGAACAAGGAAGCCGAGAGCTGCTGGAAATGCACACATTTCCTAGGGAAGGCATCCCCATCATCTGGATTGTCTATTGAGCCTTGGACCCAGCCTTTTACTTATGTCTTTTGAATCACAGAAGAACTCAGTCATCCTTGGAGAACAGAGCATCCCTGCTTGCACAGCTCAAGGGTAACAGCACAAGGAAAGCATCACATTTGCTGGAGGTGGGACCAAACAGAATGCTCTCAAGTTCTTCTACAGTGTGTGGGCTTGAAGCAAGGTATCCAGACAGGGAGAGAGAAAACTTGAACCAATCCATTGTGGGTGGGTTGTTTGGGTTTTGGTTTTGGTTTGGGTTTTGGTTTTTTTTTTCTGTACTGAAGATCAATGAACAGAGGAAAATTTGTCACAGGGCTGAATGTGGAAAACCATCCAGGTCAGGCAACCCACACTCACCTGGGGAAACTTTGGACTCACCTGTACTACAGAAGGAAACGCTGGAGATCAACATAAGTGGAGAACCAATTTTAAAATACCACAGGCCAGACATCCAGAGAAGCCCCCCAAGGCCCTGGTCACAACACCTCAGAAGCTGCCCTTGCTAGGATCTGGCCCCTCAGGTGTCTCACCAAGCACTGAGAACCACCTGAGCCTGGCAATAACCCCATGGTGTTGCCTGGAACAACACCAACATCTGTGCAAAACCCAGCCCTTTGGGTATCGTTTTAATTACAAGAGCTAATTAGGTATCATCTGAGAGAAGAAGAGAAGTAAGATGCTTAAGAGCATCTTAATTAGGGTGAAAAGGGAGAAGAGAGGACTGTGCTTATTCTGAAGTTATTGAATTCAGCTGAAGTAGGTTGAAGGAGGCATATTTTATAAATTCTCACATGTAACAGGAAAGAACAGAAAAACAAAACGTCGTATGAGAGGGAAACCCAGGAAAATAGGCAACTTCCAAAGGGAGTTCTAAGTATAAATGATAGGATACCTTTCCTAAGACAGATCTTTTGGACTGATCAGTCCTTTATATGACTGATAATTCCTGGAAAAAAACAAAGCTCGTCTGCCTTGCATGCGACTGTTCTGTCCTCATCAGGTGAGGCATCATTTTTTTTAATGGGAATTTGTTCACATCTCATATTTGTTGAACAGATGAGTTCTGCTCAGGAGAAGATGTGTTGAGATCTCATGGCAGAGATCTACTTTGCTATAGGTTTTTCCTGCCTGCATTCTTTTGGTCTGGATTGCCCTGCAGAAGAGCTGGGACTTATGATATAAGACCTAGGGTGCAACAGGAGGGGAAAAGACACTGAGTAATGGGTGCAGGGTCGTGCTTTGCTACATGTCAGCAGCTGGTCCCTGAGCCTTTGATTTCAGCACCTCTGGCCTGAGATACAAAGTCAGTGGCTCTGTGGGAGCTGAATATAGTACAGCAGCATAGCCTCTCCAGATTGTACGCTGGCCTTTCTAGCAGCTACATCTCTATCTCTAAGATTCATAGAATCACAAGAACCATAAAATGGTTTTGGTCAGAAGGGATTTTAAAGCCCATCCAGTTCCATCCCCTGTTATGGGTAGGGACACCTCCCACTGGATCAGGGGCTCCAAGCCCCATCCAACCTGGCCTCGAACACCTCCAGGGATGGGGCAGCCACCACTGCTCTGGGCAACCTGGGCCAGGGCCTCCCCACCCTCACAGGTAAACATTTCATCCTAAGATCCCATCTCAATCTCCCCTCTTGCAGCTAAAAACTGTTCCTCCTTGTCCTACCCCTGCACTCCCTGATCAAGAGCCCCTCCCCAGCTTTCCTGCAGCCCCTTTCAGTACTGGAAGCTGCTCTAAGATCTCCACAGAGCCTTCTCTTCTCCAGGCAATCTATTTCAGAAATTGTTTACTCCTGCATGTGACTAAGGCTTGAAGCTAAAAGGCACTGAGACAGATATTCTGCCAGTGGTCTTCTCTCTGAGAAACACCTCCTGTGAGCACTTGTGCTATAACACTAAGCTTAGAATTATGTAGTGGAATGGAATCATCTCAGTGCCCTCCACCACAAAGAGTTTCTCCCATCATCTCAGCGTTGCACAGGGTGTCTTTGTCTTTTACCCTTCAGGATACTGCATGTATCAAATAGTGGTCCCAACCAAGGAAAGAGAGGGCTTGATTAAACCTTTGTGTTTAAGGTTGGTTATTTTGAGCCACCTGGAATTAGGAAGAAGGGGATCTAGAACAAATGTCAGCACTATATTTCAAATCTGCTACAGGCTGGTGAACTCTTTGTGTTACCCCACATCTTCAGGATCTCATAGCTATGTAGCAAGGAAAGCAATGGGCTCTCTGGATGTCTAGGCATCATAGTAATCAACCACAGCCTGTCTTACCCGATCCAGGCAACAGTGAAGTATAAAACACTGAAATCTGTTCTTTGGGAACTAGGTCTCAAACCGAACCCTCAATCCAGCAAGTAGTCAGCAGAGTTGTGTCCCACCAGAGGTTTTGCACCCTCTCCAGGAGCACGAGGCTGGTGGTTGCTTTCCTATGCTCAGGGTGAGGAGATCCCAGGGAGTGCACACAGCTGAGATAAGCAACACAGAGGGCAAACTGCTTGTCTGCTATGTGTGCTAACTATTTAAACTAACTCTTGTTCTCCAGTTGTGTTGCTGAACCCGACGGAAAATGCCACTGTGGCTCAGTTAAAGAGTCTGTGCCAGGAGGCTCCCATGGTCCAAGAGGAGGTGGTCAGAGCCTTGCTAGCCTGACTAGACACCCACAAGTCTATGGGGCTGGATAGGATTCACCCAAGGGTATTGAAGGAGCTGGCAGATGTCCTGGCCAAACCCCTTTCCATCATCTTCCAACAGTCCTGGAAGACTGGGGAAGTTCCACTGGACTGGAGGCTGATGTTGTGCCCATCTAGAAGAAGGGTCGCAGGGAGGATCTGGGAAACTACAGGCCTGTCAGTCTGACCTCAGTGCGAGGGAAAGTCATGGAACAGGTGATCTTGAGTGCGATTATGAAGCACACGCAAGAGAACCGGGTTCACAAAAGGCAGGTCTTGCCAAACTAAACTGATCACCTTCTATGACAAAGTGACTTTGCTGCTGGATAAGGGAAAGGCTGTGGATGTATCTTCCTGTAAAGCCTGTGACACAGTTTCTCACAGCATTCTGCTACAGAAACTGTCCCCTCTGGCCTGGACAGGCGCACACTCTCCTGGGTGAAAAACTGGTTGGATGGCTGGGCCCAGAGAGTGGTGGGAAATGGAGTTAAATCCATCTGGAGGCCAGTGACAAGTGGGGTTCCCCAGGGCTCAGTGCTGGGTCCAGCCCTGTTCAATGTCTTCATCAATGACCTGGATGAAGGCATCGAGTGCACCCTGAGCAAGTTTGCAGAAGACACTAAGCTGGATGGAAGTGTGGATCTGCTGGAGGGTCGGGAGGCTCCAAAGGGATCTGAACAGACTGGATCGCTGGGCTGAGACCAATGGCAGGAGGTTTAAAAGGCCAAATGCCGTGTCCTGCACTTGGGGCACAACAACCCTGGGCAGCTACAGACAAGAAGTCTGTCTAGAAAGCTGCCTGGAGGAGAAACACCTGGGGGTGTTGGTTGACAACCGACTGAACATGAGCCAGCAGTGGCCCAGGTGGCCAAGAAGACCAATGGCATCTTGGCTTGGATCAGAAATGGTGTGGCCAGCAGGTCCAGGGAGGTTCTTCTCCCTCTGTACTTGGCACTGGTGAGACCGCACCTCAAATCCTGTGTTCAGTTCTGGGCCCCTCACCACAAGAAGGATGTTGTGGCTCTGGAGCGAGTCCAGAGAAGAGCAACGAAGCTGGTGAAGGGGCTGGAGAACAGGCCTTGTGAGGAGTGACTGAGAGAGCTGGGGGTGTTTAGCCTGGAGAAGAGGAGGCTGAGGGGAGACTTCATTGTTCTCTCCAACTACCTGCAAGGAGGTTTTGGAGAGGAGGGAGCTGGGCTCTTCTCCCAAGTGGCAGGGGACAGGACAAGAGGGAGTGGCCTCAAGCTCCACCAGGGGAGGTTTAGTCTGGACATCAGGAAAAAAAATTTCATGGAAAGTCTCATTGAGCACTGGCAGAGGCTGCCCAGGGAGGTGGTAGAGTCACCTTCCCTGGAGGGGTTTAGGGCATGGGTGGACGAGGTGCTGACGGACATGGTTTAGTGATTGATGGGAATGGTTGGACTCCATGATCCGGTGGGTCTCTTCCAGCCTGGTTATTCTGTGATTCTGTGACTCTGTGAATTGTCATCCTTGCAGTGAATTTGGAGCATGCTGGAAGTACAGCTCAGTTTGTGGTTGGTGCAGCCTGCAGGACAGGTTACGAGCACCTTTCTGAGCAGCTTTCCCTTTTGAATTAATGGGAAAACACCTGAAGTGCTGCATTCCAAAAGCAAGAATGACAATGCTGATAAGAAAGACTTTCTGGAACTCTAGAATCTCATCTGTGATGAGGTTGTCCTGGCAATGTACCCAGGAGTCATGAGAGTCTATCAGTGGCTAGAAAATCATAGAATCACAGAATAGTTTAGATTGGAAGGGACCTTAAAGATCATCTAGTTCCAACTCCCCCTGCCATGGGCAGGGACATCCCACTGGATCAGGCTCCTCAAGGCCCCATCCAAAATTCTTCCTTATGTCTAGCCTAAAACTGCCCCTCTTCAGTTTACACCCATTGCCTTTGTGAACAGTCCCTCACCAGCTTTCTTGTAGCCCCTTCAGGTACTGGAAGGCAACTATAAGATTTCTTTGGACCTTTCTCTTCTCCAGGCTGAACAACTCCAGCTCTCTCTGCCTATTCTCATACAGACAGTGCTCCAACCCTTGGATCATTCTTGTAGCCTCCCCTGGACCTGTTCCAACAGTTCCATCTCCTTCTTATGTTGAGGATTCCAGAACAGGACACAATACTCCAGATGAGATCTCACAAGAGCAGAATAGTGGGACAGAATCACCTCCCTTGACCTACTGGCCACGCAAAATGGTCTCCCCTTTCATCCCAAAGACAGAGACCTCCCTTCAGCATGTCCACACACGACCCTAACAGCAATATGCATTTACCAAGTCAATAAGTTATCCTGATGGCTTTTTTTGCCATAGTTTCCAATACATGCCATGCAAATCTCCAAGACTTCATTTCAACAGTGAGACCATAACAGTTTAGGCAAGGTCTTAAATGGTGAATAACCCTCTCCCTGGAGGTTTGATGGCAAAAACAAGGTATGCCTCTGTGACTTTATTATTAAAACAGAATAATATCCCTCCAGCTCTGTTGGAGGGGGAAGAGGAGGGAGCACACATGGAGCAATTAAGAAAAATGTCTTTGACCTTCAGCAACTTAATCAGCTGCTGGTGTTCCTCCTAATACTGTGCTAATGGTTAAGTTCTTCTGGATGCCATAAAAAGTGCTATAACTGGAGGCTACAATAAAGTGCTGATCAACCCATCAAGTGAGTCAATCCAAAAGTAATATCTGTCTTTGTAATGACTATAATAAAACCTATGCCAAAGACAGGAGATGACGTGAATAAGAATGCTGCTTAATTATGCTGGGCTGTGATGCTGGGTAAATTTGCCACACTTCTGCAAACTTGCTCTTGGGTGACATTCCCACTCCTGCCTAAGAAAGCTGAATTTTATATTTGTGTGGCCAGTGCTCCAAGGACAGTCCTGGTTCACGCAGGTGACATCTCCATCCAAGCCGACTCGAGTTTTGGTGCAGAAAAAGCTACTCAATTTGGGCTGAGGCTGCTTTCAAAACAAAAAGCAGGATGGAACCATGGCTCTTGATCAGGGAGAGCAGGGATAGGATAAAGGGGGCTGTTTTTAAGCTGAAAGAGGGAAAATTAAGGTGAGATGTTAGGAAGAAATGTTTTGCTGTGAGGATGGGGAGGCCCTGGCCCAGGTTGCCCAGAGCAGTGGTGGCTGCCCCATCCCTGGAGGGGTTCAAGGCCAGGTTAGATGGGGCTTGGAGCCCCTGATCCAGTGGGAGGTGTCCCTGTTCATGGCAGAGGGTGGGACTGGATAGGCTGTGAGGTCCCTTCTGACCCAAACCATTCCATGATTCTATGATTCTCTGACAGTGATTCCCTTTTTGAGAGGTTGAGGCTGGGAAGAGGAGAACAGTTGTTTATAAATTATATGTATTCTGGTGTTAAATATAATATTTAATGCCATGGTATTGAAACAGAGTGAAAGTTCACTAAAACACCCAACCCAGCACCATGGAATGAGTTAGTGCTGTGCTAGAAGGGGATAGATAATTTGAAGCAGAAAGCACCCCTGGCAGAGGGGAAAGGCCTGGGTGGATCAGAGGGACCCATCCAGGTGCTGGGGATGATGCTGAGGAGCTGACAGAGGCTGGACACCATTCCTAACTATTTACCACCAAAAAGGCAATGGTCCAGTGCCCTTCAAGCATAGCCCAGGGGATAACAGGAGCAGAGGGGCTACCTTCTTGCTGCCTTCTCTTCAACCCCCTAAGAGCTGAGGGCACTCAGCACCCCCAGGCAACTGCTCTCCTCAGGCAGGAGGGAGCACATCCCAATTGGGCTTTCTCTCTGACACCCATGCCCCTTACAATTCAATTTTTGCTTCTCTTTCCCTTTGCAAAGGCACAAGTGAATAATGGGGTCAGTGGTCAGCAAGTAAACCAACACAGGGATCTCCCATCTTTGGGAATTGTCCTTCTATCCACTGCCAGTGGAGGAATTGGATGGAACACGAAGGGATGGCGCACGCCAGGAGCCGAGACACCTGCTGCAAGTGATGGAGGGATGACAGTTCTTTTCCTCCAAAACACAGATGGTGTTTTGGGATCCCTTTGAGCACAAAGCTGCTCTCCAGAAGCAGGGACTCAATTCACAAGCCCAGCATGGAGCTGGTAGAAAACACACTGCAGCCTTTCAAGGAATTGTGGAGCGGATTCCTCCCCCATCAGTAAAGAAAACAGGATGCAGGCCACATTCCTGCTCACATAGACAAGGCTCTCCACACCAGCAAAAACACATTTGCTCCCTTCCAATTAAACCCTGGCTCTATATCACCTTGCTGCTGATAAGGCTCTGATTAATGGGAAAATTGTCTTTTTTTTTTTTTTTTTTCTTAATAAAGTCACTAGTGCTAATTGTTTTTTCCCTCTCCCAATTCTTGTTTAAAATGGAGCTTTCGAGGAGGGCGCCGACTGTGCTGGAAGCTGTATGGGAACACTTAGTCTTTTCCTGGTTTTGTTTTTGGGGTGAAGTGCTGCCACTGAGACAAGCAGGTCCAACAGACAAATCACCTCTGCGGATAACCAGCAAAATCCTGCCCTTGTGCCTCCTGATAAACAAGTGCAGATTCATGTGTTTGTTCATGACACAGAAAGCGGCCAGAACAATGATTTGGTGACTTTTTGCCGGTGTTGTTTCCTCTGGAAAGCTGACTTCCCTTGCGGAGCCTCAGGTGCATAGCAACAGCTCAGCAAAACAAAAGCCAACCACTGCAAGGCATTAGCAAAATATTATCCCAGTCTGAAGGGTGGGGCACGCCTTCCCAGCAGCTCCTTGGTACTGGGATTGGCCCCAGCGCCAAACCTGCCCGTGATGCAGCCGTGTGCATGCCAGGCTAATTAGCGAACGGTTCCTCTCCCAGGTAAAGTGGTCAGAGTTGTGTGAGAGGCGGTTTCTGCTTCAAGTCTACGGAGGGTGGTGTGAAGATGTGCACATGTTGTAGAGTCATAGAATGTTTTAGGTTGGAAATTTCCATAAAGCCCACCCAATTCCACCCGCTGCCATGGGCAGAGATCCCACTGGATCCAGCTGCTCCAAGTCCCATCCAACCTGGCCTTGAACACCTCTGGGGATGGGGCAGCCACAACGTCCCTGGGCAACCAGGGCCTTCCCACCCTCACAGCAAAACATTTCTTCCTAAGATCTCAACTCAATCTCCCCTCTTTCAGCTGAAAACTCTTCCGCCTCATCCTATCCCTGCCCTCCCTGATCAAGAGCCCCTCTCCAGCTATCCTGGAGCCCCTTTCAGTGCTGGAAGCTGCTCTAAGATCTCCCCGGACCCTTCTCTTCTCCAGGCTGAACAACCACAACTTTATCATCCTGTCCTCATATGGCAGGTGCCTTTAGCCCTCCCATCATCTCCTTGGGCTCCTCTGGACTTGTGCCAACATACCCATGTCCTTCCTTTGCTGAGCATTCCAGAACTGGATGCAGAGCTCCAGGTGAGTTCTCAGCAGAGCGGAGCAGAGGGGCAGAATCCTCTTCCTCACACTGCTGGCCACACTTCTTTGCATGCACCCCAGGACACAGTTGGTTTCTGGGTTGCGAGTGCACATTGCTGGCTCATGTGGGGCTTCTCATCCACCAGCACCCCAAATCATTCTTTTCATGGCTGCTTCCAATCCATTCTCTGCCCCAAATGTATTTGTGACTGGGATTGCCCTAACCCAGGTGCAGGACCTTGCATTTGGCCTTGTTGAACTTCATGAGGTTAGCACAGCCCCACCTCTCCAGCATCTTCTGGATGGCACCCTGTCCCTCTGGGAAGCATCACTTCCCTCCAGTGTGTCAACCCTGCCACACAGCTTGGTGTCAGCAAACTTGCTGAGGGTGTCCTCAATCCCACTGTCCATGTCTGTGACAAAGATGCTAAACAGTACCAGTTACAGTCATAGTTTAAGCTAAGGGATGGAGTCTTAATTTGAAAATGTAGTTTCTTCAGTCTTGAAGCACATTTGCTCTCTGCCTTTCATGAGGTATTGTTATGTGGGAAAGGCTCTACCACTGTCAGCCTCTAAGGTGCAGAGTCCTAAGCAGAGGTGGGATCAGAGAGCCACGCTGCTGTCCATGCCTCAGCTGTGGTGCAGGTAAGAAGTCAGCCTCTATAGACCCCATGTTCTACAGAGCTGACACTGAGACCTAGCAAGGACACGTGGTACTTGGCCTCTGAAATGTCCTTGGGCATCTCTCTTGGCTGTGATGGAGCAGTGCAGCCCTGCACTGTCACCGCCTCCCTGGGGAAGCTTGCTAGGAGACGGTGTTGAAATGACTGATAGAGCAGAAATGACCCTGCACTTCTCTCCTAGACGTGCCAGCAGAGGCGCTCGGAGGGGCAGGATGTGGAGGCGACCGGCAAAATCAGTGACTGATAAAGCAAATGGAAAGTGTGAACAATGGAGGAACCAACCAGTCTGGGCCAGTGGAGCTGAAGATATCTGAGTTAGTGGGGCAAATGTTCTGCTGAGAGGTCCTGTCTGGTATGTGGCGGGCTGCTGTCATGCTATCCAAGCTGGACTACCCTGTAGGGATCCTTCAGACCTCACTGTTCTGCTGTGCCCACCTGGGCACCTGCTGCTGGTGTCGTGTTAGCTGTGTGCCTGCTGTGGGCAGGGGACTGTGATCCATCCCACATCATCCCATTTTCCAAACTGTGTGATGCTGCCCCAACTGCTCCACTGCATCCCCTGAGGGACAACTGCCTTCCCCTAGCCAGGCTGACCTTTTCCTTTCCTCTTCCTTTTCCCCATTTTCCTCACTAAAGCTTTCCACACTTTCTCTGCACATCTTCCCCTGTGTCCATTCCACAGCCGCGGTTCCCTGCTCTGCTTTTCCTTCCAGTTTCTGTATCTTTCCACTTTTTACTGATATAAATATGTGACCATTATGTCCATTTTTTATTCTTTCACTTTTTCTCCTCTGCTTTCCTTTCTCTTCTATTTTGCTTTCCTCAGCAGGTGAGGGTTTAGGTTTAAGTCAAAGAGAGGACACCAGGGCAAGGAAAGGGATGGGTGAGAGATGTCAAGATAGATGTGGAACAATGACAGAGAGAGAAGCAGCAGGAAAGGGCAGCTCAATGTCAGCTCACGCTTACGGGATAAGCAATGCAGTGAACTTGTCACAGTGTCTACATCCATGTTGCTAAGGGCACCCACCCCAAAGGCAGATTCTCATCTCCTGGCCCAGTGGGGATGAGCAGCTCATGTTCCTCTGCTCAGGGGGTTCCTCAGGGCACAGTGCCTGTGTCAGGGCAGCTCTCAGCATGTCTCTTTACTGAGCTTTTTCTTGAAATATTATTGGTTTGTAGTGGTTTCTCAGGTCACAATGATGGCCTTGGCACAGTGTGTCATTGTGCCTTGTAGCACGATGCTGAGGACATGTGCTGTGTGTTTTAGAACCCAGTGGGAGGGCATGGGGGACAGTTGTAGGCACCCAGTCTCCCAGGAGAGGGTGGGATGGATAACAGCCTGAAACATGCTGCCTGTAGGGAGCTGTCTCCAGAGCACATCATCCCCAGAGCACATTGTCACCAGAACCACATCTGCTTTGCTTCAGAGAGGGTGACCTGATGTATCCGACAGCACAGACATAGCTGGTCTAAAACAGCTGAATACAACTTTAGAGGGATGCTCTGAGGAAGAGTCATGCAAGCAGGCGTCCTCTGAGCAGTCAAGAGAAGGTGACACCGAGTCTGCAAGTAGCTGTGCCAGATCAATGTGGTGTGGCCTGCTTGGTGGAAAGGGACCTTGTGCCACAGCTACAGCCACTCCGGGCTGTCAACACAAAGATATCTGAAGGAGACTTGACCAAAGTCTCCTTGAAGGAAAGAGTTGTGATAAGTGTTATGTCCAGTACAGGGCACTGAAATGAGCTGTGATAGAGAACAGGGTGAGTTCTCAAGCCTTAGCTAGACAAGGGGTCAATAGGTGGTTCAAATGGGTCCTTACAACCTGACAGTCTCTCAGATGTCATTGCAAAGACAGGTGAGAATGGAGGAGAAATTTTGGAGATGATGGAGCGAAGTGGCAAACAATCATCCCTCTTGGCTCTTGACAGAGGGGCATGAGTATGTCACACCCAGACTGCAGGGGTTGAGGGGAGATTCCAAGGAGCAGTTGCAGAGTCAGAACCATCACTCCAAAGATTTTTCCCAGTTTCTTGGGAAAACTGACCAAAACATTGCCTTTGATAGCTGAGGGAAGGTGTGGAGTTTTTACTTCTTCCTTGTCATCTTCTTCCTCACAGCACTGCAGGACCCAGAGCTGGAGGCGTTCTCCTCATGGACACTTTGGACAGGATGCTGCTGCCTTCCTGGGGGAACAGCTGATGCTTCTCACTGCCTGAACAATTTATATTGAGACAAGATCTTATTTTTTCTCAGCTGCTAGAGCAACAAGTAGAGGACTTAAGACTCTTGTGAAAGTGGTTACAGGTAGGGGTCTCAGCTCTTACCTGCAGTGGTTGCCAGGACCAACATTTGGAAATGGATGAGGCTGGCTGCCTTCATGTCTGTTTTCACTGCTGGTCAGGAGAATGGGCATATTTTTTCTGTCTTGTACTTGGCATGTGGGGCCACAGGAATATTTACACAAATTTTCAAAAGAATAGGAGCAGAGATGCAAAAATGTTACAAGTCTAAACTCTAAACGCAACCCACCCTGTATCCCTTTACCAGTGCACTCTAAGCACAGACAGGCAAAACTTGAATTGTAGCATCATCACTTCTAGTAGAGAAACTCAGCTTGTGCACAGCTGTTTCCAGGTCCAAGTGCACAGAAGGATGCTAGAATGGGGCTTTGGGTCCAGCCAGAGCTCTCCTTCATTCCCTGTTACCACTGGCTAATACCAAGGGTGTAGGAGACCATCAATAAGCACCACAAACAACAAACCAGAGGGGTGGCTACCTGCCCTTCACTGAGCACCTGTGTGAAGTTGTACAAATTCCCTCATACAGAGGAACTGAGGCATCTGGGGGTGAAACTCAGGAGAAAAAGAAAGCAAAGAGCCAGAAGATGGTAAGTCTTAAAGATGTGAATCTTGCACTGTCTATGGAGCAAAGCTGGAGTCACTGTGGGTCCCTGCAATGTGTAGACCGCAGGGATGATCTCACCAGACCTCAGAGGTGTTAGAGCTGGGACGTTCACCAGTGCTGCTGCTGCACTTTGTCTGCCCTTTCTTCTTCCTACATAAAAACCATGACCTGACCTCAGGATTGCATTGCTGCTGCTTCTCTGTAGTTGGATGCTACTGTTAAGCCTGTACACAAAGACAGATACCCCAGCTGCTCTTCGTATGGGATCACACCCAAATGCTGAACCCTGGAAGAGCATCTGCTATGGGATGGTGCATGCACAGGAGAGATGGGTGTGACAGAACCCTCGGACAGAGGGATGTGCATTGTAAGCGAGCAGCTGGATGGTCAGATCTTGACCTTGAGGGTTCCTTCCCAATGTGTTGTACTATGTGTAAAAGCCTGATATAAAGGATGTTAAGCAAATACCAAGCACTCATTCACATCCTAAATATAGAAAGGAAATAGCCCTCTTTGTTGCTGCGGGAATGCATCAACTCCTAGGCCAGACGTGGCAGTGCAAGTGGGGCTAAGCTCTGCCTGCAGCATATGTGAGGATGTGCTGCTTCACATGGACCTTTCTTTGCCTGGAGATGTTGATGGGTCTCCTGGTGTGTTCTGACAATGCTTTCCCTTGTCAAAGGAGGAGCCAAAGCAACTAAGGCTGTTACCCCTTTGTACCATCCTCTTTTCACCTTTCTCCTCAACTCTAGCTGAGAGATGAGCTGCCGGGCTGTGGTGAGGGCAATTGGAGAGTTACTAAGACCATGACTTCATGGGACACCTGCACAAAGCTTGAGGAAAGGTATGAAGAATGGAAAAATAATGAAGTCCACTCTGCTTAGTATGTTGCCAAAGATTTAGGTACTAAGAAGTACCCAGTTCAGCTGTTATTTTATAGGTCACTTCCCATGAAGTGTTCATAGAGCACTCCTTCACTAGGGTCAGAAATTCAAAGGATGATGAATCTATAAGAAAATGACTTCAGTACAACATCGACTTTGCCATCTGGCATTACAAAAGAATGTCAGTGTGGGTCTTTTTTAATTGCTTTTTTGATGTTGAGCCAGAAAATGTCATGTTTGAAGCATGCTTTTCAGCAGAGAGGTGAGGAGCATGCTTTAATCTTTGTGGAAAGAACCATGTCCCTCATCATACCATGACTCTAGGAGTTGTGGACTTAAGGAAGATGTCAAATCCAAGTTGTGACACCAATTGCCACATCCTGGTCTTGGAGATGGATCCCATTTTCCAGTTAGAAACCTGGAGCCTTAGTCTAACAGGGCAGCTATTTGCATATATTTCAAAAACAGAAAAACAATTCTCCTTTGTGAAGATCTTCAGCCCTGGATGTGTGGTTCAACATGTTGGATGCCTGGTGTCTCACTATCTGAATTGCGGTTGATTTGCCCTTTCAGGGTTAGGGGTAGCAAAGGGTGGGAGAGAGTAAGTGAGCTGGAACAATACCTCCACCTCTGATGCTTTCTCCAAGGGCTGGTCACTCTATGCCACCTTTGAACTTTAGCAATTAGCCTCTAGAGTGTGGTTTAAATGTAGTTGATAATGTTAATGTGGGGTATGCGTGTTTTGATATTTACAGCTTGTCTGCAGGCAGGGAATAATACTTGTCATCCAAAGAGGAGAAGGAGCAGCAGTGCCTGGAGACTTGGCAGTGAAGGACAAATGTTTGCTACCCATCAGAGATGTCCAGTCCTCCTTGAGTCATAGATTTATAGCATCACTAGACTGGAAAAGACCTTTGAGATCATCAAGCCAACCGTACCTGTCCACTACTAGAACATACCCCTAAGCACTTCATCTACCCATCTTTTAAACACCTCCAGTGACTGAGAGCCTGCTTACCTGAGTCAATAACTCTGTAGCTGCATTTCTGCAGAACACCTTGATAGCAGCACAGAACATTATCTTATATGCGCTGGTGTGTCCTTCAAACCTCCCCCTAAGTAGCTTCCACTAGGGAAAGAGAGTAAGGCAGGTCCTGTTGATCTTGGTGTCCTCTGCTCTCCTGGCCTTGGAAGAAGCCATGTGTGGCTGGCATCAGGGAACTAATTTATTTGGATCATTCCTCACTCTGCAGCTCTCAGTCAAAGGTTTAAATGAACCTCTACACCCAGCAAATAGAAAAAGCCTTCCATAGCTTGAGTGAGTGGGAAGGAGGATGAAGGTGGAGTCTGTAGCACATGAAGGGGAAATTCCCTGATTTGACTGTGGGTCTTGGCTCTGGTCCTCCAGAAGGCACTAGTTATTACAAGGTTCAGTGCTGCACTGCCTAAATAAGGATGGAAAACCTGAACCTTCTTTAGCATCTTTGTCCCTAAGTGAAATAGAGATGTCTCATGTGGGACTGATGACACTCAGCGTCCAGATGCAGAGCCTGGTCTGTAGGAGATGTCCAGATGCGGACATTGTGAATGTTCTGCGTGAGCCAGATTCAGGGCTGCATGGAGATGACACTGGGATGCTGATTTGAACACTGAAATGGCTATCTGTGATGCTTTACTCAGCTTATGCCTTTCTCTGCTGAACTGGGCTCCTCCTCATGTCCTCTCTAGCAGACCCTGGTTAGATCAGTGACTGACTGGAGAAGCTCTGTGCCCTGGACCTCCAGACACTTCTCTATTCAAAAATGTCTAAATCTCTCCCCACCAAAGGCCTGACCATTAGTCTGGGAAGTTTTCTTGGTGGAAGGGTTTTCCACCTCTCCTGTGAAGCTGGGATTTTGCTTAGGATGCAAGTACTGAGCGGTCCCACTTCCAGGGCGAGTGCTGTAATGACTGCAGATTGTCATGAGCTGGAAAACCAGGGACAGAGTTGCCTGTTTTCCACAACTCAAATGGCCTTGGGTTGTGAAGATGTGGGAATATTCTTGAACAGAAACAAAAGGTGTGTAGGGAGATTTGAGGTAGACCTGAAACCTTTGTCCTCTAGGATATCTCAAGGGCCTAAGATCAAGCAGAGCTTTTATGAATCACATTCCACACTTCCTTACCTATTATCACCTGTTAGATCCTGCCCATCAACTTTTGCATAACCTTCTGGATTTCACTTGTTGTCTTTACCCAGCAGAAAGAATCTGTTAAAAGCCTAATTGGACATAGTAACTCAGACTAACTTTCTCTCCAGTCTCACATGCAGATCCATCAGCTGTTTTGTGCTCACCTTCTTCTTATGTTGATGCCTCCAGAGGTGGAAAAGGGATGTTGTTGTTGGCAGCACAGGGAAGCCTTGTGCTGCTGTGTTGGAGGAAATTCTGAAACTGGTGAGACAGTTCGAAACCGTGTTCTGCTTATGGTTGCAATCAGCTAGTACCGAAGTGACAGTCAGCAGCATATCCTTCTGCTGCCCTACCTATGGCATTGATCTGACAATTATCTGGTATTTAAAGAGGTAATTCTGAACACAAGGGATGGCGCTTCAAGAAAATTTATTATGGTTTATCATCAGTCAAGCACTGTAACTCTTATCCTGCTTTGAGACTGTGAATGATTAACTCGGTTTGCTTTGCTGTAGCATGAATGAGTTTTATGCCTTTTTTCAACCGCATTTGTTACTGGAAAAGCTGGGCACCTGCAACTGCTAGCAGCTACCTGAACTGGATCTTTAACTCAACTAAATAAGCCTTGGCTTCTTGGCATTTGCATTTAATGCAGAAGACCTCAGTTTGAACATCATTCGCAAGCAGTAATGAACTTGTCATGGTGGAAAGCAAAGCTCTGACACCTTCAAGTCCTCTTCACTGACATCTGCACTATGCAGACCAGGCTGAATGAGTCCTTCACCAAGAAAAATGCACCTTAATTTAACTTGAAAAGTTTCAAATGTGTTTAATGAGTATTTTGTATTCTTGAAACCCATATCATCACAAGGGAAGGAGCTATCAGAGACCGTTCCCTCTAATGCTTCTTGTAGCTGGACTTACTCTGAGGTAACATAAAACATCATGCTTTTTTTTTCCTCTATGGTGGTTTCATAAGTGATATTTAAAGATCTATCTGCTCTGGGTATAGAACACATAAACTCCTATAAAAACATATGTACACAACATAGACTCCTGGCAGCTGGATTATCCCAGTGCCAAGACCACTGCATTTATTCTGTCCTGTCTGCTTTTACTACTGTTTTATGCCCGCATGATTTAAAGAAAAGTTCACTGAAGCATTTTAAGGCAGTTTCAAGTGTAGACAATGAGATTATTTTTTGTAATATACTGCTTGGTAAGAATGTTTGGCCACATTAATGTGTGTATAATGGTGAAGAAGGGCAAACAGAAGGAAATGAGAATTTAAATCTCTTTGAAAGGCTGTGGTACCTTTCTGTATAGATTAGGACACCATTATTTGACTGTCCCCCACCTCAGCTGCACTGGTCTGAAGTGAAGAGCAAATGGTTCAGAAGCAGCAATGTTTACAGAGTCCTAAAAGGAGCAACTGAGGGACCTGGGGCTGTTTAGCCTGGAAAAGAGGAGGCTGAGGGGAGACCTCATCACTCTTTGCAGCTCCTGGAAAGGAGGTTGTAGCAAGGTGGGTGCTGGGCTCTTCTCCCAAGTAAAAAGTGATAGGATGAGAGGAAATGGCCTCAAGTTGCGCCAGGGGAGGATTAGACGGGATATTAGGAAAAAAATCTTTAGTGGAAGAGCGATGAAGGTCTGGCAGAGGCTGTCCAGGGAAGTAGTGGAGTCTCTTTCCCTGGAGGGGTTAAACAAGTGCGTAGACATGGCACTTTGGGACATAGCTTAGTATGTATGATGGTGTTTGGACTGGATGAGCTGAGAGGTCTTTTCCTTAATGATTCCGTGATTCTATTCTATGATTCTATACATGAAAAGTGTGCTTGAGACCTGCTCTAGAGAACCTCTTGCCATTCTGCCAGCCCAAGAAATTGGTGAAAATGGAATAACTTCTACAGGAAGCAGCTAATCAGAGGCTCCTCCTGCTCATGGGACAAAGACAACGGTCCTGATGAGCCCCAATTCTGTTCTTGGTCTCACGTGAAATTATGGTCTTACACCAAGAACACCGGATCTGCCTAGGGAGGGAGGCAGGGATGGTGGTGGTAGTGAAGTTTCAAGGATATAAGAAGTGCATTTGCAGTGCAAAGGTTTGTGGGATACTGAGATTCAATCCTTTCCCAGAGTTAGGATGGAAAGGAGTCAGTCACAGAATGAAGAGCAAAATGCCAAGATTATGGATAATCCATTTGGAGAAGAGGAAAGATCTTAAAGACACCACTTTGTTATACAATGTTTTAATTAGGAATGACCTGCAAACTACTGAAGTCTGAAGTTTGACGAGCAGTCCGTAACGTTCTGAGGATGCTTGGGTCCTCAGTTTAAGGTAAATAAAGAACTGTAGCTGTAGTTTCAGAGCAGACCCACTTGAGTGGAAATGTTCATCTGTAGGAAGGAAACGAGCCTAGCTTTGGGAAAAAAAAGGATCCTTCTCTGTGATAAACTGAGAGCTGAGAGTTGACTTGGTGCCACGAGCAGGACCTTGAACACAAGGAGATGTTTTACAAGAACAGCCTTTTGCTCTTGTTGACAAAACACACTGGAGTTCTGTCTGTGGTTTGTGTGTTTTAAGACAGGGTGGAGATACACAATCCCTCCTGGAGGAAATGGGGTTTCTCGCTTTGTTTCTGGTAAAACAGTGGTTCTGATCTCATCTCATGCTTTATGGCTGATCTGTAACTTCACTTTTGCTTGTGGGCTTTGAATCCTGTTTTACCTTCTCTAAAGGATCCCTGAAGGTGGGACAGAGTTCTCCCAACACCTCCTTACACATACAGGGTTCCACATTGACACAAAGTTTGGCGTAAGAAAACTTTTCTAAGCTTAAATTGGCCTACTTACAGCTTTCCTTCACTTATTCTGAAACATAAGGAGACACATCGGTTTGGGATTGTCTCTTACCCAAGCAATGTCCTGCTGTCAGAAAGTCATCAGGATCTGGCCCTTAGTCTTCTTAGTCTGGGTCAGCCAGACAGACATGCTCAGCATAGACATCTACCCAGCTGGAGCCTTTGGGTTTACTCTGTGTTCTTATTTAGGAAATGTTGATTTAACCCTCTCAGGAATTAGCATTACTCAGGGCAGTGCAGCTTTGAAGTGGTTACCAGCCCAGTTAGAATTAAGTGCTGGGTGTGTATATATCTGCAAGGCAATAGTGTCATTCTGTTTCCTGGGGACTGAACCTTTAATAAGGGGAGTTTCCCATGTTGCAAGGGGCAGGTGTGAGGCAGCTGCTGGTCTGGGCAGCCAAGTGAGATGGAGAGTTTGGACAACATGGTAAAATACTGCCTTCTGTTAAGGCCACTTCACACATTAGCTGGCACAAAGCTTGAGGGACTCCTACAACTCTTTAAAAGACAATATGTTTGAGTGAACTAAGCAAAAGTGGCCCTGTTACTGTTTACTACCGAACTGTATTTGCAAAGTATGCATTGAGATCCCATCCCTCCAGGTGTTCAAGGCCAGGTTGGATGGGGCTTGGACCAACCTGACCCAGTGGGAGGTGTCTCTGCTCATTTCAGGGGGGGTGGAACTGGATGGGCTTTGAGGTCCCTTCCAGCCAAACCAATCTGTGGTTCTATAAGACTGCATCTCTGGTTCCTGTTTGTAGGTGGTCTGCAATGATGCTCACGTGTATCTCTAGGGTCTGTAAGGGTCCTGTGAAGTTAGGCAAACACATGTGATACTGAAATGTGCACCAATGGGTTGTGTAGAGAGCTATGTGTTATTCCATGGATTGGGGTTTGTGCTGGGAACATAGAAAAATTCAGTCTCTTCTGAGGGGGTGCTTACTCAGTTTCTTGAGTGCAGAGTCAGTCCCTGGGCATTTGTGTTGGCAGCAATGCTGTAACACCTTGCCTTTTGGCATTGGTTATGTAAGGATCTAAATATGCTGGAGTGACTCACCCTGCTGTCTGAATGGAGCTGTTTGAACAAGAATAACACAGCGAGTTACCCCAACAATCGGTGCAGAGGAATCCCAGGAGACACGGCTCCCAGCAGCACCCTCTTGGGGGCTGCTTCTCCTGAAGACCCATTTGCTTTGCATGGGGCTCCTCTTTCCTCTTCTTTCCCAGAACTATTCGTCAAATGATATCAGACCTCCTCCAAAATTTATCAGCCATGTCACTGAATCCTCTAGCAGTCAGGCTGAGTCTTTACTGGGTGGCATCCCAAGTCTTCTCTTGTCCCTAGGAATCAGGTATCCCCTTTCTCTTTGTTTTATTTACTCCCTTTCCATTTTCCTGCTCTTCTCCTAAGGAAAGCTTCAATTCAGAAGCCTCTGAAGTTAAGAGAGGCTGGATCCAGGTTCTTTTCCTTCATTGCTGTTTGCACAATCTTTTACTTTAGCCACCTGTGGACACCATGCTGCTTAACTCTTCTGTCCTTCTCCACCTGACCTACTCGTTGCCTGATCTGTTGGACAGCCTCATGCCCCTCTATGAAGGAGACTCACTAAGCACCTCATATCTCCTTTGGTGAACTACTTCTTTTGATTTTTGCCCACATCTTAGTATTCTCTCAGATCCAAGATATGTCTCCATCAAAGAGACAACTTTTTAATTCCTGTACCTTTTGTGGACAATAGTTTTTGGCCCATTGTACTTCACAAACCTGAACTCCAGTGCCACCATCCTCACAAACAGAAATAAGTTAGGGAGCAGGACTGATCTCTGCTGCTGCTTCTTCCTTTCTGAATGCACTTTGTTGCTGGGAGCATAGATGCCCCTTCCAATAAAGTGTGTACAGAGAGACCTCACTTCACACACCATGGAGCCAGGAGGTGGAAAAGCTTCTGTGCTTCAACTGGCTTGAAATGAGTGTGACATTGCAGATGAGAAGCCTCAGCTCCAGAGGGAGCTCCAAACTCTACCTGCTGATTTGATATTCATGATCCTTCTCAGCATCTGCATCCTGTGGAGGAGACAGCCAGTTAGCTGTTCTTCATGTCATTCCCTCTTGGTATTGCAGCATGAGGAGGTCCCAGTCCCAGTCCCTGTTCCTAGCTTTCCTCCTCCAGCAAATCCATGCCATTGGTGCCTAAGGCAGTACTGGGACTTCCACTCCTTGGGACAACTTCTGCTTCTCAGTTCATGGTGTCCAGCTTCTTCTGTGTGTGGAAGGGCTACAGAATTGGTCCTGGCAGAGGGCCCACAACAGAGAGTTTAGTTTAGTAATTCTAATCTTGATTTTCTTAGTGACTCTTAGAAACAGTCAGTGGAACCTAGAGTAAAGTCCATGTTAAAAGTGCAGGCATGGAGCACAAGGCATCACTCACAATGTCTGGACACGAGGACATTGAAGTCTCAGATGCAGGTGGTTTATACGACAGCTCAAATATCCCTCACTTCTGGTGGTTTCAATCAGTGAGCACCTACATTGCATAGCATGACCTTCAGCTCCCACAATATTGAACTGCAAAACATCCAAATATCTTGAAATCTGGGCTGTAGGACTGGGAATTGGTTGTCCCTTTCAGGAGGATGCAGAAGGCTACACTGTAGAGGGATGGATTACTCTCAAGGAAAAAAATCCAGCATAACCACCCTACCAAAGTGCTCGTTACAGATTAAAGAGAGCAGGAGGGAGCTCAGAAGAAAGGTCAAGCATGGGGATTAAAGAAAAAAAAAAAAGGAAAACACAAAGCAAAACATCTAAGACAAAAACTTGGACATTTTCCTGTGTGGAGACACTTGTATTCCTTCAGAACAAAGGCTGCTGGCTTTCCTCATAAAGAGAGAAAGTTATGTTTCTAAAAACCTAAAAGCTTATTAGATAATTGTTTTCTGCTTTATTGATTTGTTGGAAGTTTGAAAAAGCTAAAATAGATGATTTGGAGGGAAGCAAACATTAAATTCTGTCTGAATAGCTAAAAAATTCCAGTTAATTCAACCATTTTAAAGTATTTTGATCCTTTCTGTAATTTATGCATGAGTTTACACTGCAAAAAATGTTTGAAACTGGAGTAACGAAATACTTTTTAATTCATGTTTTGAGACCTTTTTGTCCCATTTCTGTGTATCCAGTTTTGAGGTAAGGATGAAATCAGAGTTGCCTCTCAGAGAGCCAAGTCAGTGGGCTGATGGCCACTTGAGGAAGAAGAGGGAAGTTGTGACACAGGCGCCACTGTATAAAGTCTTCTTCTTCTTTTGTGCCTGATGTAAGAGGAGGACATCCAAACACTCCCTCTGGATTTTAAACCTGTGGCTGCTTTAATAAATCTCACAAATTTATGGCATGCAAATAAAGGAGGGGTGCGAGTCATTCTTCAAGCCATGCATAATGGTTTGAACCGCTGCTCAGGTCACTCAGAGTCCTTTGAAGGATGGTCTTTTAAGGAGACTGTTGAAGGCAATTGAGAATATGGTTCCCAGTGCTCTTGTGAACATCTTTGGACAAAGCAGATGCACTGGGAAGGAGGAGCAGCAACCAGACCTGGAGAAGGAATGTGATGGAGACTTACATCAGCAGGGGTATAGGCCTGACTGGAAAGGGAGAGCAGGATGTCATTTGGGATGTCGTCCTGAAGAAACACATGGATATAGGGTAGTGAGGCACTGGCACAGGTTGCCAAGGGAGGTTGTGGCTGCCCCTTCCCTAGAAGTGTTCAAGGACAGATTAGATGGGGCTTTGAGCCCCCTGATCCAGTGGGAGGTGTCCCTGCCTGTGGCAGGGGTGGGACTGGATGGGCTTTGAAGTCCCTTCCAACCCAACCCATTCTATGATTCTAGGATTCTTTGATATTGCATCTTACAGAGAGGACAAAGGGTGTTGGGAGAGAGGCTAACCCTATTGCCATGTAGACAGACATCTATTATAGAAAGGAGTCTGAATCATCTGGGTGAGGGGAAGCTTTGTGATAAGGAGAAGTGTACAAAGGAGGACCAGGTTTTGTTCAAGGTAAAAGTGGCCCCTGTTCAGTGAGCCAGGCTCATGCTTAAGTAATTCAAGGAGGTACATATACAGCTCCCTCTAAATCATTATGCGCTGACAATAGCCCTGCTCCCATTTGTGCCTTCAAAGTGTAGGTTTAAATAAATAAATAAACAAACAAACAAACAAACAAACAAACAAACAAATAAATAAATAAATAAAAGCTGTGCAGGGATTAGAGGCTTCACACTCTCACCACTCACATTTTCCTTGCTTTTGATTGCACTCCTTAGATCCCCATCAAATCCACAAGACAATGTGTTCCTGCATCCAGAGATCTGCACATCACTTGTCCCACCAAAACCCAAACAAACATGAGCACGAGCCTAGGACCTGTTCCAGCAATTCTTTAGCTGTGTAAGATCAGGGTAATAAATCACCTGCAGCAGAAACCAAATCTTTTCCCCTAGCATGGCTGTAGAACCACTGCACATGCAGCACAAGAACAGCTCTCTGCAAATGCCACCTGTCCAACCTGGTATCTGTGGGATGGAAAGTGAGGTTCATGGTACAGATCTCCAGTGATTTGCAAGAGCAGAGGCATCAGAGATATTTCTGCATGCCAAGGTGTGTCTGTAAGGAATCGATAGCAGTGGGAAGGAGAGGAGTATGGGCTCTCTCCCATATCAAGCACACAATAACTGTCAAAATATACTCAATATTTTGACTTTATGCAGAACATTTTTGGTTCTTTTTTTTAGCCTAGGCTCTTGATCTTTTGCAGGAGGGAGAGTGTTCATAGCTCTGCTCTCCAGCTCACTTGTACATTGAGGCAAGCCTATGCCCAGCTGAGATTTTAGGAGATAGTGATTAGCAGCTGGATGCGCAGTTAATGCACAGACATTTGCAGAAAGGCTGTTTAGTGACTGCTTCACACCCAGAAATTCATCTACTGCTGTTACTTGCAGAGTGAGGCTCCCTGTGCTGCCAGCTCCTCTTTTTCAGCAAGTGTTCACAAGCTTTTTGGGTCACGAACCTTTTTTCTTTCTCTGTGTTAATGCAAAGGTTTCTGTCCTGGCTCTTGCTCCCAATTCTCCCATCCTTTACTATCTCTTAGGAAAGGGAGTAGGTGTGAAGAAAGGAAAAAAAAGGGGAAATAATACAGCTAGGAAAGGAACCTACTCATTACCTTGCCCAGAAAACATCCCACGGGATGTCTTGCACAAAGTTGCTTTTTCTTGGGCAGTCCAGCTAAAGTGGTCTTTATCTAGTCTTAGCTCACCATGTTTATGTCCTTGGTCCTCTCACAGATGTTCTTCCTCTCTGTTTCTCTTGTTATCTACTGTGTTTGAAGCATCAGATGGAGCGGCCACCAAGACCAAGCAGGAAACGTCCTTTGGTGACATCCTTGTGGACGAGTGCTAGCCGTATTAGAAGCAGGAGCATGAGCTCCCCACCAGCAGACAGCACCTCTCTGCAGGCTCAGGTCTGGCCAATCATTTATGTTGAGCTCAAACCACATCTTCCTTCATAATTTGCGATGAAAACGTTCCTCGGTCAAGCAGCAGCATTGTGATTAGAGCACCTGTGCATGCCCAGGAGTTGATGAGAGGGCATCACAGCCTTCCTCCTGCTACCTGGAGGTCCTGGAAACTCAGTGAGTACAAGTACCCCACACACTGTGATCAACTTTATTCAGGGTGGATCAACAAGGCTGATGTGTTGGTCGGCCTGTTTCCGTCCTGCTGTTCCTGTCTCCTTGAGCTGTGCTCAGGGCTGTCGTTGCTCTGGAACCCACCCTGTACAGCTGGAGACGGTTCTCTTGGGTTTCATTTGCCCCTTTCCAGAAACTCCCAGTCAGCTGGAGTTGTGTGTCTTACAGTTGATTTTGTCTCAAATATGGGAAATCTAATGTTCCCAAAGTTCTGCCTGGAAGCAGATCTTTAAGTTTACAGTGTTAATGTATTTTCTTTCCCCTTTCTGGATTTTCTGTAATACAGTATCTCCTTGTTTCATTTTCTTGGAGATAACAAAAATATTCATTGCATCATGGAGTTGTTTGGGTTGAAAGGACCTCAAAGCCCATCCAGTTCCACCTCCTGCCATGGACAGGGACACCTCCCAATGGATCAGGGGCTCCAAGCCCCATCCAACCTGGCCTTGAACCCCTCCAGGGATGGGGCAGCCACCCCTGCTCTGGGCAACCTGGGCCAGGGCCTCCCCACCCTCACGGCAAAACATTTCTTCCTGAGACGTTATCTCAATCTCCCCTCTTTCAGCTGAAAACCATTCCCCCTTATCCTATCCCTGCACTCCCTACTCTACCTGCTGACCTGAGTTTCTTTTTTCCTGGCACTAGTGTCCTGTCAGAGACAGAGAGCAGTGTCATTTGCCTTTTATTGTCACTTCTCCCTCCGCAGGTCTCCACACACTACCTCTCTTCTCACTTCTAGTGCACCCAGGCTCATACAAGGCTTCTTTTTTTAAAGCCACCATTCCCAGTAGGTCAGCAGAGTGAGCAATGACACAATACCATGAAACCCCAAACTGCCATTCTGAAAAAGAAAAATCAGTTTCTTGGGTAAGAGTGGAGGGAGGGACAGTAAACAACACCAGGAATGAGAACCAGGACTCAGCAGTGTATGGCTTTACAATCGCAACACACAATGTGATTGCACGTTTAATCAAGCCACAAGATTTGGGAGCCTTCACAAGAACCACAGAAACCTCCCAGGCTTGTGAATGGCTCCAAAGCACTGCCAGGAGAACAGGAGCTCCCAAGTGAGGTGTTTAAAATACAGGTAGGTGAAATGCTTAGGAATTTTTTAGCAGTGGACAGGTACAGTTGGACTTGATGATCTCAAATGTCTTTTCCAACCACCAAACAATTGTACAATTCTATGAAATGGTTCAAGGACATGGTAGCAAGAACATCCCTCCATGAATGTGCTGAGTCCCTTCCATGGCACCATGTCACCTCTCTCTTGGTCAACACGTCTCCATGAATGTAGTGTTAACGCAGCTCTTTTATATGCTGATATCCTTCCATGTTCAGGGGGAAGAAGTAAACTATTAACCAAAAGACCCTTAAATAATTGATAAAATAAAGGATGACTGTTATATTATTCAAACACAGGCTTTTATTTTCAAGCTTCCTAAGTTGGCTCGATATGTGGACATGATTTACATTTTGGGTAAATGCCATTTTGTATTTGACTCGTGAGTCTGACACCGTCCGCGGCGGCACTGCGTGTGATCTTGAAAAGAAAGTGAACAATGAAAGGCTTGCTGATCACACAGAATTACTGAGGTCAGTCAAGACCTTGGAAGAACGGGAAAAACTCCAGGTGGACTTGCCAAAGGCAGGTGAATGAGTAGGTTGGCGTCAGATGAAATGCAAGGTGGAAAACTGCCAGATTAAGAGGAATAACTTGAGCTTTTGGAGTGTGTGGCTGGGCAAGGAAAAGCCATGTGTGATCAGACACCTCAGCTGCAAGCTTGGTGGTAGGAAAGAGAAAATGGATGTGATGATGGGGTGTATAAAAAATGAGACAGGGAAATCATACTGAAAATATGCTAATATTCTTAAATAAATCACTGCTGCTGGCTCACTGGTAATGCACTTTGTCACCTCGTTTAAGAGGGGAAAGGAGAGCAGTGATTTCTGAGACAATCAATGAAGATAAGCGACCTGCAGAAATTTCTGCAAGAGGAGATGTTGAGAAGCCCCTTCTTTACCTCTCTTCGATATGTGCCACCATCTCCATTTATCTTTCCCCTTTGCCTGCAAGTTATTTTGTTCTCCTGCTTTCCATTATTGTGATTAAGCACTTTGGGGGGCTCTGATGTATGAAAGGCTCCATGTGAAGTGCACTGGACCAGTGTTGCCCCTTCAGTTCCTGCTTTGCCTTAATTGTACTCTTAGCCCTTTGTTTGGGGACCCACTTATTTAATTTGTCAGGATGTCGGAAAGAGGCCTTTTCTTTGAAAGTTTTTTTTTTTCAGCTAATTTTAGGTTGTTTTATTACATGCACTTCATCCAAGAAAGTGATGAATAACACAGCATTGCCTTCGTGCCTCACTGAAAAGCTTTGGCTGAAACTTTATTTTGGACAAAATAATGAGTCTTTGAGTTTATGAAGCCTTTCCCAGAAGTAGCAGCTTTCTTCAGAAGTTTGATATATTATTGTGTTTCTGTTTTTTTTTAATTCAATACCAAAGCGTCTGAAAACTTCAAGTTTTCTTTTAATTTTAAAATACTGGTGCCTTAAAGAAATTGTAACTTGGCTTTTTCACATCTGTGTAAGATTCTGCAAACAGGTGTTCCCATCCCATAGAGTTAAAAATCACCACTGACTATTTAATCTAAGCCATTTGCAGCTCCTTCCAGTGAATGAAGCCACATGATGACAGGTCTTCAGCAACTGCTGCATCCTGGGTCAATGTGAATGGATTTCACACCCTGCAGATGCTGTAGCAACCGTTGTAGCCCATCATAGAAGCATGGAATGGTCTGAGTTAGAAGGGAACTCAAAGCCCATCCAGTTCCATCCCCAGCCATGAGCAGGGACACTTCCCACTGGATCAGGGGCTCCAAGCCCCATCCAACCTGGCCTTGAACCTCTCCAGGGATGGGGCAGCCACCACTGCTCTGGGCAGCCTGAGCCAGGGCCTCCTCACCCTCAGAGCAAAACATTTCTCCCTGGGATTTCATCTCAATCTCCCCTCTTTCAGCTGAAAACTGTCCCCTCTTGTCCTATCCCTGCACTCCCTGATCAAGAGCCCCTCCCCAGCTTTCCTGGAGCCCCTTTCTCTACTGGAAGCTGCTCTAAGTTCTGTGTGGAGCCTTCTCTTCTCCTATATGAACAACCCCAACTCTCTCAGCCTCTCCTCATATAGGAGGTGCTCCAGCTCTTGGATCACCTTTGTGGCCGCCTCTGGATTAGTTCTAACAGAACTGTGTCCTTCCTGTGTTGAGGACTCCAGAACTGGGGGTAGGTCAGAGCTCTGCCTGGCTGGAGCAGAAGCTTAGAGCCAGATGTGACCACACCATGTATTCTCAGGTGGTACAGGACACTGTGTGTGGTGACTGAAATGGGCTTTGAACTGGAATCTCAGTTGCACATTAAAATAGAAAGGGCTTCTATATGAGCTGAGCATCTCTGCTCTCACCACAGCCAGTGGGGAGTAGATCAGTACGGATGGTGGATGCTGGAGAGCAATCCCACTCATCTCATGCTTGGATCTATTGAGGGTGTTCTGAGCCCCTTTGTAGACCTCCACTGCTCATATATTGTATTATTTAAATGGGACCATAGATACCCACATACAGACACCAACAAGTTGCTTTCTTAATGCGTACTGGAATCTCCTCCTAAGTGAAGTAGAACTCACCATACCTCTGTGATATTTGGTCAGGTGCCTGCTTGATCTAGTGCAGGTTTTCTCCTGCACTGCACTGCACACATCCTATTTTCTTTCTTTGGCTGTTTGTATATTTAGCTGGAGGGTAACATTGTCACCTTTGTGGTGAAAAATGTATATGATAGTGGAAGAAAAATGTCCAGTTTCAACTTGGTTTGTAAACTCTACTAAAAGATATTCAGCATTTGCTCCTGATGAATTAATTTTTCACTGCAATGATAAGTCCTTTCAATGTTTCCCATGTTCTGTGGCCCAAGGTCATGGAGGGTCAGCAGTGGAAAGAGCAGTCTTGATGTATGTGTGAATTGATACCTTTTTCCATTAAAGCTCAGGGGCTCTGAAAACATGTTATAAGATTTAGCAGCCTTTCAGTACGGAAAGGAGGGCTTTAGAAAAGCTGGCTCTTGTCTGGGGGTGCAGGGATAGGACAAGGGGGAACAGTTTTCAGTTGAAAGAGGGGAGATGGAGATGAAATCTTGGATCCCCTGATCCAGTGGGAGGTGTCTCTGCCCATGGTAGGGTGGGTAGAACTGGGTGGTTCTCTAACATCTCTTCCAACCCAGATCATTACATGATTCTCTGATTTGGGATCAAACTCAAAAAAAGAGCCATGACTTGTGGTGCTGCTTCCCCGCTGAGAACCAAAGAAAGAGAACAGAGAATGAGTCTGGTGTGAGGTGGGCAGAGCAGGGATCCCAACTGATTCACATGTCACCTGATCTCAGAGGTCCGATCGCTCCCTGTCCGTGTTTCAATTTTCCTTTCTATCGAAATGCAAAGGATGGTGATAATGAGACAAACAATTGCATCATAAATACTGACCTAGTGTCAGGCACAGAGAAAGCAGGGGCAAAGTTCATTTAGTATTTCCCCTTAGGGTAATTTTGATCTTCAGTGATGTTCACTGCTGAGGATTTTCAGATGACCCCTCCTGGGCCTGGTTTCAAGGCTGTTTGCCTTCAGCTTTTGATCTGGCCTTCACTGTTCCTGAGGAAGAGCCACAGACCCGCTGTGAATGTTGATCAAGACCTGCCTGGTGCCTGTGGGATACATTGCAGCTGGCTGCTGGCTCAGAGAATGTAAAGTATGTCTAATGCTGTGCCCTGAACTCAACCTGCCCTGGGGTTCGTTTCCTTCCCACTTGCCTCAGCTCTGGCCTTTTCAGAGGCATAGAGGGGACGGGGTGGGCAGATCTTCACATAGCTCTTGTAGGCAAGAAGAAAACCACTCAGGCTGAAAAATGCAGTGGTCCTTCAGAAGAGAGGTCCTAGGAGAGCGCAACAGAGGAGGATAATCCCCTCCCTCGCCCTGCTGGTCCCATTGCTTTGGGTGCAGCCCAGGACATGGTTGGTTTCTGGGCTGCAAGCACACATTGCCATCTCCTCTTGAGCTTCTCATCCTCCAGCCCCGCCTCAGCACTGCTCTCTATCCATTCTCTAACCAGCCTGTATTTGTTCTTGGGATTGCAAGTCATTAACAAGTAGTGTAAAGCACATTGTAGCATTGTCCTTAGACCAAGCTGAGATACATTTAACAAGAGGGAAAAGGTCTTCTTCCTTGTCTAGCATGAAATGATGTCTAGAGAGAAGATAATTCTGGTAGGCTTCAGTACTGAGTGCTTGCTGTGTGTCTGCCTTCATGAAAGCCCTGCTAATGAAATTAATTGCTCAAGCAGCAGAAAGGCAAAGCAGAACAGGGAAAAAAAGATAAGGATATCTCGGAAAATGGTTGGCTGGGAGCACTGAGATGTTGTGAGGTTTAGCACAAAGCGCAGCAGAACAAGGTCATGGCAGTCCCTGAACCAATTCTCTTCAAGCAGTGACAGGGGATGCTTATAGTCCTAGAAAAATGGCCAGCACAAAAGCACTGCCTTTTAAAGCAGGAAAGGGGGACCTTGAGAGCTGCATGGGAGAATAATCTTAACTTGTACAGTGGAAGGATACAAGAACAAATTATTAAATAATCAGTTTAATGGTGCCAAGAGGATAATAAGATGATAAAGAAACACGGACATGGATTTATGAAGAATAAATCTTGTCTAACTACTTTAATGTATTTGTTCCATTTAGTGGATATGGGAAAAGCAATAATTAAAATAAATCCTTGGCAAAGCCTTTGAGAGTTTTCTTTGACAGGAACAGCAGTTTGATAACCATTGTCCAGCTCATAGATCTTGTTATGAAGAAGGCAGTGATGAATTGTTTTTCACCTCTCCTTAGGAAAGAAAAATGGAAATCTGATTAATTTACAATAAAGAGGATTTAGGTCAGATTCTAAGACAAACCAGCATAGCTAAAAAGGATGTGAAGCACCAGGAGGGGCCATGCAAGGAAGCTCTGAAGCCTCCACCATTAGAAGATTCAACAAGCATCTAAGGAGGTTGGTGTTGGAATTCCTCAGGTAGCATCTCTATGGGGTGCAGTCTGCAGGTCTCCTTGGAATCTCGTCCCACCTTCTCTTCACGCAAAGGGAGGTGGCATGGTGGCACAGGATAAGGCCTGGCAGGTTGCATTTCAGGTGTATTCCACATGTGGCCTCCACATTTCTCTGATCTGGATGTGGCTCTGCTGTAGTTGGGACATAAAGCTTGTGTATGGTCTGCAGCTTGGTTGAAGAGAACACAGAAACTTCTCATTCTCATTGAAAATGTTTATTGCCTTTTACTGCTCCTCTTGTTCCTGAAAGCTTGTCTTCTGGGTGTGCTCTCCAGTACTGTGTTCTGAATATTTGATCTAGGTGAACTGTTAAGAGGTGTTAAGGGGAGACTTGAGGCTTGTGGGTGGAACAACAGGCTGGAGATGGTCTCTCATACATGCCTGATAATGGACATTGAATGGGTAGAAAGGCTGGAATGTGGCAGGGTTCAACGCATTTTGGCAATCACACATGACACAAGGAAGAAGGGGTCTATGTTGACGATGTAGGCTGCCCTGGGAGCAACAGCCAGTATGGGTACATCCTTCCGTATCACATAAGATCTTGTGAGCTTCACTTTTGCTCAGAACACCTAAAAAATACCTTTACAGAAGTTGCTTTGCCAATCTAACAACTTCCATATGTTTTTCTGGTAGCATTCTGCCAAGAAGGATTAACCAAAAACCTGGCCCTCCTTGGGCTGAGTTGTATAGAAACAGAGAACAAAGAGAGGTGCCCCAAAAGGTCTGAAATGACCTTGTGGCTTGGCTGTGCTCCTCTCTGCTGAGATCACATTTGGAGAAGCCAGACCATGATGGGTGAGGTTATTGCTGCATAGGCATGAACAGACTGGGAAACCAAGGGTCAGGCTCCTCCTGCCGCATTTCCTATGTCCTTACTTAAGTGCAACATGGTCTCATAGTCTTAGTACCTTCATACTGAAGTAATTTCCCATGTGTATAGAATCATAGAATCTTAGAATCATGGAATGGTTTGGGTTGGAAACCCATCCAGCTCCAACCTCCTGCCATGGGCAGGGACACATTCCACTGGATCAGGTTGCTCAAAGTCCATCTGATCTGGCCTTGAACACCTCCAGGGATGGGGAAGCTACCACCTTCTCCGGGCAGCCTGTTCCACTGCCTCACCACCTTCATTGTGAAGAATTTCTTCTGAATGTCCAATCTAAAACTTCCCCCTTCCAAGTTAAAGCCATTTTCCCTTGCCCTATCACTCCAGGCCCTTGTAAAAGTCCCTTCCCAGCTTTCTTGCAACCCCCTTTAAGTACTGGAAGTTGTGCTAAGGTCACCCCAGAGCCTACTCTTCTCCAGGCTGAACAACCCCAACCCTCTCATCCTGTCCTCGCATGGGAGGTGCTCCAGCCCTCAGATCATCTTCATAGCCTCCTCTGGAGCTATTCCAACAGATCATCCCACTGTCACCTGACACCAAACTGCATGAATGAGGAGAAAATCTCCTTTCTTGGCAACAGGGAAGGCAGGCAGGCGACTTCATGGGCAGACAGTTCTCAGGCATATCCAGTGTTCCCGGCAGGTTATTTTCCATCCAGGGCACTGTACAGCCTCCCCAGCCATCAAAAAGCCCTTCCAAGGGGACTGACAGGTACAGGCTGGGTTCTGGAACACAGCAGACTTCCCTGGGCCGAAATATTGCCGCTTGTCTCCACGTTTAATTTAACCTGGAGCAGAAAACAGGCCATTTAAGCCATTTGTATTTTGAAATGTGAAATGGATGGTATCGAGCTGAACTGGTTAGATAATAATTCTTGCTAGATCTCTATGAAAATATTCTGACTGACTCAGCTGTCACTGGGAGCTTGCAGGTACTCAATGTGATTTTCTTATATTGCAAACCCAGCTCTCACCACTAAAGTACTGAACTGTCTAGTGAAACAGATTAATTCTCTATGTGCTGCCTATTTAAATACCTAATGGCAGCAGTATCACTGGAGACCAGTTGTCTGAGCTGATCCCAAAGTGGTTTGTTGTAAAGAACATGCACCTTGTGCACTCTCTCCCTGGGAGACTTTATTGTCTTTCATGTTTGTTCCTTCCATTTGAGCAGCTGAGAGATCTGGGGGTGTTTAGCCTGGAGAAGAGGAGGCTGAGGAGAGACCTCATTGCTCTCTATATCTACCTGAAAGGAGGTTGTAGAGAGGAGGGAGCTGACCTCTTCTCCCAAGTGACAGGGGATAGGACCAGAGGGAATGGCCTCAAGCTCCACCAGGGGAGGTTCAGGCTGGACATTAGGAAAAAGTTTTTCACAGAAAGGGTCATTAGGCACTGGCAGAGGCTGCCCAGGGAGGGGGTTGAGTCACCTTCCCTGGAGGGGTTTAAGGCACGGGTGGGCGAGGTGCTAAGGGACATGGGTTAGTGTTTGATAGGAATGGTTGGACTTGATGATCCGGTGGGTCTCTTCCAACCTGGTTATTCTATGATTCTATGATTCTATGAAACAGAGCTTGAAGACCGCAGGTTCTGCTTCAGTCCTGCATGGTGTAAATGTGTAAATGTGGGAACTCTACCAATTTGATCCAGTGGAAGATGGGATATCTCTTCTACCATTTTGTCTTTTTTAGGCAAACAAAGAAGCTGTATTCCACAAATGGTAACCTTTGTATTACACACTGTGTGTGCCTCAGCCCAGCCCTCACTATTGGATTCACATGTAAAGACCACCTGGCCACATCCTTATTAAAGAGCTTAGCAGGCATATGGATGTGGCCAAAGGAGATGCCACAGAAGCATAGAATCACTAGGCTGGAAAAGATCTTTGAGGTCATCAAGGCCAATCATACCTGTCCACTACTAAACCATATCCCTAAGCACTTCACCTACACATCTTTTAAACACTTCCAGGGACGGTGACTCCACCACCGCCCAAGGCATCCGTTCCAGTACCTGATAACCCTTGTGGTGAAGAAATTTTTCCTAATGTCCAACCTGAATCTGCCCTGGTGCAACGTGAGGCCATTTCCTCTTATTCTATCACTCATCACTTGGGAAAACAGACCAGCACCCACCTTGCTACAATCTCTTTCCAGGCAGTTGTAGGCAGTGATAAGGTCTCCCCTCAGCATCCTTTTCTCCAGGCTAAACAGCCCCAGTTTCCTCATCTGCTCCTCATAAGACTTTTCTCCAGCCCCTTCACCAGCTTCGTTGCTCTTCTCTGGGTAGAAGTTAGGTAATTGCTGGACTTGTCGGGTACTTGCCCATTGACACATGCTCTTTGTCAAATATATCTGGTTGTATGCCTGTGTTTAGCAGCGTCCAGCCTGGTCCCAGCAAGAAATGGTCCTTTAGGCTAACTGAGGTAACTGCTTGTTCAAAGTTAGTGACTTTTATTGTTTTTACCAAGCCTTGATCCTGTCTGTGAAAGGAGAGCTAGGATGAGTGAATATAGGGGGAGCATGCACACAGGATCTGAAAGTGTCTTCCTAATCTTAAAAATAAAGCCAAGATTTTCTTCTAAATAACACTAAGAGGATCCCACTTACCTCTTCTTTTATCCCTGCTTTGTCTTCCTCCTTTGTTATCTTCTTTCATTTTGTCTCAGCAAGGCTGTGAGGTTTGATTAATTTAGACTTTATTGAAATTCTTACTGGGCTGCCAAGACAAGTACAGGAATAGATTTCATTTTGGTTTCTGTGTTGGTATATTCTTGTTCCATGGGTTTCCAATAGGACAATAACTTGAATTTCTAACATCGTCCTGAAGATGTCTAAAGCTCCCTCCCCCCATGACAGAATATTTTGCATAAATGTTTTATGAAAGCCTGTTTAATCAACAGCTTGAACCGATGACACAAGAGACAAGGCATTTGACTGCAATTTTACCAGCAGAGCCCCTTACCAGCTTTCCTTGCAGGGATAGGATGAGGGGGAACGGTTTTCAGCTGAAAGAGGGGAGATTGAGATGAGATCTTAGAGAAAAATATTTTGCTGTGAGGTTGGGGAAGTTCTGGCCCAGGTTGCCCAGAGCAGAGGTGGCTGCCCCATCTCTGGAGGGGTTCAAGGCCAGGTTGGATGGGGCTTGGAGCAACTGATCCAGTGGAAGGTGTCCCTGCCCATGGCAGGGATGGGACTGGGTGGGTTTTGAGGTCCCTTCCAACCCAAAGCATTCTGTGATTCTTCGATTTTATAAAAACACAAAGGTAAAATGCTCTATTTGCAAGTGTACATTTCCAGCTTGAGGGCAAGAGGGATTTCTAATGAGACAGAAGACTGATAAGTAAAAGAATCTACTTCTTTGACCTTAAACTCCTTCAGACACATCTCAATCCCTCCTCACTGCAGAGCTGTTCCAGCACAACTGCTTCTGACGATCTCCTCTTGCCACTGGGACGTCATTGAGGAAGGCGGCAGGGCTGGACACATGCAGCTGTGTTGTGTGGTCCTGGACACCCCGCTGGATGCAGGTGTCCTCTTCTCTTTCCTACGTGCCACTCAGTCTGCACTTTTCCATCAGATCCTCTGTGTGTACACACGACATCCTTAAAACACGTTAAAGAGTCCAAGCTATTTCCCTAGTTGGCAGCAAACACAAAGAATTGTTCACTGTATCTATTGGCCACTTAAAAACAGGAAATGTTCTTTCCTTCGTGCTGCTTTCCAGTCGGGGTGATTCGTACCGAGTGCTCTGCTTGTTCTCCTCACTAAGGCGAATCTTTGTCATGGCACACGCTGTCTCATTTGCATGAAATGCAGAGCATGTCTGGAGGTAACTGATGTAAACAGAAAAGGTGAGTGTGGTATGGAGATCAGTGGGGTCTTTTATCTCAGCTGCTGCAAACAGCTGAGATCAGTCCCTGTAAAACACCAGCAGTGAGTTAGCTATCATTTTATAAAGTTTCAGTGCCAGAGAGCATTCCTCAGTTTGCAGCTCTATCTTCATCAAAAAGGCAGAAGAAACACTCTCTGGGGTCTTTTCACTTTCTTTTGCTGCTGGCTTTCCCCTTCCACCTTTAGACACGTCTGCGTATATGGATTAGCATTCTGTCTTTGATCTCACGCGGCTGTATGTGCGTGTCTGAGTCTTGTAATGCAGAAGATTTGAAAGAGAGGACTTGCAGGGATGGTGCTGGTTTGGAAGCCAGTCAAGGACAGCATTTCAACAACAGGCAATAGCTTTTCTGTAAGCAGTAGGAGAGGAATCAATGCATAAAGTTTCTTGTTTTCTTAATCATGCTCCTAGTCTATCTTTCCTGGAAGATTTATGAGCCCCCAGATGTTGGACAAACACCAATAATAGTTACACATTTTCAGCATCTGAATGCTTTGCTTTGCCTGGCTTCATAAGGAAAGACAAGTCCAGACAAGGTGGTCCTCCAGAAAATGGTTTATTGGGACAGCATTCTGGCCTGCAGCCATGGCACCTTGGGCAGTGATCTTATCAGACCTCCTGAAGTGAGCAGGGTAGGGCCTGTTTGCTACTTTTGCTACTTCAGTGGAAGACCTCCGAGGAGAACCTGGGTGTTGCAAGACATGATATCAATTGTTCGCTGGGCCATGCGTTCCCTGGAGAGGAATGAGCCCGTACTGCAGGCTATCGTGCTGCAGAAATGGCACCACTTCAGGGAGATGCAAAGCCCAGCTGAGCAGAGGATAAAAAGCAGAAAGAACAAACAAAATCAGAGCTGTATTTTCAGTGGTATTCAAGGAAGTTAGGGAGGAACTGGCCAATGATTTACAAGGAGATCTGGGTAGGTAAATACTGCGGTTCCTTTGGGAATCCCAGTCCAACTACATGTCTTTGAAGTGTACAGTTGATTTGGCTGAGATTGGCTTGTTTCTTATTATAGCCAGCTTTGACATGTGGGCTGAACTTTACCTTAACTTACAGTCCTCTGGAAGTGCTCTCATTCCATTTTCTATTGAGTACTTAGTTGCCTGGAGGGTTTGATGTGATTTCAGATAACCTTCTGCTGAAAACAGCCACATCCATAATGATGACACTTTTGGCCTTGACATGACTGTACCTTTGGACTTGATTAAGATGCCTAAACATAGACTTCTAGTGACCTTTGAGACACTTTAGGTATGTTAGACATCTGCATAGGGTGGCAGATATGATGGGTCTACAGAAGTGTGATTCAGTCCACCCTAAACGGACACCAGATGATCAGCTGGATTGCTCTTTAGACTCCATTGACAAAGGGTTCAACTCATTCGCTTACACTTAAGTTGCCAGGGACATTTCTAACCACTCCTTTATCCCACTCAGTCTCCAGATCTCACTGTAGAAAAGCTGAATTATCCAAGGCTTCTATGACATATTTGTTCCTTGTAGATGTTTGGGATACTTTAAGATATCTCATATTACAGTTGATGTCTATGTAGAAGAAAGCAAAGAACACTTCACGTGCCCACTGGCTTTAACATAAGCTTAGAGCTGTAGTGCATATGGATTCACTGGATTTTCATTCCAGACTGCATCCCAACCGCTTCTGGCCTGAATAATGCAGAAGTGACACCTTTTCTAGTGAATAGTGCATAGGATTTTATAAATTTTTGAATAAGAAAAGGTCTTCTATAATTCTGATGTCATTCACACAGGCTGCTCTATTGCTATGACAAAAACTATCATCATTAATACTTCTGTGCAGACCATCCCTTGGGTGGAATGGTAGAAAAAGAAACTAGAAGGAAGCAAAGCTTGTTCAAATGCTCCCTAATGTAAAAGATCCTGTATGACAGAGATGCTGTGACTGTTCTTTTCTCACTTTTTTGCCTATTTTGAACGTAAAGATTTTGGGGTGAGGGCTTTTCTTACCATGTGCATGCACAGATTTCAATAGCCTGACATGGTCTGAATTGTTACGTTATACGACTAACAAATAGTAATCTTTGCTGTGTGTTTTCCAGCTCACAACATAAAAGATGCAATTGTTGGTTCTTTCTGCCACTTCCCTTAGGAGACTATTGCATATTCTGTTCTCTCTCATTTGATGTATAATTCAGTCTGATTATTCTTGATGGTGTTGCGTGACTAATTACCAGTGTCATAACTTGCTTTCTAGCATCATAATATTTTTCCTATTTGTGTCTTTGCATCTGATAACGAGCCATTATCACCCTAAGAAATGATGCTATCATTAGAGCATGATGTAGTGGGACAGAAGTTCTTTTAGCTGGGGGTAACATTTGAGGTTCTTTTCTTACATAGCACTTAATCTAAAGCCCATTGTTGTTAAATGGCATCTTTCCTTTGGCTTCAGTGAGCTTTGTGCTGGGCCCAAGTCCAAGACCATTAAAAATATTTAGAGATGTAAGCTATAGAATCATGGAATGGTTTGGATGGAAGGGATCTTAAAGCCCATCCAGTTCCACCTCCTGCCATGGGCAGGGACACCTCCCACTGCATCAAGTTGTTCAGATCCTCTTGATTTTTGTGGAACTTACTTACAGACCTGTCCCTACCTTTTTAAGTGCAAGTTACTGGGGAAAAAAAAAAAAAAAAAAGCACACAGAAAAATATAGGAAATGTTAAGACTTTGCTTCAGTGCCCTGTTACCAAGCTCCCTCAACTTCATTCCCTACTTGGGAAGTTCTTCCCAAGTTTCTTGCAGAATCCTCCTGGAAACTGGGTTAGGAATAAAGATGGAACTGAATCTTAAAATAGCATCTGTCATACAGACAAGATGGGTTTTTTTCAGCCTATAGCCTTTAGCCTGAACATCTTGTGTTTCATATGCTTCTGCAGATGATAGGGTTTCATCTTTTTGAATTACTGGTAGACAAAAGCTGGACATGACCCACCAACATATGCTTGCAGCCCAGAAAGCCAACTGTACGTTGTGCTGCATCCAAAGCAGTGGGACCAGCAGGGCAAGGGAGTGGATTCTGCCCCTCTGCTCTGCTCTCCTGAGACCCCACCTGGAGGCCTGCATCCAGTTCTGGAGTCCTCAACACAGGAAGGACATGGAGCTGTTGGAGCAACTCCAGAGGAGGCCATGGAGATGATCTGAGGGCTGGAGAACCTTCCGTAGGAGGCCAGGCTGAGAGAGTTGGGATGTTCAGCCTGGAGAAGAGATGGCTTCGGGGGAGACCTTAGAGTAGACTCCAGTGCTGGAATGGGACTTAAAGGAAAGATGGGGACAGACTTTTTAGCAAAGCCTGTTGTGGCAGGACAAGGAGTAATGGATGTAAACGAAGAGAGAGGAGATTTAGACTGGATATAAAGAAGCAATTTTTACTGTGAATGTGGTGAGGTCCCAACCCGTGTTACCCAGGAAGGCAGTGGAGGCCTCATCCCTCACCCCTGGAAACATACAAGGACAGGTTGGATGGAGCTCTGAGCAACCTGATCTGGTTAAAGACGTCCCAGCTCACTGCAGGGGATTTTGGACTGGGTTGGCTGTGAAGTTCTCTTCCAACATAAAGCATTCAATGATTCAATGATTCTATGACTGATTCTATAGATCCCCTCAGAAATCAATATTTATGATCAAGTGGTGAGAGCAAACAGTCGAGGATGAAGAAGTTTACTTGAAGAGGAATTTGCTCAAAGTATTTGCAGTGAGACCTGCAATTACTTCCATAATGTATTTGACAAAATAGTGACAAGGTATTGAAAAAATAATTGATTGACAAATGGATTGTGGTACTAAGCTCACCAGTAACAACATTTTGCTGGTGCCAGCCTCCTCAATCCACTGGTGCTCAACCTTATCCACACTGTGGTGGTGGATTAGTGAGACCTTGAGTCTAATATGAGTTTTGCAGGATCATATAAAGAAATAACAGAAAACATCTGCCTAGAAACTCACCCCAATCTCATTGTACTGAGTCTTTCCAGGTTGTGATGCTCACCTCGTTCCAGAGCTTGCTAGGTGTTCATGTGTCTGTCATAAGAAAAAATTGACAACGTGTAGCAAAGTACATCTTTGGGGCAATTCTGTTTATTTCCAAGGAAGAGTAACACCACTTCATTTCGTAGAAGGCATTTGGAACAAATGTTGTTTATGCCCGCCTATTCAGTGAATTTCAGTTATCAGAGAGTTCCCTTTCTTTGACTTGTATTCAAGGCCATCTTCCAGAAAATATCTCTTCTTTGTTTATTTTTTGGTAGGGTTTTGATGTTTCTCCTTCCATGTAGACAAGTAGACAATTTCCTAGCCACTGCATTTGCCAACATTTTGCACAAATGATTAATGCTACTCAGATCCCATCATGTAGTCAGTGGGTTTGGTTGACTTGCTTTACATCTCCTTGGATTGATCCCCACAAGAAGAGGGGTTGATGAGGCCACTGATTTAACTTGATCTTTGTTAGACAATAACGGAGTCATCTTCTGGTCTAACCAGGTGTAGATACGAAAATAAATGAGTTAATTTTCTACATAGTGTAAGCTATGATCACTATTACTCAAGCCTCTTCCATCAGGACTCCTGCTCAGAGTCATTGAGGTAATGCTGGACCTTAAATATGGGTAAGAAATATCTTCTTGAAGCTCAGAAGGAGTGATAGTAAGAGTCTCTATGCTGAGAGTGTATTCTTTATGTCTTTATATCAAGACAGATACGAGCATCTTTTGTGTTGTCCTTAAAATAACCCTTTATCATTAAGATGTAGCTAGAATAATCATCGTGAAAAATGGGGCTACCCTGAATGGAAATGTGCATTGTATCTTGCGTATTTTGAAGGGATATTTATCTGCTTTATTGCAAGGTCACAAGAAAGTTCAGAATATTTTCTTTATAAGGCAGAAAGCCTTGGTGAAAGCAATTTGATGATCTTCATTTAAGTCTCAGCAGAGCCCAGCTGCGTGATTTGTGCAGCCGCTCTCCTTCCTTACAAACACTCCAGATCTTTCTTGGTCCAGAGTGTTCTGCCTAGGGGTGGGGAGCTGCATAAATACATTTCCAAGAATGGGTCCTGAACATTTGATCACCTGACTATAAATTCTTGGGAAATTCCAGTCACCAGAGAATGATGTGGAGGCATCACCTGGCTTTTATCATCTCTATGGTCCTTTTATTGCAGGTCTCATCCTTTGCTGGTGCCCACAGCTGTCCTCTCCACCCTTGTTTAGATATTCTATGGAGAATTATAATTGAACAAGAGTATCACCTGTGAATGGGATAGCTTTTCTTTTCCAAGCACATCTTTAGAGTTTGACATTTTCCAGAGCGGGGAAACACTATTTACACATAGTCATTTATGGCTTTTTTTTTTTTGTGTTGGAATAGAAGTCCCCCTCTGTTGCTCCAAGAGCTGTTGATTCCTCGTAAAGCAGACACAGAGAGAATTACAGGTCAGCAATGAAGATGTTGACAGTGAACAGCTGATGGTGCATCAATAGCAAAAGGTGCATCAGAAATGCCCAGGGGTGTCCTGTGTGGGACCCTCTGATAAAGTAACAGGTCCTGTTAAGAGTAAGACAAGGGAGGTGGTGCAGTTTGTGGCCAAAGACAAGTGAAAGGGAAAGTTTCCTATCTTATCTAGGATTAGACCAAGGAATTTACATATCCCCAGGCTAAAGAGTGCACTCCCACTCTTTACCTTGCTCTGCTTGCGGTGTTACAAAAGGGACCTGAGTCTCATTTTGCTGGCATTCAGATGTAGAGGGCTTTCTATAAGGACACCCAGTGCAAGAGGCAGCTGGTTTGCAGCAGTGGTTTGAGGGTGCTGGTCTGGCTTGTTCTGAGTGCAGTCTGAAAACCACAGAGCCTGACTTCAACAGGGGGAGTTGGGTTTGTGCATGACCACAAAGATCCTTGGCAGAGGTTCTAGTAGGGAAGCATTGAGTCCAATCCTGGAGCCAGGCTCCATGGGGAATGCAGCCTTCCTGTAGGTCCAGTCCTTCCCAAGCATCTGACTGCTCCAGGCAGCTGAGGGATGTCTCTGCTGGGTGTCACGGTGGTTAAGGGTGAAGGGAGAAGGTGCACACTCCACTTTTTAGATATGGTGTCCTACTGTGACATCTTCGTGAGCACTCACATCTCTTTTTCCTTGGGTCTTGTTGTATTCTCCCATTCCTCTTCACCTGGAGCATGTAGATAATTAAGTAGGGATCTCTGCTGTGGGATAGGAAATTCTAGGAGCCTTACCACAGCTGAGGCACAGAGCAGGGAGCTCAGTATTAGGGATGGCCCAGAATCTTACCCTTTTTATTTCCTTTCTTGAGGGAAAGTCTACATATAAAGAGTAAAAATGCTGCCAGGCCCGGGGTAGTTTCTTTTTTGGGCTTTCCTTCTCCTAAGGCTTTGAATTAGCCAGCTGGGAAGAAGTGTGTGGGTAAAGAGGTGATAATTAGCAGAGGTAGGCAGGCAGTGACAAAGCTGGATGGATGGATGCAGAGACAAACAAAACATTAGGGATTCGCTGCTTCACAAGATCAAAAATATGCAGATGGCAAAGTTGCTCAGTACTTCTCAAAAGCCACAGTTAGGAAATTAATGAGTTACTGAAGGTTTAACTGGGTCGGGGGTGGGGGGAGTAGGTCTGATAAGGAACTCATACAGGAGTGTTTCGATGTTTGGATGCATCTGTTTATTTCCATCAGCAATATAGATAAGATAACTGCAGGCTGTATTGTAAAGCAGGTTAAAACAGTTTGGTAAACATAGTTATTTGTATGCATGAACATACTTGCATAGAAACACCTATGGTAACGCACACATTAGCATATACTTCAATCCAGGAGATTTTTTAATCATGATTACAGTCTTTCTCATTAAAAAGGACTTTTATCACTGTAAGTCTAATTTTCTGGACAAATCACTGTAATTATAGCTGGGAGATAAAATATCAGGGTTGGGCTAAACCAGATCCCTCAACCTCTGTCTCAGTGCTTTGAGGGAACCCAGAGGCATTCACAGAAAGGTAAAATTGGACAGGAAACCAAATTACTCATCTCTGAGGTCTGGACAGACCCCATTCAGGTGGGAAATCCCAGGACCAGCAGGAGCGTAACCTTACACTGGAGGGAGAAGCAAGCGAAAGCTGAAGTGAGGATGCCTTGTGCAGGGACAGCAGCAGAGAGGGGAGAAGCTCACACAATCCACCCAGAAACACATCACCACGGAAGGTTGTGTATAGGCAGGAATATGGGATAGGGTCTGGATATGAGAAACAGAAATGGGTGTTCATGGGGACAAGTCCTTACAATCTGTAGGGAGAACGAGGGAGGGAAGGGTCTTCTCTGTAGGAAACACCAACAGTGACAGAGTCACATGGCCAGGGGAGACAGAATCCCATCGACCAGGCAGAGCTGTGTGTTTGCAAGCAGCACATTTCTCATCTTTAGCACTGCTGAGTCCTGCTCAGACAGCATGTACATGGTGGGTCCCCCATACATCTCCTCCTGCTGCCAACAGCCTGGTGCTCTGGAGTTTCTGTCCTGGTGTCACAGCCTTAATTGCAAGCAGGATTCTCCAGGAATCCCAGTCAGGCTGGGAGAAGCCAGGGAATGTGTTCAGTTGCATCTCTGCACATGAGTTATTGGGTTAAGTACCAGTGGTAATCCCGAGCTCCAGGGTTTTAATCTGGGCTCTGCTGTTCATTTCACTTCACCGTTTGGATCACCTTCCCAAGGCACGACTGCAACACGGGCTGCTGCTGCAGAGATTTCGGCTGCCACTCCAGCAATACAACACTGCTGATGACTGGAAACCTGCTTTTTAGCAGGAGACTGGAGTGTTCACCTGGCCCTGTGGGAGTAATTGGTCGTGGATGTTGGGGCAAAGACAGGAATCATTGCAGGATAAGAAAGTGGAATATAAATAAGAATAAAGGCAGATATAGAGGGATTCTAGCCACTAAAATCTTGTTGGAAATGTGGTGACGCTGTTGTGCAGGCAGCCAAGTACTCTAGCATGTCCCTAATCTTTCAGCCTTGACAGAGCATCAGGTGGAGAAGAGCTGGGAGTTTTCCAGCTGGTGGCAGCGACTAGTGGTACAAACCCACATCCAGAACAGGGAGGTCTTACAGATGTGAAGCTTAGGAATGAGGAAAGGAGGTGGCCACATGGATCCAAATAATGGATGAAGTCCTCAACCACACTGTGGAAAGGATTCAGGCTGCAGGTGAGACTGGAGAACACAATCTCAGTCTGGCCTGGAGAAGGAGGGAGTGGGCTCCCATAGGGGTAAACTGACTTCCCAGACTAAACAACAGGCTACAACAGCTAAATGAATGAATGAATTCTCTGTGAGACTCTCCCACACAGTAAAATCCTCATTTGTCCATTGGCATCCAAGAGCCAATTAAAAAGGTCAGTGTGCTGTGCCAAGAAGCACTCTAGCACTTCATTACTGATCATCTGGAGCTCTGTGGCTGCAAAAAGAACAATACCACAGAGCCAGGGATTTCTGAGCAGTTATCTCCTACTGATGGTATCCCTACCTTCTTCCTCACTGCACCAGCTAATGCACACATCCTACCCTGCACTCCCTCCCCAGTTCACTGGCACAGTGTGGGATGCTTCACTGCCTGCTTGAGCTCTCCTGCCTTGCCTAGACCTCCTCAGGGCTGAGCCACTGCTGAGCCACCTCCACTGTTGAAGCCATGCCGAAAGCAGCTGGGCTGATCCCCAGAAGTCAATATTACAGAGTCAGATGTCATGGTCCCAGTCTTTTCCCATGCACCTGAGTTGGGATCCTTTGTAGAAGGTGTTGGTCTGTCACCTTCACCATTCTGCTCCTTGACCAGACCTGCTCTTCTTATCACTGCAGAGTCACTCATGGAAGTGACTGGGACCAGTTATGGTCAGTACGTGGGCAACTGTATGATGGACCTGACTGCTTTCATGGAAGAAAGGATGTCTCCAGATGAGCAGGGAAGGGTAGAGGGAGAAATCTCCTGCACTGTGGGGCTGGGGTTTCCATGGACAGCCTCCCAGCAGCATGTGCTATATGGATTAGTTGAAGGGAGGTCACACTTGTCCTGGTGTGGACATGGTTTGAGGACACAGAAGTGGAGCTTTCCCTTTTCTCTATTGTGCACCATGGGTCTGTATCTCCTGCTTGGTCTCCAGCCCTGCAGCATCATGACAGAGATGAGAAAGCAGAGGAAAAAATCACAACGGCACCATATGGCAGAACCAAACTAGGCTGGTGAACAATTTCTTTAATTGTCGGGCAGATGTGGGGGTATGAGTTAAAAATCTAGACCCTTAGGGTGTGCTGGACAGTTGGATGTCCCAAAGAAAGCCACAGAGCTTCAGCAAAAAAAGACTGTCCCACTACGTCAGTAAGGATGGGATGGAGCAGGTGGCTGACTCTGAGGCTGGGGAGAGGAAAGGGGTACAGGGAAAGAGTCAAGAATTCAGACTACAGTGAAGGCAGAGCATCTGCAGAGCCGAACTCTGCTGCTCTGTATGTGCATGAATACCCCAGAGGAATGTGTTTTCTTGGTGCCTGTTAGAGCAGAACAAAAAGGCATTTACATGTGAACTGAGCAAAAAGCAGAAGATTAAGATCCCTGTGCCACTGCTCATGGGGAGAGAGTCCAAGACTATTCATAGCATCAAAGTCAAATATCTACAAAGCCAGCAAGAAGTTGATATGGATATCACTAAGAAAAAAACGGAGAAGCTTGTACCTGCATCACTCAATCACTCCAGAGATTGCCCCAAATTTTGTCTCAGCTTGCAAGTGTGTAATTTCCAGCCTACAGCCCTACCTCTGCCCCATGCCAGGGCATAAGCTGAACCAGGGGAGATTCCAGACTCTGTAGAGACAACCATTAATATACACAAACATGGACATCTGGGTTTTCTGCAGACTGAAGACTTGTCAAGTTCTAGAATCTTTCTTGCTACACTTCTCAGGATATGCCAGCTCCTCTTGTTTTCTCATGTTAGATAACCAAGAATAAGTCAATTGTGGTTTTTAACAAGTTCTGTCTGAAATATGGGGAGAGTTTGGAATTGAAATCCAAAGCAAAGTGAGGCAAGGTGTTTTGAGCAAGAGGATAATCTACATCAATGGAAGTTGTCGGCATCTTGAATGTGTTGTTTCTATTTTAGGTGGAGATCTGGGGAGCTCCCACCTCCTTTCCAAGTCTGTTGCATGGCTGGTTGTAAGCTTATCTGAAGTTCTGCACGTTTATGTCTTTACTTACTAATTGACATCCACACTGATAGTCTAATCTAAGCCCTTTTTATTTCATTTATACACTTCACTGACACCTTCTCCGGGAAATCTTTTCCACCTAATGTTCTCTGAAAGAAGGAGAATCAGTTGGCACAGAGCCAGGCACTCTTGAGGGTAAGAGAGATAAATACTTTCATGTAGAATCCAACTTGACAGTAGGGCATAAACTAGGAGGTTTTAAAAAAAGAGCAGATAACATTTGCCCTCACCCTTGCATGCTAAACTGTCAGAGCTGTGTCCTGTCCCCACTGAAAATGGGCAGGGAGCTGTACATCTAGGTCCTTGTGTACAGGTAGAAAGCCAAAAATCACTCTGAGCGTGGAAGAGTACACGTGATGGGGGTATAAATTGGGCATGGGACACGTAAGCAACTGCTCACACCAACAGGTAGCACACCTCCTCCAGCTCACGCCAGCTCTTACGGAGGTGGAGACTGATGTCCGCATTGCCCTGCACTCCCTGACCTGCATTTTCCTGCTGGTTTCCAGCAGCCAGGAACGTTACATGTGTTTAGGTGAGTTGTCTAGATGAATGCTTCACAGGCCATGCTTCGCTGCAGGCATTGTAGGTCTGTTTGCATGTTGCCTTGATAGCTACTTCCCAGGATCTGGGCTGGGGTGTGGGAGAACTGCCCTTTGCTCACTCACCAGTGCGTGTTGTGGGTTGCTGACTATACTCCAAGGTGTATGGGGCTGTTGTTTCTCCAACTTTCTTTCCTTGCAAAGCAAACTTCGTCTTTGAGCACCATCAGATTTGTGCCTGAAGTAAAAGGAAAAGTACAGCTGTCACCAAAAGACAGAGCACGCTTCTTGGCATAGCACAAAGGCCAACAACACCATCAGTGTCAGGAAGTTTAAGGAGCACATGTATTTCCCTGGATATGGCATTCAGGTATGGGGGGAGAAAGAGGGACCACGTTCCTGCCCCTTCCATGCTGACAGAACATCTTGTTCCTCTGTTTTACAGAAAGTAAGTTGAGAATGGAGAAGTTTTGCCCAGTGTCACCCCTCTGCTGTGGCAGAGGTGGGCTGAGGAGGTTTCTTTTCCAAGCCTTGTGCCCTGGACTCCAATAGTTAATGCTCTGCAATGCTTTCAAAGGTTTCCTTTATTTCCTGCCTGACAGACTCAGGGGAGGAACTTGCCCTGCCAGGGAAGGAGAAAGATGTTTTCCTACAGTGCCCCAATCCAGCTCCATCCGCACCCTTTACTCAGAGGGACAATTGTTTCCAAGAACAGTTCAAAAACATACCATCCACATGAAAATAAGGAATATTGTTTTCCCGTTTCCCTCCACCAGCAGAAGTCAGTGAAGAAACCGCTGTGTTGTATTCCAGAAGAGAAACTTGTAGCAAGGCTTGGTACCAGGAGAGGTTTCCACTGGAGGGGTCATTTTTTAGCATTACTGCAGTGTGTCGGTCAGCACAATATGCCCTCGGCCACAGCACTGAGCGCAGGAGAACTCTCCCTTGATGCAGGTGAAAGCACAGCTGAATTCCCTCTAGCTTCAGCTGAATTCCCTCTAGCTCTCCTCTAGCATATGAGGAAGAAGGCCAGAGTAGTTGGGTCTCCTGGCCGTGTGCCTCTCACCTTTGGCTCCGTTAGAGCTGAGGCAAGAGCTGATGTACTCAGAGTCACAGTGCTCAGCCAAAGCTTAGCTCACAGCCCACTTTTCTCCTGCTGCTTTCTAACTGCAGCCTCTGAAGTAGGTGCCACATTTCTTGTCCGCAACTTGCCGACCTATTATGATTTTCCTTATGGCGAAGGGCAGCCTGCTGTGTAATGCGCATTTCTTTTCCTAAGGGATTTACTCCCATCTGTCCTGCAGTTCCTAGGAACTGACAGAAGCTGAAAGTGTTTTATGGACCACATACTAGGAGACACAGCTCTGAAAGGTGCTGGTCCTTAGGAGTCCTGGGCTGCAACAGAGAATGGTGAGTTGTAAAAGACTCAGATACTGCTTTTCCCCAGTGAGCTGCTTTCTCTCCAGTGCTTGTTGCCCTCTGTTCCAGCTAAGACTTGCTATCTTTAAGAGCTCTCCCAGACTTTCCGTTGGTCATCACCTAGGAGTGCAGCCAAGTGTGAATATCAGAGTCCTGCTGAAGTCAGAGCTGGCTCACCCGCCGTCACCTCATACGGGCTGAGCACCACGGGGAGGCTGCAGAGCTGCCCTCTCCCAGCAGGAGCTTTGTCATCAGTGTGACACCTCCTGAAACACACGTCCAGAGGTTTGCAGCCTAGAGAGCCCGTACTCAGCCTGGCTAACTCTGAGCTTTGCTAGCAGCTAGCTCTGATCAGATTCTGGGTGCAGCCAGCTCCGTTCAAACCCTGCTGCAATTGTCAGTCCCTGTGTTGAGTGTGGACAGTCAGAAGGATACATAGACAAGATGTGTATCAGCATCTCCCATGTGATGGCAAGCAGGAAAGACAGGCTGTAGGGACTTTCCAATTTTGCAAGCTTAGGTGGAATCTGCTTCTTAAAGCTCACGAATTTAGATGTGTAATAAAGCCTAGAGCCAGACTCCACAAATTCCTGGGATCAGGGCTTTGGGGCTTTGCGAAGCAGTAGTGTAGTGCAACCAGGTGCTGCATGCAGCTGCCTTGGACGCTGCAGCAAGCAACATGTGCATCTCTGCCAGAGGACGTAAGCCCTGTGTTCTCCTGCTTTGTACACATGACCCAGGAGCAGCGCTCGCACTGCTGGGCTGTCAAACGGAGCCCTTTTTTAAAACAGAAAAATAAAACAATACCCTCGTGTTTTCTTTGGAGTTTCTAACCATGCAGCACAGTGAGCAGGACAAGCTGTGGCTGGCAGCGAGTCTGCCTGCTCAGCCTCCTCTCCCTCCCCAGCAACAGCCTGAGTCATGGCTGTGGTCACAGACAGTGACACAATGCCATTGTCATCCAAAGAATGCAATGTTTTCCTGCTCTGCAAAAATATTTTGTACAGTGCATTTTCCGTGCTCTCCGGAGGAGACACTATCCGAATTCCTGCTGTAAGTGCACCCAGGAGTGCTGCTGACTAATACTCCCATTTCTCTCCTCGTGTTCCCTCAAGGTCCCAGACTTATTTATACTCAGCACAAAGAGCTTGGAGTCAAGGCTGGTGAAGTGGATTTCCTCAGCACAGCACATGCACCGGAGTGTGAGGAAATGGGGAATTGAATCTCTCGAGGTACTATTCACTGAGCTTACGTCACTGGAGCCAGTTCATGGCCAAGGGCTTGACCCGGAGAAACTGTCTTAGACATATATAGGCAATGGCATAGCAGGTAGATAACTCACCCCCTTCTACCCAAGAGATGGCCACAGGGCGACTGGTCCTCTGGAAATACCTCTGTCACTGTTGCCTCCTGAATTAATGAGACACACAGCTCAGACAGGAGCCACACTAACCCCTGCAAAAGCCTCCTGTAATCACCAGCCATGTGCCTGCCCTCTGCTCACGCCCAAGGGGGCTCCAGCCTTGTAACCTCTCCAGACCTGTCTGCTCTGATCGGCGTGGAAATGAAATCACAATTACTTACTAACACTGCGGTTCTTCTGCCTTTCTCACATTGCAAGGCAGACAGCGAAGGACAGGGACAGTGTTTGCTATTTCTGCCAGGTAGCAATCAGGATAATTTAAAACCAAATTGCTTAGGAATATATAGGATAAATAAATTCAGATGCAAATCTCAGGATGTGGAAGAGACCCCATTTCCCCAAACGTCTTTGTTTTCTGTAACTGAAGGACAAATGCTGAGGCTGCAGCAAAGCTACTGCCGTGCTGAGCTCTTCCACTCCTTAATTAACACAGAGGGCTGGTGAGGTGCTGGTAAGTGTGTAACCCTACGTGCAAATCATGTCTTCAATGTGACAGCTTGCAGGACCTTGCTCGAGCAGGGTTGTGTGATGGGCTGTAGCATAGCTGTGGTTCTTCAGTGCAGTTTGAGTTCCAGTGCAGTTTTGGAGATGTGAATGTGCAGAGGTGGACGTGTCAGACAAGCTCTGAAATATGGCCATTTCCTCTGTGCTTTTCATAGAATCATAGAATCATCAGGTTGGAAGAGACTCACCAGATCATCGAGTCAAACCATTCCTATCAAACACTAACAGATTCTGGCCATCACATTAGGGGTTGTGACGGCTGCTCCCCTTTAAGAAGATGTACACTACAGGTATGTCTTTGTGGGAGATGTGCTTGTGAGAGAATTTGACGAATGAGGTGATAGGTTTGCAGAAACTTGGTGGCTAGATTTTGGGTTTCCTCAACATGCTTAAGTCAAGATAAAAGGAAAAGTCAATGTTATTCATACCATCATATCTACACCAAGTGGAACACTTGTACGTATCACTGACAGTGTGGTAGGGAAAGCCAGGTTGGATCTGACCAGCCAGCCTGGTAAAAGCAACTGCTGGATGCTGCTGGACCCGAGCCCTCAGTGGACGGAGAAAGTCCTGCACGTTGCAAATAGTCAGTTGTGAAACAGCGGATGTTTTGGAGCAGATAGGTGATGCAGAAGACTTCCTTCCTCAACTCAGAAGGCAAATAATTTGTATCCTGATTACAAACTATGAGGGTTTGTAGATTGCAAGGTCAGAAGGGACCGTTTTAATTATGTCATCTGACCTTCCCAAGCAGTGCAGTCTTGGAATGACACTTGGTGATTCCTGTGCTGAGGCCAGCGGTTCGTGACTGACTTACACTGGGTCTTTTCTTAAAGTTACTCCTCACTGGCTTCGTGGCCAGCAAGGTTATTCCATCACATAACCCTTTTTTCTCCTCAAAATACACAAGTCATTACCAGTTTGTATTTCCCCTGCAAGACCCTTGTTTAGGAAGATCATCTCAGATTTATAATTGCCAGCTCTATCTATCAAGTAAGCAATAGTGGGATTGTGCCATGTCCTCCTGTTTCCACAACACCTCTTCCCACTTCACTACTAACAACCTGGCATGAAGAAAAGAGGAGATTGCTTGGGAAACCCAAGACTTGTGGACTTGGGGAACCACATTCCTGCTGGTACTGTGCAGGTTTTGCATGGGAAGGTCTTTCATGTGCCAAAACTTGAGCCTTTGACCTCTGTGGGATGTAAACACGTTTGAAACTTGTATCTGAATTTCTCCACTGCTTAAATGCTGAATCTCTGGAGGGTGCAGACCGCAGAGATCTGTATCAGCGCAGAGTACACCAACTCCTATTAGAATTGTGATGCATCCTGCTCTGTGATTGCACCGCTCTGGCAGCCACATTTCCTGGTTAATAGAAAAAACACAGAACAGTTTTTGCAAACATAAATAAAGCCGCTCATCACCCCAGGAAACAAGAATGTATCATTATTAATTAGGTAGTTTATCATTTATATTGTAGTAGGATCCAGAGGCCCCTGGTCAGGGACTGGGGTTCATTGCATGGTAACTCACAGCTCAAATGCAGACACTGCCAAAAGCCCCTGTAGTGCACGATGAGGAGACAAGCAGAGACCAAAGAGGTGCCTTGCAGGGCAACAGCAGGACAAATTGATTTACTCTTCTGGAAACTGAAGCACATCAGTCGCAAGTCTGTGGCCAAATGTCAGTGCAGAATACAGCCCTGAGACCCTGCCCCTCAGAGTCCTTGGCAGCCAAATGCTCTAGTCTTGTCTCTGTGTCTTTGCTGGTTTGTACTAGAGAATTGGAGATGTGGTTCCCATTCCCAGTTTAAGCCTGTAAAGCAGGAAGCCAATGCATTTTCTTGTCTTACATGTGTACATCATGTTTTACCCCACATAGTGAGACTTGCAAGTCAGGAACTTGATTAGAAAGTGCTGGAGACCTTCCAAGCACTGTTATTTATATGTCACATTTGTGAAGCAGCAAATCTCCCGTCCCTCAAGGTGTTCAGCGTACCTGGCTGAAAGTAGGGTTAAAGGGCTCTTCCCAACTCACACAACAGACCCGCGGCAGAGCCAGCATCACCCCAAGGGCAGCCCAAGAAGATGATTCACACTGATCAGTTCAGGCTGCAAAACAAGTGTGGGGCTTTGCTGCAAAAGATGCACAGGCAGCGCAGGGAAAATCCTACTGAGTGAGGTTTTATGGCACATCGAGGGATCTCTAGGCATGACTCAGGCTTCGCTTGTCTTAGGAGGATACCTGTTATCCTGTTTTATCCAGAAAGGCAGAGCAATGTCATGCCCTTCGAGACCGCTGTTACACACCAGCACCGTGCTAGGTCAGCTCGGGCTGCTTTTGCAGGTCCACGTACAGCCTGGGGATGCTGTCTGGGATTCTCATGACCAGATTGATGCAACTTCTCAGCTCCGCACAAGCTGGCAGGGCTAGCTCTGCTGGCTCAGACAGTATTTCAGCGTGAGGACAGTCCTGGGTGGAGAGAAGAAAACAAAGCAACCCAGCTGTTCTCTGGGGCTGAGCTACTGGGGGTGGCAAGGAGATAGAGAACAAGGGCAAGTGAGTCAGGCTGCATGGGCCAGCAGGGATAAGCGCCCGAGGAGCTGCTCCCTCCCTCCAGCCTGGCTCCTAGCCCATGCTGCTGACAGCCCTCTTGCATCACCCTGTGCCCTTGGCTGTGTGGTCACCGGGCTCCTCGTGTGCATCCACCCCAGGACACACAGTTACGTTTGCAAGCGTCGTCGTCCTATTCCCCACGCACAGGCGCTGCCTCATCGGATCAGCCTGAGAGAGGCTGGTGTGGACAGAGGGGATGCGGGCTGGTGAGCAGCACCTCTGGCACCTCTTCCGTACAGGACACAATGAGGATTAATCACAGCCTGTCAGAGAGGCTGCTGTATTTTTCCTTCATTCTTATTTGCGTGCTAGCGCCTGGAAAACAGGATGGCAATGTTTTCCTGCCTTGCATTCATCAAGACTAAACAAAAGAGGTGGTATTTCCAGCCCCCCTTGCTCTCTGATAATTGCAGAGCTTTCAGGAATCGCTTGAGGAGAGTGATAGTGGGGGGCGTTTCAAAGATCTGCCCCTTGGGCTGGCTGCACAGGAGGGGGTGGGTGCAGATCTGAGCAGAAAGCCTCAGGTTGAAGGCTTTCCATCTCACTTTTGGGGAAGAAATACACCGCCCAAAGGAAACTCTTGAGTGCACAGCCTGCCTGGCTTGCAACAGCTGTAATGGTTTGCTGTCATTGAGATTTATTATTCATAGTTTATTCAGGTCCCATTAGTCCAGCCATGCTAGGTGTTTTACAGTGAGAAAAGAGAAACCATGCCGTTACTGTCTAACGAGGGAGGAAATGGTTATTTCTAACAGTGTAACCATCAGCATCACCCAGGAACAAGTTACATGCCGAGTCCTTATGCCAACATCTAAACAGGGAGCTGAGCTCATCTGAGAATGAAACTCTGCCCTCGTATGGAAACTGTGCCTTCATATGCTTTGAAAGCCTCAGCCTTTTCTCTACCTGTCCCAATTCCTTTCCCTCATCCCAGTGTCAATAGGATGCACTGGGTTTCTACTTTTTGCCTGGGTTTAAATACCTGCTTTCGCCAAATCTAGATGAACTTCACAGGGTAAGCAAGCATTGCTGCCTATTCAGCTTGTGTGAAACTTTTAGAAGGTCTAAAAATGTTCTCTGATTGGGAAAATGAATAGTGGAAATCCCAGTTCTGAGCTAAATTGGGGAACTGAACCCCACAAGCACAAACAGCTGTTCCACACATAGATTTGCTGAGTCTATTCCCATCATGAGGAGCAACAAACCTGGCCTGAGGCAGCTTCTGGGAGAGCAGGGACCAGGGAAAAAGAGAAAGAGGTAAAGAGAAAAAAGCCTTGGAGAGAATCTGTGAGTAACTGTGGAGGTGTTCCCACTGAAATATTTCATTTTCAAATTAGGCTTCACAGGAAATGTTTTCCATCCTTCTCACCTGTTCCCATAAATAAGGGGATAGTTTTGCTACCAGACACTTTTGCTGGTATGAAGGACAAAGACTCAGCCCTCTTCCTGGCATTAAATTCGACCAGGTTTGTTGAGGTTTTGAGCAACCAGTGGGAGGTGTCCCTGCCATGGCAGGGGAGGTTGGAAGTGAATGGCCTTTAAGGTTTCTTGCATTCTGTGATGCTGTGCTTCTATGACATTGGGAATACCACCCAGATTTGTCTCATTCCAGGGAAGCAATCACAGTGTGGGGCCGATTCCTGATTTTCAGCAGTGATTTCTCTAGTCAAAAATCCCTTCTCCAGGGCTAAGAAGCCTTCATGAATGAAGGTTGTTCATGCAGAGGTTTCACCAACTGCCACAAGGAAATTCCTCTCTGTAAAAAAAATCTACTCATGAAAACTCTGATTTTCTGAAGGAGAATTGTGATGCAGATAGATAAATTTTAAAACCTCTTCTTGGGGAAACTGCTATCCACTCTGCATGGCTTAGGGAAAATGTTGAGAAAGTACATCGCAAGTCTGATTTTTGATGTCCTCCTATTTGTGATATGAGGACTGTGCTCGCTTACAGAATCACAGAATCGTTAAGGCTGGAAAAGACCTCTCAGCTCATCCAGTCCAACTCTCAGCCCAACATCACCATGCCTGTTAAACCATGTCCCAAAGTGCCAAGCCTACATGCTTTTTAACACCTCCAAGGATGGAGATTCCACCACTGCCTTTAGCAGCTTGTTCCAACGTTTGACCTCTCTTTTGGTAAAGAAATTTTTCCTAATATCCAATCTAAACCTCCCCTGGTACATGAGGCCATTTCATCTCATCCTATCACTTGTTACATTGGAGAAGAGCTCAGCACCCAGCTGGCTATAATGTCCTTTCTATGAGCTGCAGAGAGCGATGAGGTCTCCCCTCTGCCTTCTCTTCTCCATACCAAACAGCCCCAGGTTCCTCAGCTGCTCCTCATAAGACCTGTTCTCCAGCCCCTTCCCCATCAGCAGTGTGCTCAGAGGATGAATGGTGCTCCACTCCAGCTGGGCTGTGGCTTGTGGGTGGCCAGGCTAACCACAAATGAGTGAATTCAGCCTGCTCCGCACTATGGTTCAGTTTTCATCACCCCATAATATCTTCAGGTTTGGCCCTGGATGTTCTGTCCCTGGGGTACTAAATTGCTGAAGAAATCCCCCTCAGCATAATCTCACTGGATTAAGGCCTGAAACCTTATTATAGTTTACAAGATAACAGCTTATTAAGCAGCATGAAAGTAACCTTGAAAAAGAAGATTTCAAAATCTGTGGTATAAGATCCTGAGATCTGAATGCTGAGAAATCTGACTGGGTTATACCGCATACTCCTTGATGATACTTATCTCTCTTATCCCCAGTAACTGTCATATGGGAACCTCACTGCACCAGGGACCTGGTGGTAGCAGGAAAAAAGTGGAAGGGCTGAAAGGAAATTGTTTGCATATATAGTTTTCTGTCTACAGGACTCAAGCAAAGAATAAATTGTACTATCTATAAAAAAATATCTGCAAGAACTTGAGGCAGGGATGGAATCTCAGGAGAATCGCAGATTCATTGACGTTGGAAAAGACCTCTAATATCAGCCAGTCCAACTGTCAGCCCAACCCCACTGTGCCTAGTAAACCATGTCCTGAAGTGCCTTTTCTACACGTTTTTTGAACCCCTTCAGAAATGGAGACTCCATCCCTTCTACAAGCAGCCTGTTCCAATATTTGACCATTCTTTTAGTAAAGAATTATTTTCCTAGCATCCAATCTAAACCTGGCATGACTTGAGGCCATTAGGCACTTGAGCAACTTGAGCATTCTCCACATCCAAAAAAACTCGCCCCAGAACATGCTTCCTACTGCAGACTGGCACACCACAAACCACAGGTTTAGCCAGCAGCAAAGCCACAGAGCACCTGTGCTGCAACCTAGCAGAGGCATCCAGGAAAGTCAGAAGGGAGCTGGAGCGGGAGAAAGCTCACCTGGAAAGGGCAGTAACTAAAAAAATCCCGAACTTTTTCCCTGCTTCTGCCCCTCCTCCCCTATTTCTCAACAAAACTTCCAAGTTACAGATTTTAAATATGTTACGATTGACTATAAGCTTGCAATATTGCCTGAGGTGTGACGAGAAAGCACGTGCTGTCATGATCGGAGAGCTCGAATAGCAGGCTAATTACATAGCACCCGAGGAATTTGGCAGCACTGAGCTCAAAAATAGGGCAAATAATCATGTTTCCCTCACCACCTCTTTCCCCAGTTCTCTCTACTTCAGTTTTCCTCCCTTGGGGATTTCATCTTCAAACCCTCCAGACAGACCTGTATCCTGGCAAAAGTGAAGAATGACTTTTACAAAAGCTTTTTCACACCTCACATGACTCTTTCTTTCAAAAAAAGAAAACTCTGCATTGAGCATTGAAGAGACTTTTGCTTTGGTGTTAAAGAAGCTCTTCTAAACCGTGACATAAACTGGTGCTGGGGCTGCTTGGCCCCACTTTGCCTTTAGGCAAAGACTTGGCCCAGAATAATTGAACATTCCTATCATTGTAATAACTCAGCACTCCATAAACACAAAGTTATTTTTTCTATGTTATTCCTGTTTAGCAGGGAAGCGATTTTCCTATTTGATGGAGGAAAAATGGAGACAGGAGCACCGCCAGTGCTTTCCAAGCATTAGCAGTTGTCAAGTCCTTCAGTCCACCTCCATACAATAAGACAGATCAGTGGGTTTGCATTCCCTGGTCTGGACAAAGGAAAATATGAATGGTTTTCCACCAGTGCCAGTGCAGAGCAGTGATGGGATTGGGATAAGCACCTCCAGAGCTAACTGAGTGGAAGTGGTCATCTCCTCACCAGGTTCCTCCTTTCCTTTTCAGGTGGCAGCCAGGCCAAGTTAGACTACTTACTTCATGAAAAATTCATTCTAATAGTAATAACAGAATTAAAGTTGGAACACACACCTCTTGGTTTCTGTCCTTTCTGTTGGAGTCATGCAACCCCCTCCTTTGCTCCTCTGGGTCCTAAAGGCAGTAACCTTGGATGCTGGAGAGGATAACATCATGGTTTTAGCCTCCTGAATCCTCTGTCAGGAGGAATTTGATGCTCATGATGCTGTGTCCTTCTTTTTCCTCCCAGGATGCACTTGGAGACATTTTTATATATTCATTAACATGCTAACATCCAACATTTATGTGTTAGCTACTGAGCTAACACTTAATGTTTACACTCAAATTCGATGACAAACTAGTTTTTTCTGACTGTGGATCTGCATTTTTTTTAACTGACCACTGGTGAGTTGCTCATAGCTGTGGGGTCTCCTCTTATCACCCCAGGCCTTATCACCCCACCTCTATGCTGCATCCTGTGCCTCCAGTTCTCATCCTCTGCCATTGTACCTGCCTTGTTTTTCTCTAACCCATTATCTGAGAGCCATAAACACCTCATTATGCCTAGAATAAGCACTTGCTAATGTCCTCGATAAATAGCCCCTAATTGCATTTCACAAAGGCAACAAGAGTAAAAACCAGTAACTATAGACAGCCAGTCAATTAGCTAAATCCAGGCACAGCAAAACCTGGTGAACTAAAGGTCTGAGAGGGTCAGGAAAAGTTCAGATGGAACAATCCTGACCAGCCTCAGCCCTGAGGTCCTGCAGACTCAGTATAAAGCATATGGCCCATAGCTGGTGAAGGCCAATGCTCTGTTACAGGGCTGCCCCGTTAAGAGAAGCAGCATCTCAGCCCAGAGGCAAAGAGGTTATGAGAACCCACTATTTGTGACTGCCTCTTTCTTTCTGCTTCTGGAGGTTCAAGGAGACTGAGAGCATCCCAGCAAAGGCTCAGAGAAAAGTCCATGATGACCAAACAGAGAGGAAGGTCTCTGTGGATTTCTCCCAGGAAATGTGATCTCTTTGGTAAGTACGGCAGAAGTACCAGATGTTTTCAGTTGCTGAGTGACAGTGAAGGGTAATTCCATACATCTCAGGTGAGCAAGAAGGGATGGACTCAGCATCAAGAGGGAAACAGCTCATCTGGTGGGCTTGCAAAAGATGTGGATTCCAGGATTCTCTGTCACTGCAATTTTTTATATCAAGATGACTTTTTTTTTTTTTTTTCAAAAATGACTTATGTCTCACTCAGGAACGAACTCCCCACAATCTTGAGGTCTTTACTACTCAGGCAGATAGGTAAGATGCCACATTAACTCCTTCACAATATATGGATCTCCAGGCAGAATCCAATGCTTCAAATCGGTGTCAAGGATGCTGCAGAGAGGAAACCAGCAGCTCCTTCTGTGCTCAGACAACCCTCAGTCCTACAAGTGGCCCAACACATTCTTCCTCCAGCAGGGAGCAAAACCATCTCTTGTGCTCATCACAAGCCATGGGGTGGGATGTGTGGAGAAGGAAGGGATGCTCACTGGGCAGACTGGTACTCACCACTGGAAGCTCAAATAAACCACTGCAGCAAGGAATTGCAGGTATCCCCTTGTCACTGTCCCTCCTGCCCAACAGAGAACTGGTTAACTGTGCAGCCTGGGTAACCTGTGCTGTGGGGCTCCACTGTTCTCACCATGATGCTATTCTAGGTAAACTGAGACCTGCAATTGTTAATTAAAGCTGAAGAGCAGATCCTGCAGAATCGTAGAATGTCCTGAATTTGAAGGTATCCACAAAGATAATTTAGTCCAGCTCCTGTCCCTGCACAAGACAACCCTGGTGTTCACGCCTTGGGGCTGAGGTAGTTGGTCAAGTGCTTCTGGAATACTGTCAGGATTGGCACCACAATTGCTTCTCTGGGAGCTGTTCCAGGGCTCCATCACCCTCTGGGTGAAGAACCTTCTCCTAATGTCCAACCTAACCCTCCTCTGGTGCATCTCCCTTGGGTCTTGTCATTGGTCACTATAAAGAACAGCTCAGCACCTGCTTCTCCTGCTCCTCCTCCTCCTTCTTTTGTGAGGAACCTGTCAACCATGATGAGGTCTCCCCTCAGCCTCCTCTTCTCCAGGCTGAACAGACCAAGTGACTTCAGCTATTCCTCACATGGCTTCCCCCCGTACACCCTTCAATTCCCTGCCCTCCAGCTTTAGATCCTTCTTTTGAAGTATGCAGGAAAGCTCCACAAAAATGCAGGAGTATGGGGGTCCGTCCTGAGGCACGAAAATATTTGGAAAGCTTTCCACCCAAGCAGATAGCACAGGGTATATGGAGAGGATAGAGGGCCCTGCAATTAACGTTAATTAAAAGAATGCTTTCTCCAACACAACTTCTTCTTCAGTGGGCTTTGATTCAAGCTTCTCCATCACCTCTGAATGAGGGCCAAGGAAAGCAATGCTGCTTTTTGCAGAAGTCGGTTGGTAAATGGCAGCTGGAGATAGCGGTGCATATCCACATGTGAAGTGTAACCTGCCTTCAGACTCCAAAAAGTATTTTGACGGGTTTGGCATCCACATGTAAAAGTATCTACTGTTGTAAAGCTTGGCTTCAATCTGGCCCCCAGGAGTAGTGAGCTCATGACAAGACTTCTGGCATCCTCTCTGAGGCCATGCAGGGCCAAAAAGTAATCAGGAGTCAAGTCTGGTACAAAAGCATCGCTCAGCCGTGCTGAGTTCATGCCAGCAGCAGAAACAAACACATGCAGATAAGCTATATCATCATACCTTGCTGGTTAATACATGTATTAAGTCCACTATATTCCCAAGTGATTTTCATCTGGCTACTACTTCTCTTCTGTCTGCCCATCACATTGACAGGGAACTACCACGCCCGCCTGCTCAGCAAGGAGCTGCAAAAAGTAATAATATCATCTTCCAGGCTGACAAACAGCAGCTCATTTTCCCTTCCCATCGCTGTCATTGAAGATAGACCCATATTTTCTGTGGATCTAGAGGACTGATCATTAGCTTTGCCAGTCCCTTTCCAAAATAAAGGTGTCAGGCCAATACCAGGAGGCTGCGTCGTGGGTTATTCCTGGAGTGACCAAGCTGTCTGCTGCAGTTCTGCATTCACTGCCCTTCATTGCAGTTTGAGTGAGTCAATAATTAGCTGCATCCAGGAAGAATTTCTTTCCAAACACTGTGTTATCCAGTTCAAAGATGTTCTTCCTGGCCACTGCACCCATACTGTGCCCCTGTACTAGCTTGGTGCAGCAGTCAGCAGGGAATCCTCCTCTCTCCTCCATCACCCAGAAGATCCCACCCATCCATTGTAAACTGGGTGTCAATATTTAACAAAACCTGTCATACCATAGGATTTTTCTTGTTACCTTTCGTTCCAGAGGGAAAGTGGAGCTGCTCTGCTGGGAAGGAGATGCATGGTGCAGCAGCCTGGTTGAGAGGTGGCTTTGCAGGTGATCCTTTGCCTGCATTTGATCTTGTTTCCCACTCTCAGACTCAGAAATAACTGCAGGGATTTACCTTGATCATTCATCTCTGGGATGGAGCCAAGCACAGCTCCAGGGGAGCAGGCAAGTGCCTAATGCTGTGTTATAAGGAAATGCTTTGTCACCTTCATCCAGTGTGACAAACACTGTCCCTTATCACAGCAGATCCTTTATAGAGCATTGAAACTAAACATAGTGCCTTAAAACCCAAGCAAAACCAAGACCCTGCCCTGTAGAACCAACAGTCTGGTTACCTACTTTAATAGTTAGGGCACTAATGTAAAACCAGCTGGTGAGTGGTTGCTGAGATGTGCTAACAGCAAAAACATCTTTGGGGTTTCCAGGTAGGACCTGGCCAACGCTGGCTGGAGACATTGGAAAAGGGGAGGGTAGTGTTGGGCTTTGACAAATCGAAGTCCCTCGTGCATCAGGCATCAGTGAAAGAGAGGAGGGGTAGAAGGCTACATGTCCCATTGCCAGTCCAGCAGTATCAAAGGAGCCTCCACAGTGTGGTGGAAAGGACTGGAGTGCAGAGGGACTGATGTGAGTTGGGGTCATGGAGAAAGAGCTGGAGCTCAGCAAGGAGGGAGGATGCCAGCAGTGCTGAAAACTGAGTCTTTTTTTTCCTGCATGGGCCAGGGGAAGAAAGGAGCTGATCTGTGCTATGGTGATGATATTAGGTTCCTTACTGTTCACTCACTGGGGGTATCAAAGCACTTGGTCTGCTTGGAAAAGCCAGAGATTTCAGCACCCATCTTCAAGTATCCAGTTGAAAAGGCACCCAGACAGACATTGACCAGCAATTTAATTCTCTGATGTTGAGGGGCAGGAACATCCTTGTGGGTTAAGAAACAGCTATTGCAAAGAACAGTAAGTTAATGTAAGTACAGGGGGAGAAACTGAAGCACAGAAGCCCAAAACCAATTGTGATCAGTACCTGCATGGTAAAAGAAACTGTAGTGCAAAATCCTCTCTGCCTCTGGCACCTTTGCTTCTGCTGCTGTGCCTGGCGAGGAGGGCTGAACCCGTTCTGCAGCCCAAGCCCTTTGCACTACTGCAAATGGCAAGCTGCGAGAGTGCAAAACTCACAGCATTCATCAAAACTGCCCGTTTAAATACAAGGGAGAGGTTGCGATTGCTATCTGGGCACGCTCATCAGGTGAAGGCATCTCAAGACAGATACCGCAGGAGACTTCCTGGTGAATTGCAGCATCCCAGAGGAGTCTGCAGCTACTTGTACCCAACCATCGTCGGAGCAAAGAATGCTCCAATTCCTGGCTGGTACCTGAGCTGATAATTGCTCAGAAAAATTAAGGGTTGGGTAATTCCTCCTGAAATTAATTACCTTGCTAAGGTGCCGCAGGGCAGTTACCACAAGAGGGTTTGAAGCAGATGATATAACCATTTCCCTCTTCAGGATTAAAAGCAGGAAACAAGTTGCAAAAGTCCAACTTTGTCACAACGGGCTTTGAGCTTCCTGGATTGCTCTTCTCTGGAAAATTTTTGGCCGTTTCAGGTGTTCCTGAAGCAGCGGTGAGGGTCCTGAGGAGCACAGGCATTTACAGAATCATAGGATCATGGAATTGTTTGGGTTGGAAGGGATCTCAAAGCCCATCCAGTTCCACCCCTGCCATGGGCAGGGACACCTCCCACTGGATCAGGGGCTCCAAGCCCCATCCAACCTGGCCTTGAACCCCTCCAGGGATGAGGCAGCCACCCCTGCTCTGGGCAACCTGGGCCAGGGTTTTCGTGCAGGGAGCAGAGTTGGTTGAGGATGCCAGAGTTGGAAAAACCCTTTCCTCCCTCTGTCCTGGAAGAGGGAGCTGTAGAGTTGGAAAGTTGTCTGAGTGGGGTGCAGGCAGGCTGGGAGGTTGAGAGGCTCAGCTGAGCTCCCTTTTCTGTTTCTCCTCTTCCCTTCCTGTCTCTCCTTTGCCCTTTCCATCTCTCTTTGTAGACATTTTAACATTAGAAAAAAAAATTTTCATGGAAAGAGTCATTGGGCACTGGCAGAGGCTGCCCAGGGAGAGGGTTGAGTCACCTTCCCTGGAGGGGTTTAAGGGACGGGTGGATGAGGTGATGAGGGACATGGGTTAGTGATTGATGGGAATGTTTGGACTCGGTGATCCAGTGGGTCTCTTCCAACCTGGCGATTCTGTGATTCTAAGATCTCATATCAATCTCCCTTCTTTCAGCTCAAAACCATTCCCTCTTGTCCTACCTCTGCACTCACTGATCAAGAACATCTCCCCAGCTTTTCCCCTCCCCAGCTTTCCTGTAGTATAAGTAGGATTCTCGCTGAGACATCCCTTTGTGAGATGTGACTCCTAGCCAGTCACTCTTTGGGTCTCTCCAGTTAGATAAAGGCATTTCAAGAGAAAGATACCTCAGTTAAAGAGGTATCTAAAAGCACATCTCCTTCTGGAGGTACTTTGCCCTGTAGAAGAGCTTTCAAGGTGGTTGATTTTTTTTTTTTTCTCTCCAAAGCATTTCTTGACAAGTTGAATTTTAATTTAATCTTCCAATATGTTTTCAACCCCCACCCAACTTCATCTCATCTTCAGGTTTGCATGTTGCCTACTTTTACAGAGGGCACATGAAAATGCTGGAATGAGCCTTGGCAACCTCTGCCAAGGTAAACAAGGTAAACCTTGACCATCTGATCATCAGACTGTGGTATGTAATGACAACAGAATGGTCTACTAGTACAAATCTCTATCATGTTTCCTTGGCTTGCTTATAAGGATGTGCTGTAACATGGTGTGAAATCCTCACTAAAGGCAAGACATAACATCTTATAAGTATGTGATCGACAATCTCACCTGAAGCTCTCCTGTCAGAATGCTGACTATCTGCAGCCCAGAACACGATTGTCCTTCTGGGCTCGAGCACACATTGCCAGCTCATGTCAAGTTTCTCAACAATTAGCACCCCTAAGACCTTCTCCTCAGGGCTGCTCTCAATCACGCCACCCCCTACCCTGATTTGAAACTGTGGATTGCCCTGACCCAGCTATAGGATCTTGCACGTGGCCTTGTTGAGCCTCATGAAGTTCCATAAAGGTTCAAATAGGCTGTAATCTCCCCAGGCGATATCACTGTAGGAAATACCCTCCTTGCAAAAACTTCCTTTAGGAGAGCTCCCCATGAGATTCCTCATCCTTCTCTTTCCCTCTCCCTTCACTCCCACAGAGTGGAGGATGCATCTGGAAGTTTACTCAGCTCTGAGGCAAAGTCCAGGCAGTCAGCTGAAGAGTGGGCTAAGTTGGTTTGGTTGATGGTTGGATGTTTCCTATAGGATCTGAAACAGGTTGGTTTGGACTCCAGCTGGGAATCTAAAGGATTACTTGCTTCAAAGAGAGCAGGTGAGACACATGGAGAATGTCAGAGGAAGCTGTCTGAGTACCACTTGTTCCTCAGTGTTTCTGAATTAGGAGTCTCTTGTATTTCAGAAGAAAATAGGACTTCGTAAGCCTAATAAATGATGCTTGTGGTCAAACTAAGAATAGACATCAGCTCTGATTGCTGTGATTCATTGCAGGTACCTGGTCCTTTCTTCAGCAAACTCCAGCTCCCTATGGTCCTCTAGCATCCTGACTCACAGATGCACTTCAGAAAGAGCAGGAAATCTAACCCCGTCAAATAAACAGAGCAGGGGGATGAACGCCAGCTCTACTCCTGGTCTGCCCTTGTTTTTCTGCTCCTGTTTTTGGCTTAGCACAGTTCCGAATTCCGCCTGTCAGGAGGGGAAAGGGAAATAAGCAGGAGGGCTTTGATTCAACATCAAGGCACTGCATGCTGCCTTGAACCCCTTGCTGCTCCATTAGGTGCTTTTCCATGCTGGGAGATGGAGGCTGCTTGAGGGACATGAGAGCTGCCAAGGCCAAGAACCAGTGTCCTTGTTTGGACCACTCAAATGCACTTCACATTGTTCCCATTTCCCCTCATATGAATAATAACAATCTGTTTGACAGTATAGTGACTAAAACTGTTTTCAGCCATAGGAGTCTCCATAATTTGTCCCACTGAAACTCTTAAATCCACTTAATCCTTCCCTGTCCATCTACATCTAAGGAGCATAAAGGTAGACCAGGGGTGATGGACAAGGATTCAGCTACTAAAACAGAGCTTGGAAGGCTAACAGCACATTGTAATCATCTGCAGTGTTACACGCTGCCTGGAAAACTAAAAAGGACTCTGTGTGGAGGCAGGTGGCTGAGCACAGCCCCTGGGATGCAGATTAGTTTTTTCCACTATTCTAGTCTGGATTTATTTTTCACACTACAAGAGGTTTCCTTGCAGAATAATCTGTTTCCATAAGAAAATATAAACCTCTCCCTCACAAAAAGTCCACTTCAATGTAAAACTGAAAGTGCTCACACCAAAGCAGAATGTTTGCCATGTGTCCATTCAACATAAAGTGGAGGAGAAAAGCAGAGGACATGTGAGCAAACACTGTTTCTAATAATGCAGAATCCTCTAAGGTGACTTGGAAATGGAAAAGTAACTTTTTCAAAGGTGAATAAGTGATGAAGGCACCAGAATTACATTTTCTGCAGTGATTCAGGCTCTATGGTCCAGATTCTCAGAAGCGTATGGGTGTTCAGCTCCTGCAGATTTAGGAGCACAGCTACTTTGACTTTCCTACACCAAGAAGTTCTATCTTGCTGAAAGTCATCAAGGCTTTGGCTTAGCACCTTAGTGAATTGTGTAATTGGACTTGATTGCTAGGTCACTAGTGCTGTTCAGAAGAGTGTTCATATGGTCTCCTGATTGTGAAGATAACTTCTTAGAGAAATCTTTGAGTCCTTTGCAGGTAAACACTGTACCTAGCCACTGCACAGACGTTTTCACAGTAAACATCAACCGATCCTTAAGGATATTACAGAACTCATTTCTTAAATGCTAAAAAGCAAGCTCTCTCAGGAGGCTACAACAGGGGGGTAACAGCATGCAGCACAACTGTGAAACCTTGAGTGCTGTGTTCAGTTCTGGGCCCCAGGAAATACATTGAGGTCCTAGAGTGAGTCCAGAGAAGAGCAATGAAACTGGTGAAGGAGCTGGAAAACAAGTCTTATGAGGAGCAGCTGAGGGACCTGGGGTTGTTTTGCCTGGAGAAGAGGAGGCTGAGAGGAGACCTGAAAGGAGGTTGCAGAGAGGTGGGTGTTGATCTCTTCTCCCAAGTGATAGGTGATAGGACAAGAGGGAATGGCATCAAGCTGCGTCAGGGGAAGTTTAGATTGGACACCGGGAAAAAATTCTTCACAGAAAGGATTCTTAAGCACTGGCAGAGTCTGCCCAGGGATATGGTGGAGTCCCCAGCCCTGGAGATGTTTAAAAGGTGGGTAGATGAGCTGCTTAGGGACATGATTTAGTAGCAGACAGGTATGATTCGAGTTGATTATCACTAAGGTCTTTTCTGACCTAATGATTTTATGATTCTTTGATTCTATGATTCCTTGATTCTATGATTCAAGTTGGGAAAAGTAAAAATCATTGTAATAGGACAAATTTAAAGTATGATGCTTGTAGGAAATGAACTGTCTGGAGTAGTCTCTGCTGCCTTTGTGCTGGGGAATGCAACATCTTTAGTGAACATGGAGAAGAGGAGTTCTGTACCGTGTCTCCTGGAAAACCACCTAATCTGTTGGGTCTGACAGCTCCATTGCTTGTAGCAGAGGTGAAGCTGTGGCTCAGAGGCCCACACACACTCACTTGAAGTGTAGTTTCCTTGGTCTGAAGCAGCAGAGGTTTAGATTTTACCTTCAGTCAACCTTGTCTGTTACCTCGGAGATAGTGAGAAGGAAAAAGAAATGAAGATTGAAGAGATACAGTGCAAAATAGTGCATGCTGGAGGCCATTCAAACTGTAGAACAGGCATTTTCTGTGGAGGGGGCTTGACCTGTCCAACAGGGGCCAAAGGGGCAGGTTGTCAATGGTTTCAGTTGTCCAAGTGGCCACTAAAATTGTCAATCAACGCTACCTGTGACATGAGGATGGGGCTTTGAGTAACCTGATCCAGTGGGAAGTGTCCCTGACTGTGGCAGTGGTTGGAAATAAATGGGCTTTAAGGTCCCTTCCGACCCAAACCATTCCATGATTCTATGATTATATAATAATTGCTGACAATAGAAACTGCAATCCATGAGGAGAACCTGGTTATCCACCTTTTGCCAGAGAAACAGCTCTCCTGCCAGTGTGGGGACTCTGGTACCACACTGCATTTCAGACCAGTGTTATCTTGCAGGAAGATCACCAGCATTTGAAGTCTGAGCCAATTTACAGAACACGACCTGGTTATTTCCTCTGAGCATCTTTTAAGGATTCTTTCTTGGCTCAAACCTGCTCCTTCTTGGAGAATCAACGCAGGGTGATCCCTAGCTGCTGTAGCTACTCTCCCTCATGACAGCTCTCAGTGCATACAACCTGGCCCCTACAAAGTTTCTGCTCTGGGTTCAGTGTGGGGCTGCACATAGAGGTTTGATGGTACAGGGCAGAGATTTTGCCACACTCCCAACTTCACCCCCTTTGCTCTGACAGCTCTGGCTGCAGCAGCGTAAGGTTTGCATGTGGTGAAGTCTAGAAGAGACAAATTAGTTTCAGTGGTGTAATGCGAATCATTCAACCAGAGCTGAGAAGAGATTTGCATTGTCGCAATGCTGGGCTGCCTTCTCCTGATATGGAGTCACTGAGCCTGTCCCAGCAGTCCTGATAGTGTTGCAATGAGGCAGAAAACACTCTAGGTACTGGAGCTTCCTCAGCAGTCTCTCCAGGATGGCATCTGCTCCAGTCACACAGCTGTGCCATGCAGTAAATCTGTCAGAAAGCTGGCCTCAAACAGAAAACCTAACTTGTCAGACAACCTGCATCTTCCTACAGCTTTTCTCTCTCATCCCTTCTCTGCTGGTGCCCCAGGCTTTATTATGAGGGAAGGGATGCGTTGGTGACTGCCCAGGCTGTCCCAGCCAGTGGCAGTGATGCTAGCACAGCTGACCCTGTGAAAGATCACCCTATCTTTAAGCTGTTTCAAATCATTTTGGGGTGGAATAATTGTTCTCTACTAGGAAAAAGTCCCAACAATCTGAGAGGTTCTTACGGTTGTGGAGAGTGAAAGGTTTTCCTTTTATACCACCTTAGTGAATTCAAGTAAATGAATTTTGATTGCTATAGGGTGATTTTCATCTAAGATTCAGGATTTTAATCTCAGATTAATGCCTGGGAGATAGGAGATTTTAAGTCTGAACAGCATGGCTGAGTTAACAAAGAGGTGCATTGTGGTGCATTCATTGAAGAAAAGGGAATTGCTGAGATGCAAGAGGTGACAAGACCATATTAAATCCTTAAGTACACAATATTCACAAGGGAAATACAGACTCCGAGTCAGGGCAGCAGCACATCTCCCTCTTCAGGTTCCCATTATTGCCTCTGAAAGTCATAGCCTAGTAGAAAACAGTCATTAACCCTGAGCAATAATATCTTCAGGAAGGAGAGAAACATTATTTTTGATAAAAAAACATTAACTGAGATAAGTTGGTCTGTGAATTTGGAAATCTGCCCTGCAGAAGACTTGCAGGACAAAGCGCAGGAAAGAAAGAAGAAATAAATGCATTTTATCACCTAGGAATTATGTAATAAATAACTGTATTGGCACTTTTGCCTCCTTTGCACCCTACTCTTCTGTCTCTTCCAGTAGGATTTACACCTTCCCACAGTTTTAAGACTTCTAAAAAGTGGCCAGTTTTGCAAAACAGCTCAAATTCCATGTATTTCCCTGTCCTACAGAATGTCTTTAGAACATACAGAGCAATATCCTAGGGAGAATCAATGGAGATGAGCGTTATAAATCATTGACATAGATAGCAAGCCTGAATTTTTGTTATGCAGAATGCAGGAGAGGTGCAGTTACCTGGTGCGCTTTGAAAGACATTGATGTGTTGGAGCAAGTCCAGAGGAGGCCACAGAGATGATCTGAGGGCTCGAGCACCTCCCCTATGAGGACAGGCTGAGAGAGTTGGGGTTGTTCAGCCTGGAGAAGAGAAGGCTGCAGGGAGACCTTAGAGCAGGTTCCAGCCCCAAAAAGGGCTCCAGGAAAGCTGGGGAGGGGCTCTTGATCAGGGAGTGCAGGGATGGGACAAGGGGGAACAGTTTTCAGCTGAAAGAGGGGAGATTGAGATGAGATCCTTGGAAGAAATGTTTTGCTGTGAGGATGGGGAGGCCCTGGCCCAGGCTGCCCAGAGCAGTGGTGGCTGCCCCATCCCTGGAGAGGTTCAAAGCCAGGTTGGATGGAGCTTGGAGCCCCTGATCCAGTGGGAGGTGTCCCTGCCCATGGCAGGGGTGGGACTGGATGGGCTTTAATGTCCCTTCCAAGCCAAACAATTCTGTGATTCTATGATTATGTGCCATGTGGCCAGCGTTTCTTTTCTCCTTCTCTCTTCTGTAATTCTGGGTGGAGGTAACCCCTGAGAGCTGTGCCAGCTCAGTGAATCACCCTGTAGGAGGTACTATACCTTGCTGTGGCAATTGCATTTGTGCAACAAATAACCCACCCTTGAAGAACAGAAGGATATTAAAAGCCAACAGTGACAGACTGCTTCATGCCTCACAGCGTGCCCTGTTATTATACAAGAATATATAAACCTGGAATATTTCAAGATGACACCCAGAAAAGATGAAAGAGGTTTTAAAATGAGATGGGTGGAATTCCCTGCCTGAGTGCACGCTCCATGAGAAAGGCTGTTGTCCAGATGTTCTCAAGCCACCACTAGAGATAGTGTCTGCAAGAGCTGCACTGGAGCCAAATTATATTGTTCTTTGTCTCACTTGTCTCTTTTTACCCCAGAACAGCAGCTTGGAAGAGGGAAATCACACAGACTGTACTCAGCATTGGTGAGACCTTACCTCGAATCCTGTGTTCAGTTCTGGGCCCCTTACCACAAGAAGGAGTCGAGAGAAGAGCAACAAAGGGGCTGGAGAACAGGCCTTATGAGGAGCAACTGAGAGAGCTGGGAGTGTTTAGCCTGGAGAAGAGGAGGCTGAGGGGAGACCTCATTGCTCTCTACAACTACCTGAAAGGAGGTTGTGGAGAGGAGGGAGCTGGGCTCTTCTCCCAAGTAACAGGGGACAGTACAAGGGGGAATGGCCTCAAGCTCCACCAGGGGAGGTTTAGACTGGACATCAGGAAAAAAACTTTCACAGAAAGGGACACTGGGCACTGTCAGAGGCTGCCCAGGGAGGTGGTAGAGTCACCTTCCCTGGAGGGGTTTAAAAGACGGGTGGATGAGATGATCAGGAGCATAGTTTAGTGGTTGATAGGAGTGGTTGGACTCAATGATCTTGGAGGTCTTTTCCAACCTAGTGATTCTGTGATTCTGTGCTTCATGCTGTGAACAGAAGAGATCTGACTCTAGTGAAGCCTCGCTAGGTTCCTGCAAGCTGCAGTTACAGGAGGGAGGCCCTACAGTCGCAAGGTTGAGGGACACAGGGCAGCCCCACAGGTGTGAAAGGGAGAACTTTTGCTGCTGTAAGTAGCTATATGTCAGCTCCCACAAACTATCCAGGACGACGTGGGAGACCATCAAGGAGAGCTGTGCTGCTGCAGGGCAAGATGCTGCGTTCTGGCATGTTGGTCTGTGAGTCAGAACGAAGTCAATGTAATTTGGCTCTGGAAAGGGTATGATGGGTTACTATCTCTGGAGACCCCTGGCTATATTTTTATACAAGGGTACTGAACTAACATTGTCCTGAATTCCAGCAGAGATTTCTGTATCTGTCTGACAATTCTGCCCCAAGGCTCCACTGGGAGCCAGGCCCAGGCTGCACTTTCGAAATGACAACATGAAGCAGTGGAGCAGGAAAAGATGTTTTGCCTTTTGATATCAGTGGGGAATCTGGCTCCAAACTTATTTATCTTTTCCTGAACTGCATAGATTATCTGTGCCCTGTGCAGTCGCAGCTGTCTTCTGGCCCAGAACCTGTCTCCATCCAGAATGAGATAAGTCAATGAGTAATGCACAAGAAAGCTTGAAAATCATTCTAGAAATATTAGATTGTCTTTATTAGCCAATTGTTGGTCTGATATGGGCTCCCTGATCATCTTTGCTGGGTATCATGTTGTTTGTTGTGATTGTTCAGGGGAATGTCCCATAGTCAAGGTCATAGAATCATAGAATAAGCAGGTTGGAAGAGACCCACTAGATCATCAAGTCCAACCATTCCTATCAAACACTAAACCATGTCCCTCAGCACCTTGCCCATCCATCCCTTAAAACCCTCCAGGGAAGGTGACTCTACCACCTCCCTGGGCAGCCTCTGCCAGTGCCCAGTGTCCCTTTCTGTGAAAGTTTTTTCCTAATGTCCAGCCTAAACCTACCCTGGTGGAGCTTGAGGCCATTCCCCCTTGTCCTGTCCCCTGTCACTTGGGAGAAGAGCCCAGCTCCCTCCTCTCTACGACCTCCTTTCAGGTAGTTGGAGAGAGCAATGAGGTCTCCCCTCAGCCTCCTCTTCTGCAGGCTAAACACCCCCAGATCTCCAGCTGTTCCTCATAAGGCCTGTTCTCTAGCTCCTTCACCAGCTCCATTGCAGTTGAAACCACATCCCCTGAGGTAGCTGAGATAAAGGTACCTGTGTAGCTTGGGAAGGGTTTGCTGTCAGGGCTACTCCCACTCCAGCTCATGCAGCCTTGCTTACACACCCCTGTGACCTCCTGTAGCCACAGTGCCACCAGGTCTCACTCACAGCTTTCGATGTCAGCCAGCGGGAGGAGGCAATTCAAGTAATAATTTGTATCAGCAAGGGCTTGAGGTCTAAGGAGGCTGAAGACATTGACAAAGATACTGCAGAAAAGATTGGTTACTGGAAGAAATCAAAGGATCTCCCCTGCGATGCTGACTGTTTTCATCATTTGTCTTGTTCAGGACATTGGGACCAGCGTCTGGGCCACTTTTTTTCCTGGAAGCTTTATTTCTCAAGGCAGTTTGGAAAAGCAGCAAAGCAACTGTAATCATGGATTGCGTGCCAAAGGGGAGTGAACTGCACTGAGAAATGGCTTAATTAGGGTGTCCTTGGCAGAGGCAAGACTCAGTTCTGGGTATGTTCTGAAAAGTAATTATAAATGACAGTTGACTTTTAAGAGTGAGAGTATTGGAGGGTCAGTCTGGGACTTCAGTTGCTGCACACAAGAGAATAAAGAGACTTTATGTAGGATAAGGGAAAAATCAATGAAGGCAAATGCTTCCGTAGAACCATAGAATAGTTTGGGTTGGAAGGTACCTTAAAGATCATCCAGTTCCATCCCCTGCCATGGGCAGGGACACCTCCCACTAGACCAGGCTGCTCAATATCTGGGAACCAGGCAGATGGGGAAGGAGACATTGGGTTCCCTTTTAGGATCCAGAATGGGGAATGAGAAGGCAAAGCATCCTTTTGGAAAAGGCAATGCTTCTTCCCAGACAGGTAGGAGAAATCTCAGATTGAGCAAGAGCTCAGCTTTGTGCCAACCAGGACAGGGCACCCTGGACCTGGCCTGCAGGCAAGAGTGTAACTGCTGATGTCTTGGTGTTGCAGTAGATGTGAAGATACAACATCTTAACAAACCCTCTAGTAGGCTGGTCTCTAAACTTCCAAGGCGCAGCATTTGCCTTCACTGTGACTTGCTCTCCTATTGTTTGTTTTAATGGTTTAATGTGGCGGAAACTCATTGGAAACCTTTACCCAGCCTGTTCAAGCCATAAGGAACGCAAGACAAAATAAGTGTAAGAAAAAGCTCACAACAATTTGTGTTAAAAGAATTGAACCTGAGATCTGATGGGAAAAAACCTGTATGTTTTTAGGAAAGACATAATCGTGATTCCACTGGCCAGAGACTCAGCTGTGGTTGTGCAGGAACCCACAAACCTTTGGGAATGTTTTGAGTTTGTAATCTTGTTGTTCCTCTATTTTGCCTTAACAACCTGGAAGCCCTGCTCCAGAAGAATGATAACTCTCCATCCAGCAAGGTTGAGGACTCTGGTCTGCTCACGGTGAGGGATGAGAGAAGAAGAAACAGCCTCATTGGGCAGGGCTATGAGCAACAGTAAAGGAATCACAGATGTTTGCCGAGGGAGGGTAGATGGGTTGTAAGGAGCCTGAAATGAACTGTCCTTCATTTCTGTTCAGTTTCCACAATAGACAGTTATATGAGTTAGAGTGATCATTCCAAAGCAGTTTCATCATAAACAGCTCAAGGGACAATAAGAGTTGAGAGATTTCATTTCTGTGCAATTCAAGGGTAGAGAGTCTTGCCCTTCAACTCTGCTGTGAGGCCTCACCTGGAGTCTTTCATTCAGTTCTGGAGTCTTCAGCTCAGGAAGGATATGGAGCTGTTGGAGCGAGTCCAGAGGAGGCCACGAAGATGATCTGAAGGCTGGAGCAGCTCCCTTGTGAGGACAGGCTGAGAGAGGTGGGGTTGTTCAGCTGGGAGAAGAGAAGGCTGCAGAGAAGGATGAGGGGCAGCTGTTTTCAGCTGAGAGCGGGGAGATTGATATGAGAACTTAGGAAGAAATGTTTTGCTGTGAGGGTGGGGAGGCCCTGGCCCAGGTTGCCCAGAGCAGGGGTGGCTGCCCCATCCCTGGAGGGGTTCAAGGCCAGGTTGGATGGGGCTTGGAGCCCCTGATCCAGTGGGAGGTGTCCCTGCCCATGGCAGGAGGTGGAACTGGATGGGGTTTGCAGTCCCTTCCAACTCAAACCATTCTGTGTTTCTATGATTCTTGAGAACTGAACTTTATTCCTTTGCAGATCATGGGCAATGGAGAGTTTGTCAGTTAAAAACTCCTTTCATTGTGGATGCTTTGCTGCCAAACTTTATTCTGTGTTCAGAGCTTTCCAGGTTTTATGACAAGCCTCTAGAAGGGATTTGGCAGTCCCTATTTTGGAAGTTAAAGGTGGGAAAACTAAGAACACCACAGTCAAGATGTAGTTTTGAAATTATCAGCATTGTTGTCCAGAGAAGAGTATTCAGATTTGTTTACCACACTGCCATAAAAACAGGGTGAAGAGAGAGAAATAAACAGAGAAGGAAGCCAGGAATGGATGAAGTAGACCCCTGAAAGTAGAGTCTACCTTGGTAGAAGGGGTTTTGGTATAACGAGAGTAGAAACAACTTGAGGTTACTTAGAGAATTAGCGAGAAAATAGTTTTGTTATGAAGTGTGACAAGAAATTACATATTTTAGCTCTGTCAAGCTTCACTTGCTTTGGAGATGGATGGATGTGTTGACCTTTGCTAGTAAGATCCCACAGCTGCTGCTGGGCAAACTCACATGGAAGGGGACAAAAAGAAGACGACCTCCTGCTTTCTTGTTTCAGCCTGTGGGGACGTAAATATAGAGAGCTCTGATGAGCCTGCCACCACTCCCACTCTGTCAGCTGCACTTCACAATCCCCACCACACCCTCCCAGCACTTGAGGATGCAGCCTGCAGGGCAGGTGCTGGGAATTGCTCACATTCGGTTTTTAGCATGTGGAGCTACAAGTCCTGGACCTACCTTTGGTCCTCAGGCAGTTTCCCAGCAGCAGGACTGGTGCGATGCCAGTGGGAGGCGGGAATACCTCTGAAACACGGATAGCAAGTCTTTGAAGGAGACAGAGGGGCAGCAATCCCACATTTCAGGAACTGATCTTAAAGATTTAGTGCAGGGAATGGGAAGGTCTTCAGCAAAGGCCAACGTAAAATAATACCTTGCCTTGACTTCTTCAAATCAATCTGGTGGCACTGCAAGACCAAAACCAGTTCATCCATGGGACACAGACAGGAGTGGCTGAGTGACTTTGTATTCCCATGAAGGGAGAAACTCTGCTTGAACCCTTCTTGCACATACACCAGGAGAAAGCACTGTGATGTTGCAGTTAACTTGTGAGGCTGAAAGAATCTGGGAATTTCAACATCAACACTCTCTACAGGTCTTCCTACACAAATGTTTGGGTGTTTTTCATATTGATCTATTCTGGAAGTATGGCACTTGGTGGAATAACAGCAGATTCACTGTGAATTGTTATATGCATTTTCTGTAGAGTCTGCAGGAACCTACAAGTCCCTATATCTTCAATTGTTGCAGAGCCCTAATGCCCACTCTGCTGGAAGGCACATAGGTTACAATGCCCTTTGGGAAGACGATGGTATCCTTTATACACTGTTCACAGTTCAAAGCCTGAATTGATACCAAGAGAGGAATCTCTGTTTCCAGCCATATGTTTTTTTTTTCCCCAATGTTTGCAGAAACAAATAAAATCATGATGTCTGCAGATATCAGGTTGCCTACAAAGTAGACCCTGTGATGCCCACAGTGCATGAATGCACTTATTTAGCTTATCTGCAAACCTGTAATGGGCTGATGGGCTTTGCAGCTAACAGATTGGCTATCAAGAAGATTATGAACCAACTTAGTCTGCAATAATGCATCATAAAGTCTGGAGACCTGTGAGAAGCACTGATTGTTACTTAGTTTGGTGGCACAACAAATATTGGTCATAGTTGCCTCTCCTACTGTTCCACATACTCAGTATGTGAGGAGTGAGACTCACCCTGATACTGTTCTTGGGGTGAAGAGGCAAGGCAAAGAAGCTGTTTGCTTGAGATGATGAGTCTGAAAGTTTGCTAGATACATTTGCTGTTTTGGCTGCTCTGCCTGACACTGTCAGCCATACAAAAAGGGTCCTTGACTCTCGTATGTTGCTTTAATAGAAGCCAGGTGCAAAGCAGACTTGAACATACTATTTTACTCCTGATCTATTGCTCAGGTGTACGCTAAACAGAGAAAGGGCAGCTCTGTAAAGCTGGATCTTGTCTCCATTGACTTTTACACTGTAGACATCTGTGTCTGCATCAGTCTCTACAAACCATCATTGCACTCAGAGAAGAGAAATTGGCTCTTCCCAGCCTTGATTCACCTCACCTGCTTTGGGTCTCTGCTGCAGGATGTATCATGCTCTCAGTGCTCCTGTTTCTCTCCCTTGACACTACAGGTTCTTGAGATATAACTCAAATTCATGCACATGCACTTATAGCACATGTTTTCTCAATTCTCCATGATGTTATTCTACATTTTCTTTTGGAAATACCCAGACAATAAAAGTGACTTGTCCCAGCCGCCTTTGAGAAGATTATTCAGGTCTCATTTCGCTGCTTGCTGGTACATGAGAGGAATGCAGAGTAGATCCTGCTGGACAAGAACATCTCCTAGGTAAGCATGATCTGATGTCTCTGATCGTATCTCTTAATGTCATTACCCATGGGGAGCAGAATTGCATGTGGCAAAGGCAGTTGTTCTTATAGCTTCCTTTCTTTGCATTCAGTGGATGCCTCTGTCAAATTGTCAAATTAACTCCTACCTCCTTTACAGCTGAAGCTCTTGAAATCTGTCCCTGAAAAAATCTTTCAGTCATTCAAATCCATCATCCTTGGTCTCATCAGCTGATTTTTTCAATAACTGTATTTTGTGGCCAGTTGCAATATTTTCTCTTTTCTGAAACTCATCATTTTTCTGAAATGGAATCAAACTCCTGCTGTCCTCTAGCTCTGCCTGAATATATACAGCTCTGCATGGTCCAGGTGGTTCCTCTGAAAGCTTCTCCCTTGCAAGGACATTACAGCATGGAGACTGCTTTTGCCAGTGCTTATCTTGGGGCATCACAAGGACTCATTCTCTTCACCCATCATGCAGGCAAATTAGAGGCATCACCAAAGATCCCCAAATGATTGCTTAGGGGGGCACATGTGGCTTGAAGCTTTGGCCAACCACTTCAGCTGGTCTTCAGGAAGGTTTCAAATCTAGATCTAGTTCCTCTCCATTACAAAGACTGCAAGTCCCTGGTTCAGCTAACTGTAACCTTTCTGAACTCTGCACATTTCCTGGTGCCTTTGGGGTTAAAATTTACCTTCTCCCAATCACCTGCATACCTAATCTCTACCTTCAGAGGTGACATCAATACTTAGGAACCCAGGACTATCGAAACCAGTAGTCTTATGCATTCCAGGCTCTGAACAATTTGCAGCATGCCAGAGGATGATCGTAGCTGTCTGTGGATATGTTCCTTGTCCATGGCAAATGCAAGGAATGTGCTTATTTTCATAGCAGGTTAAGCTAAGTCACATTGCCTCCGATTTGCTGTGGGCTAAGAGCATACATGAACACTTTTCACAGCTCAGTGCATGCACTGCGCCTTGTTAAGCCATGGTAACTTGATCACACTTGTGCGATCCCCAGGCACCATAAAATCACTCTTTTCATGAAGTGCAGATGCTGTCTCCCTGCTGTGGGCTGTATGGTCCTGTGCATTCGTCACAAGATAAATCACTTCGTCTCGTGCTCAATAATGAAGGAAAAGGAATGAGATGTGTTTTGTATAGCAAACCCAGGCTTTGGAAATAACAAATGTAGTCCTGGAGAGAGATGAATGTGGAAAAGTAAATTTATTTCTGCATCTGTGGAGAAGCTGATTATATTAGGATCCCTGCTGAAGCCAAGGTGTGCTGTGTCTGGAGGATGAAGGCAGTTGAGATCAGCGGCATTATTAGTCCAAGGGATGCACTTTTCCAGTTGTTAAATTTTCCACCACATGCCTACAAGCATTCCGTTCACAGTGCTCTGGATGGCAGCTCCTGTTTCAGCTGCTTCTCTAGAGAAGGGATGTTCCCACTGCTGCTCTGATACCTTGTGTAAGGCAGGAGTCGGGCAGTCAGCCCTCTCTTACTGCATCCTTGAAAGCAGCAGGAAGCCAGCTCTCTCCCATGGATGGAATAAGATAGTCTCAGCTCTAGGCCAAATTCTGAGCTTCCTATCAACATTTCACAGCTTCCTATCAACATTTCACATTCATATCTGGCTACCTTCCCACAAAAAAAGGGAGAAACCCACCCACCATATCCCTGTCCCAGCACAGCCAGCCTGGAGGATTCACAGTTCAGAGGCTGTCTTGATAATAAATCAGAAAGGGTTTAACATTGAAGGTGGGGTTTGAGCCTTTGTGTGTTCAGCTCTTCATAGAATCATAATATAGTTTGGGTTGGAAGGCACCTTAAAGATCATCTAGTTCCAATCCCCTGTCATGGGCAGGGACACCTCCCACTGAATCAGGGGCTCCAAGCCCCATCCAACCTGGCCTTGAACCCCTCCAGGGATGGGGCAGCCACAACTTCCCTGGGCAATCTGTTCCAGTGTCTCACCACTCTCAAGGTGAAGAAATTCTTCCTTATGTCTAGTCTAAATCTGCCCCTCTCCAGTTTACACCCATTGCTCCTAGTTCTATCATTACAAGCCTTTACAGAAGCAAGTCTCAGCATGCAGCTTCATGGTGTTTCTCACCTCAAAGCTCCTCAGGCAAGTTTACTTATTGGCTAATGCCCACTTTGCCCCGTTGAGACTCTTCCTTCTCCTTGAAGTAAATTCATTTAAGTAAATCCTGTGCAAGACGTTAGTGAAAGGGTAGGTGATACCTATTTTAAGCAAAAAATTATTTCACTTCTCCCACTCACCAGCACCAAGACACCAATCCAAGGGCTCTGGTCAGGGTCACGTGCATGTGGCATAAAAGATGAGGGCTGTTGGCTGTCAAGTCCTCAATATCTCTTTGTTTTTTTCTTGATTAATGACAGCAAACTGACTTTTGATCAAGTCTTTTATACTATTTAGGAGCCAACAGTTCTTACCCTATAAATTTGCCTCCAAACCTGGTGTCTTTCACCCTCCTTAAATTATAAGCAGGCTTGCTGCTCTTTATCTCCGTTTCCTTGTTTTGGGTATATTTATGGCTAGTGAGTGTCTTCTATTGGGGTAACAGGCAGAGGAACATGAATACCACATGCAATACACTGCATCTCATTGTCATCTTCCAGTTATCGACCTGATACCATCCTTCCATCCTTCACCTGGTGACTCAGCAGTGCCGTGGTCTTTATGCAAACAACACATTCCTGAGTGCTTACTAGTCTGATTGCTGCTGCTGGTGCCCTTGTTTATCAATAAATGCCATTCTTCTAATCCTTGCTCCAATTTTTTTCTGGTGCTTTTTAACAGACATTCTCATCTCTGCTCTGTTCAGAACAGTTTCTACTTGAGGCTTTTGATACAAATGCAAAGCGACAAACCCTACCCCAGGGGTTCCTCCCAGGAGCAGGTGAATGATTTTTTTGGTCTTCCTCTTGAAAACCAAAGCTGTACTACATTGTTTCTCACAAAAACCACAAGAAAGGAAGGTCAGGGAGCCTCAGAGCTTCTCATGAGAGCTGATTTGCCTGTCATGCAGTCACAGAAAATGCGAGGGCTGCAGCATCACCTTCCCCAAAAAACAACCTGACCAGACCCTGTTTGAATGAGACTAAGACTGGAGGAGGGAGGGAAGTTCTCAGCCTGTCCACAGAGGGGGGATTCAGACAGAGGGGGATAGAGCGACACTGGCAGAGCTGAAAAGTGCGTGTTTGTAGGGTGCTACCGTGTACTTCTAGACTATCAGGTCCATTGCTTTAACTATCACTAAATAAATACCCTAATATCAACAGATAACATGTGGCTGGGTTTGTTCTTGCATCGGGGTGCCCTACTTTGCTTGGCCTGACCTACAGTGTGTGCAGACTTGGCACGCGGGTGCCTGCTGGAATGGGACTGTGTTTTACTTCATCCTTATCTGTCTATCAGATCACGGTAGTTTTGCACAGGCATTAACAAGGGTGCTGTTGAAGGGCCTCACCTTGAGATAACAAGGCATTAAAAGAGCTGAGCAAGGATGGAGAGCAAACACTCTGCAGGGTGAACATTTGCAGAATATTGGAGCTGGGAGTGATGGTGCTGCTGTGGGCAAACTTTGCCCTAGCAAATGGGGACTTGCGGAGCACCAACCCTGCCTCATTTTCTATGAGATCTGAACATGATACAGGCAGAGACTGATGGCTCCAGGAGCAACTTGAGGTGTAAGTTCCTTCTTGAGGCTGCCAGATGAGTGATCCCCACTTCATGGAACCCAATGCAAAGTCTGTGTGTGACATGCAATGCCAAATACTCCTGAGGGGAGACGTTGCTATGCAGAGCATGCCAGGTGTCTGAGTGCTGAACACCTGAAATCTCCTTCTGTACAAATGCCAAGCTCTAGAGAGATTTCTCTCTTGACAGATGCTGAAGTGTCTGACTGTCTCCCTCTCTTGAAGGCACCATGGAGACACATTGGTTTTGGAGACTGGTTGTTCATTCAGGTACTAATTTCTCCAGGCATTCATACAAAACACAAATAAAGGTATATTACTGAATGTAGCATTTTTAAATTTACTCTGAGGAGGCAGGGCAGAGCAAAAGGACATGGAGCTGTTGGAATGAGTCCAGAGGAGGTCGTGAAGATGATCTGAGGGCTGGAGCACTTCCCATATGAAGACAGGCTGAGATAGTCTGAGTTATTCAGCCATGAGAAGAGAAGGCTCCAAGGAGACCCTAAAGCAGCTTCCAGCAGTGAAAGGGGAAAGCTGGGGAGGGGCTTTTGATCAGGGAGCACAAGGACAGGATGAGGGGTAATGGTTTTGAGCTGAAAGAGGGGAGATTGAGATCTTAGGAAGAAACGTTTTGCTGTGAGGGTGGGGAGGCCCTGACCCCAGTTGCCCAGAGCAGGGGTGGCTGCCCCATCCCTGGAGGGGTTCAAGGTCAGGTTGGATGGGGCTTGGAGCCCCTGATCCAGTGGGAGGTGTCCCTCCCCATGGCAGGGATTGGGACTGGACAGGCTTTAAGGTCCCTTCCAACCCAAACCATTCTATGATTCTATGAAAAGGAGCTGACTATGTTAATCAAAATACATCTCAGGAGGGTTTGCCCACAGTACTGCAGTGTTTTTAGTGCTTTGGTGCAATGACTGGAGTGAAATTCAAATGGAAGACTGTAAGAAGCAGTTACTGCCTCTGGACACAGGGCTGGGCTGCCCAGCATGACTGCTCTGAGGCTTGCCAGCCAGCAAACAATTACAGACTGGCTGAGGTACAAAAGTTATTAAGGAAACTCCTTAATTTTATATGCAAATGCAATCATGGGTTTTATTGTTTTATATTTCTGTAACTTTGCTCCATTATTGCAAATCAATACTTTCAGATAAACATGTTCTCCAGCTTTTAAATGTCTGCTAGCAATAAAACTGACACAGCTCTACTTTCTGGGAAGCAAGCACCCCACTTCAGAAGGTGTGGTGGTCCTTAAACCTCACACCAGAAGACTCCTGTAATTGCCAGGCTCTCAGTGATTTTCTCATATAAAGCTGAAGAGCTACAGGTTTTCTTCCATTGTTCCTTGCACCACCTTGGAGCTGGTACCACTGCAAACCAGGGAAGATTCCTGTGAGGGGTCAGGAGAGTAGGCTTAGACCCTGGGATCCCTGCAGCAGCTCCTGGCATTTATCTCACTGGTCTTGGGCTGTGTTGGACACAAAAAGGTGCTGCAAAGCCACAGCTTTATCATCTGAGTGTGGAAAGTCTTCACTTGGAGCTTGCTTCTCCTTTCCTTCATCCATTATTGGTTCACTGTATTTTTTCAGCGTTTTTCCTTAATATCAAGAAAACTGTATCCAAGTGCCCACTGAGGGTGCTCTGTGGGTCTGGAAATAATTGTGCATTCCTACACTCACCAAGGTGGTACCAACTCTTCTCCAGCTCAAAACTAGCTGCAGTGTAATTAGCAATTAAGTTATGTAATAATATGAGAAAACGGTTCTGCAGATGTGGTGCTCCACTGTTTCAGTGGGACTTTGAACTGACTCATTCATAGACATGCAGTAGGAAGTTTGTTTGGGGCAAAAGAGATGAAAGACAGACCAGAGGAATGTGTTTCATTCATGACAGAGATCAAGACTCTGATTTTTGCACAGTAGCATATAAGAATAAATACCCAGAGTCATCAAATCATAAAGTGCTTTGTGTTGGAGGGGACTTAAAGGTCATCCAGTTCCACCCCCTGCCACAGGCAGGGGCAGCTCCCACTGGATGAGGTTGCTCAAGGCCTCATCCAACCCAGCTTTGACACCTCGATACTTCTTTGAAGATGTCCCAGCTATTTACTATCACCCATTTACCAGCATGGGGAAATCAGGCCCATGTCTTTGTAGCAGAGAGTTTTGTCCTCAGCATGTGAGAATGGGAACGTCTTCTGCTGGCTTGAGGTCTCTGCTGAGGCTGTGACCTCCAGCCCTTTTCTTGCAAAGTTTGATAAGCTAATGGCTGCTGAGCAGACCAGTCTCTGAATGACCTGGTATGAAGCCCATGGCAGGATCACAGCTTGGGTGAGAGTCCACACAACCTGAGGCTACTGGGAAACTGTAACCCAGCTGGTCCTTTTGAAGTTGAGCTGCAGGAACCCAAACTCAGCCCTGAACACAATGTCAGTTTGCATTATATACCAATGAAAGTAATTTTTTTCAGGAACCCCAGGGTCATGTAATGCCCCAAGTGCTGTCCCAGGTCAGAAATTCTTTTGACTTAAATTTAAGTATCCAAACTACACTGTGCAGTTGTCCCGCATCAGCTGTGTTCTTGCCATGACTTGGAGCAAGACCTCTACAGTAACACATTGCACATTAATGTTAAAATCTTTATTACCTAGTACCACAAGTAAACAAGAAAGACTGTGGAGTAGATAAGCGTGTGCAAATCATACCACTTATGAGATATAAAACAGCAGCTTTGACTCAGAAACCCCATTACTGCTATCACCAAGAAGAGCCTGGTCTCCCCAAGACTGAAAACTACCTGTGCTGGAGCACCAAATTTTTAATGAGACTGGGAGCAGACGGCAGCTGTAGTGAAGGGCAGGAGGAGCTCTGCTGCTGAAGGAGCTCCTCTTCCCTTGTCACATCACTGGTGTAAAATTATCTCTCACCAGACAAGCATATACACATAATTTGTTATCTGCTGTTAGAGTTAATTTGCTGCCTGCACTTTTGGAAAGTCCCAACTTATTTTTCTCTCCTGACACATCTGACATTTTTCCTGCTCTTCTGTTTCCCGTTCGTGTTACTGAGCCTAATTTAAGTCAAGATGCAGCCTATGCTGTTGGCAGGTATAACACTTCCACGTTTATGAGCATCTGTCCTATATATTTCATTTACATTTAACCTACTCTGCTTTAAGGCTTGAAGTGTAAAGGTCACCATCATTACCTACAGCAAGACAATTTACAGGTGATGTGAATGATTGGGGAGTTTATGCCTTGGGCTGCTATCATGCTATGGGTACAGTCCTGTCATGTACCTCTGACTGTGTAACAGAGGAAAGCTCTGTGCAAGGAAGAGGTTGAGAGGGTCAGATGCGTCCCCAGCACCACTTTTGAAAGTAGAAGAGTGAAATCTAATCTTTTTACTGTTCAATATAACTCACATTTTCAAACCTTTCTGATGCTGGGTGAATTTGCATGAGGGTAAATAAGGAGGGTTTTATTGGAAATACTTTAAAGTGGATGGTGCAATGAAGGTCTTATGATCAGTAATGGTAAATGTGTGGTTTGATAAGGGATGGACGCTTTCTGAAGGGTTCTACAGCCACCAGCGAGGCCATGGCCATTCCAGAGCTGGGGGAAAAAGTAAGTCTGGTCTGGTGTGCTCTGTTACCTTTGAAAGCGCACCTGAGCACATAGGTGAGAGCCACAGGACTGACATACAGTTATCCTTTAGACCAGGATATGATGCATATCCCAGGGTTAAAGCAGCCTGAGGAGTTCAGCAATCTTGTGCTACATTCACTGAGGCCATGGCTGTGTCTGTGGACCTAAAAGATGTCATCCATCTGGCATAACTGACCTGCTGGTATAGGAGAGATAGGGGGGGGGGAATCAGCTGTTGACACTTGGAGAGGTACTCACCTTCACTGGAGGTGTTTAAGGTGAGTGTGGATGAGGTGCTTAGGAGCATGGTTTAGAGATTGGTGGGAATGGTTGGACTCAACGATCCGGTGGGTCACTTCCAAGCTGGTTATTCTATGATTCTATGATTCATGTCACCTACTTTGAGGCATCTGGAAATACGATGATTTAATCAGAATAAATCACCCCTGATTCCTCTATTGAGAGCCAGGCACCTCTGGGACAGAACCAGCAGAGTGGTTTTGAGCTCACATTTGGCTGGATGTGCCTTCTGGAGGAAGTTATTTCCCTCCAAATGAAGCAGAAAGGACTGGAACAGAGCAGCATCTAACTCTGGGATGCCATGTCTGAGCAGAGAAGTCCAGGCCCTGGTGTTTCATGTTCTGTTGGGTGACTATAACACAAAAGGATCCTATCCTTGCAAAGTCAACACAGTCGTTCATGTATCCAGTCAGCAGAGCTGTGATGCCAGCAGCGGGTGGCCCAGCCATGTGCATCTTCATGTCCATTGCAGGAACAAGAGAACCTCCAGCACAGGCTGCAGGGTCAGGATAGGAATCATAGAATGATTTGGGTTGGAAGGGACCTCAAAGCCGATCCAGTTCCAACCTCCTGCCATGGGCAGGGACACCTCTCACCAGATCAGGTTGCTCAAAACCTCATCCAACCTGGCCCTGAACACCTCCAGGGATGGGGCAGCCACGACATCTCTGGGAAACTTGGGCCAGGATCTCACCACAGTCATTGAGACCTACAAGAAATTATAGTATGTTCTGGTGAGGTTTTGATGTGCAAGACAAATTTCTAGCCATAGCCTCAGGTCCCGAGTTGAATTGGTTTTGAAGCCAGAAGGGATTAAATGAGACATAAGCTTCTGGAATGTCTCCAAGTGACTTGCGTAAATGTGGTGCTTTGGGACACGGTTTAGTGGTGGACTTGTCAATGTAAGGCTTACAGTTGGAATTGATGATCTTAAAGGTCTTCTCCAATCTGAATGTCTCTATGATTCTGTGAGTTCATAACCCTGATAACGCTGCAGAAAGCTGCCTGGTCTTGTACTCAAAATCTCCACGCGATGGAGAATCCAAAACACACTAAAGCTGTGTCAACGATACATTAACATTGCCTCAGCTTCCAGCAGCAGTTTAGTCTGACTGCTATCATTAGAGATCTGCTTTTCATCTGGCTAATTGTAGACTGTAATCGAGTTACTTCTTAGCTAGTTAGTCCCCTATATGAGCACACGCTGCATGGCTAAACTCCACTTATACCTTCAGACTGGAAGCATTACTCACAGTTATTTCATGTTTTCTGAAATGCTATTGACCCAGAAGAAGCTGCATTCTACCGGTGGGTACAGTATTTTTGGATGAGTTAATGTTTTGAAGTAGTCAGCTGAAGGGTCTACTTACCAGTTTCCAGACATGGCTATTGTTTATTATTTTAGTAGCTTAACATTCCTGAAAAGAAGTGATGGAGAAGAAATGCTGTTGTTGCCCCACAGGCAGTAACTTTCTCTGGAGGACTTGCTTGGCTTCCTGAGAAACTCTTCCATGTGGCACGGCTCTTTTGGCCAAGAGAAAACACAGAGGACAATCAATTTCTTTTGGAGATGCATCTGAGAGCAGAATGTCACTTCCTTCTTGGATATTTGTGGTGGCTTGGCACCTCTTTGTTTCTTCAGTTGAGCAATGGAGGTGGTGAGTGACAGCTGGTATGTGGTGTCCTAGCTAGGATCAGGCTCCAATTTTCTGGATGCTACATAGGCACATGGAAAATTCAGATCTTAGCACCTAAGTAGTTTATAAACTGAATGCACAAGGGAAAAATGTTAGCAGAGAGGGAAAACAACCTGTTTAATATTCTGAAGTGCTGAGGTTCATACCTTGAAGGGCCATCATGTCCAGATATTGAAAGCAGAGACTAGTCCCTCTGCCATCTCACAGAAGGGTTTTGTAACCAGCCTCAGGACAAACTGCCATGGACCAGCTCCATGCTGCTGCACAGTGGCATTTTCACATCTGCTTCTGTGCATTTAATGGCTGAGGTTTTCTATTCATCAGCAAAAAGAAATGAAAACCCTGTCTGAAGTCCACAGGAGTTATTGCTCACTAAGTTCTACTGGGCTTGCCTTGCTGTTTACCAGGCTTAGGATACCAAGCTGTTTGTTCAGAGACGGCATTGTGGCCTCCAAAATTGCTTAGTTCCTGCAGAATCTTTCTGCCTAACAGATCTTCTGGCAAGAGTGAGACAGCAAGCCTCATGGTGTGGACAGAGCCTGTAAAAGCAGCTTGCAGGCTGTGCTGTAGCTGAAGTTCCCAAACCTCTGGCTTCGTCCGCTAGCACATCATAAAAATAAAATTAAAAACATAATTATAGGGGCTTTGTCCCAGTGCAAATTTGAGATAGAATTTTCCCACTTCTGCAAAGCACACAGTGGTGGAGTGGGTTCCCATTCCATGCATATCATCTATCTGCGTAAGTAGCAGTCTTTCGTAATCATCAATATTAGGTATTATAAGACTCATAAAAACATCTAGAGAAGAGCTGTGCAATTAAACTTCAGCTTTTCTTCCTCAACCCAAGCAGAGGGTGCTCGGCGTGAGCCTAACTGGGTGCTAGGGGCCAGCACTGATGCTGGAGTGGAGCAGAGAGGGAGATTACTGCAAGGGATTTCGACATCTCCTTGCAGTTTTACATCTGTGGCAACGTGGAACTCACCCTCTGTGAATTAGTATTGCTTCACCAATTTCTGGCCCAAAACCATAGTTCCTATGATTTCAGTTTATAAGACAGATTTATCTTAGCTGAAGTATTAACTCCATAGCACGTGGCAGTCGTGTTAAGGCTGTGTCACTGAGCACAGGAGCTACCTGCAGGCTTGGCAGCAGCTGGCCTTTGCTGTTAGAGTAAAGTATATGGAACACAAACAAGTCAATAGCTTAAAGAGACTCAGAGAAGGTAAGAAAAATAAAAGCATAATAAAACGAGACCTCAACTCTGATGACACATTTCCAACTGCAAGTGGTGAGACAAATCACACTGAGACCAGTAACCAAAGAGGCTGTGTTGCTGGCTAACAAGTCTTCTGAGCAATATATGGAGCAGTGACAAACCCTATGGATTAACCCTGTGCTGAGGTCAGGCATATTGACAATGCTGTAGTGTGTCCTAAGACTCTTCTTCAAGGACTGTGAGCTCTAGAAAGACTTTAGGGAGGAAGGGAAGAGAAGAGACGAGACCTTTACAATGTAGTAAAACATCCAAAATTGGTATCAAATCCAATGGGGATGTACTCCCTTAGCTGATCATCAGAGCTGAAGGTGCAGGCAGATGTTGGCAGGCCAGGAAAGGTTCTGAACAAGGTGTTGGGCAGGACAGGAAACAATCTGAGAGGATCAGAGAGCCAAGTAGTTCATTGCCACGATGAAAGCAAGGGCTGAGACTACAGAGTTGGGAAACATGAGTCCTGTTTCCATAGAATGTTGTTTTTCTTCCAGGGAACAAAGAAAGACTTTTGTGAATTTTGGCAAAAAACACAAGAATGACACGCTTATAATTTTTGCAAAATACTCCTTATTTGCATGAGAAAAAATGTTCTGCTGAAAAATTTCAAGAAGTTTTAGTTAATACTGAACTTTCAAGTATCGTACTCGGCAGTCGTTGATTTTGTCATCAGGAGAAGGTGCTGAGTGAATCAAACTGCTGTTTTGTAGAGACATTGTATTTCCACATGTCTCACAGGCACTTGTCCTTCCTACATCCTTGGATTAAACACTTCATCCCTTTCCCATGGCTGAGTGGAAATTTCTTGCTAGAGCTAGTCCAGTAGCTCTTTGCTATCATCTTTGCCAGTGATTTACCTGCATGGGCCAAACCTGACTCATTTGCATGTGTGTGGCTTCCTTTCCACTGTATGGGCTTGGTACCCACCAGCTCACACACAACTTTTCTCTGAGAGCTTGACCCAGAGCCGGCAGGACTCAAGAGAGGAGCCAGGCTCTGTTTGTCATGAGAGCCTGATGCAATGAATGTCATTTGATGTTCCCCAACTCTCCTTATTTCTTCCATAAGATCTTCTTTAATGTTGGACTCGATGATCCAGTAGGTCTTTTCCAACCTGGTGATTCTATGATTCTACCCTGCTCAAACTAACACCATGGATGTTCAGCCACAAACACAATAAATTGAGATCTCTGTAGTACTGAAACACTGCAAAAGAACAGTGTCTTGTCACTGAAGCTGGTGCAAAGAGCATCAATAACAATGCTTTGTGGATAGCCAGCACAGCAGGGCATGGAAGGACGTGTGATACGGTCTCTTACAGGTGCCAGTATTAGGATCAAAGTGTTGGCAATTAAAGAAACTGCCATGCCAAGACTTTTGTTTCTGCTTGAAGCCAGCAGAGCCCATGTCTGCAGATGCCTGTGTGGAACCAACCTGGAGTTGCATAGTTTGGCTGCAGAAACCAGCCTAGACATTAATTGGCTGTAGCAGACGGCTCTGGCCTTTGACACCAGGACCTCCTGTTCAGTGTCAACTTAGCCCAAGGTCCATTGTAAATGCCAGTGGGGTCGGTTACACCGGCAATTCCAGCCTGAGGGAGTGCATCCAGCCTGCTTACTGTGAACGGGAAGTTTTGTCCCTTCTGAAGTAGAGATACTAGGAGCTAATGAGAAATGACGTGCCTGCAAGCTCTGCGTCCACAGCAGGTTATGCAAGCTGACTTGGTCACGCTTGACCCCCTGCAAGCTGATTTGGTCACATTTAGTGTGGCCCTGGTAAATGCTGCCTTTGCCTCCCTACTGATGGAGGTGGGATGGTGTACTAAAAAAACTCGAGTTGCCTGTCTTTGTCTCCAAGGTCAAACTCTGAGATTCTGCTGGGTTCCAAGGGAACAACAGAAATTTTCTAACAGATATACAGAAAAATGAGCCAAACTCAGACACACCACAGATCATTTCTGTTCCCGGGAGATGGAGATCTCACTCCAGAAGGAAGTCTGGAGTGGTCCTTCCTCTATCCCACACCAGTTTCTTATCCTTCCTATGGGAAATACAATCATAGTTTAATCCTCTGACTGTCATTTAGCTTTTATAATCTTATAGATACTGCTTTTGTTATTATCTGCTCCTTTTGGTGTGTATCTTGGTCTTTAAGCTCTGGGACACAGCTTGATGTTCTTTGGCAATGCAGGTTACAACGCAGCAACTCATTTTTATAGAATTGCAGAGTCATAGAATGGTTTAGAATATCTGGGCCAGGGCCTCCCCACCCTCACAGGAAAACATTTCTTCCTAAGATCTCATATCAATCTCCCCTCTCTCAGCTGTTCTCTGAGCAGTTCCTCCTCATTCTATCCCTGCCCTCCCTGATTAAGAGCCCCACAGCAGCTTTTCTGGAGCCCTTTCGGGGCTGGAACCTGCTTTAAGGTCCCCCTGGAGCCTTCTCTTCTCCAGTCTGAACAACCCCAACTCTCATCCCATCCTCATATGGGAGGTTCTCCAGGCCTTGGATCATCTCCATGGTCTCCCCTGGACTCACTTCAATAGATCAATGTCCTTCCTGTGCTGAGGACTCCAGAACTGAATGCAAGTCTGCAGGTGAGGTCTCATGAGAGTAGAGGTGGAGAATCACCTCCCTCAGCTGGCTGGTCACACTTCTTCTGATGCAGCCCATCACACATTTTGGGTGAATTGCGAGAAATATTTTGGAGAAAGTTTAAATTATTTTATTCTTTATGTGTAATTGAAAATGGAATCTAGAAACCATACAGAATCTGACAAAAATCTGGATTATGAAGGTCTATTTTTGTTTAAAAAATCTGATAATAGTCATGTCCAAGTTTTGGGGTTTTTTTATGCAAATACCCATTTTGGGGAAAAAACCCATCCACTTCATTAGAGTTTCCGTGTTGAGGTAACAGATTTAAACCAGGCATTTTGCAATAAATGTTTTTCTCTAACTGGAAGATTTTCCAGTTACAGTGTGTTTTGAAGGAAAAATTTAAGTGAGCTCATGGGTTTTTGTGGTAGTAGGACAACAGCAACTCCCTTGTGGCATGGGGACTCCTTGACTGCATTGGTAACACCATTTGACTAATTTATTTCAAGAGGCTGGATCTCAGAGTGGTGTTGATGTGCTGTTTGTTCCTTTCCTATTGCCACACATCCCTTGGGAGTCCACCATCTCCTCATTTTTATGGCACATTTTATTTCCTGTTTTTGAAGGCTGCGGTCGTGGGATTCCACAGTGACTTAATCTGGTTCTGTGGGGAGCTGGTGCCCTTCATCTCCTGCTGAAGTCCATGCAACCTCAGCAATATTGGCCTTGCACCTTGTTCTCCATAACTACCTGTAAGTGATTAGCAGATGTTTTGGAATATTTATTCTCTATTTCTTATAGTTTGTTAGTTCTTGTAATATGCTGGAAGCGAGGTTGTTCAGACTGATTTGAGTTTGTGGCACAAAGTGCTCAGGTTCATTCCTGTAGTGAGGCTGGGCTTCCTCTGCCATCCTCACTTTGCCAACAATGAAACTTCTGAGCATGAATTCTTTGTGGTTTAACCATAAGGGAGGGGAAAAAAAAAAAAAAGTATATGGCCTTTCATGTCATTTGCTTCACTTTCCTGCCACGACATGGGCAGCCACAGCCCCTCTATGTGGAACACCGTATCATACATTGGCTCTTTCTCAAGGATAGGACAATGGGGAATGGTTTTCAGCTGAAAGAGAGGAGATCAAGATGGGATTTTAGGGAGAAATGTTTTGCTGTGAGGGTGGGGAGGTCCTGGCCCAGGTTACCCAGAGCACTGATGGCTGCCCCATCCCTGGAGGGGTTCAAGGCCAGGTTGGATGGGGCTTGGAGCCCCTGATCCAGTGGGAGGTGTCCCTGCTTGTGGCAGGGGCTGGAACTGGATGGGATTTGAGGTGCCTTCCAACCCAACTCGTTCTATGATCTCATGATTCTATATGCAAGCACAAATCTTCAGCTGTAAGGAGAGCTGGCTGCTCAAGCACCTCTTCTCTGTATACATAGAAGGCTCTACCATGCCTTGGAGCTCTCCTGGATAGACAGATGCATCATAAGTACAAGAAAAAACAGTTCTCACTGTCACCAGCGTGTATTCCTGTGGCTTCTGGTGCTACTCACACCACAGCAGGATATGGCCCTTTACTGCTACTCCTCTGAACAAGGTGAGACCTTTACTACTCAGGGGTAAAAACCAAACCTGGGCTCAAGCTTTTCACTGAGAAAAAAAAAAAGCACCTCATTCAATTCCAGCTCAAAATCTTGAGCCTTTGCCAGGACAACATCCAGAGATGAGGTGACTAAACAGCTCCTTCAGGGAAGGGAGCATGGAGGCTGCTGTTTGAGGCTTTTAGGTTTAACAAAAGAAGAAGTGATTACTTTATAACATGAAAGGACTTACATTGCCTGCTCTACACTTCCCAGTTTTTCTCAGGCTATTTCAGAGACTGTCACAAATACCAGGTTGGGTGTGCTAGGAGCTGTTCAGTCAGTGACCATGCTGTGATACCTAGTTGTCCTCAGCACAGTGAAAATAGGAAGAAAATGTGACTTTATTCCTCATCATCTGTCCCTGGCACTACTGGAACCCAAACGAGCCCATGGCACAGGCTGAAAGGTATCTGCTGTTGTGATGGTGGCCCAGGCTCTTGACTAAGTTTTCCACCTCTGTGGTCTTTTCACCTTTGTTTTAACCCAACGTGCCTTCAGCTACATGGAGCTGAAATGATAGCTTCCTCCTGCTGCAGCAACTTCATCCAACAGCACAAACTTCTTGGCACAGCATCCCATGAGCCAGCAGGACAGGAGTGCCAGTGGTGGAAGGGCAGCGAGCAGCTGATTGCCTGTTGGAGATCGCTTCCTCCGGTCTGCACAGCGCTGCCTTCTCTCTCCTGCCAGACAAGCTGGCTGGGGTGGATGACACAGTGACCAGAAGCACCAGAGCTCTCGCTTGCCTGTGGCACCTGCCCAAAAGAATTAATCAGAGTCACTCGGCAGCTGCCTTGGAGGAGTCACCTCCCTGCTCCCTGCCAGGATCAGTGGGACTTCAGACAAAGAGGACACTGTTCGGGTAATTTGTCGATGCCAAATGTGTTCATTATCTGTCTCTTGGTATCAGATAAGTCTCTGGAAGAATTGGTCAGTAGCCACGGGGATGGTGCTTTCTGGCAGTGTCTGACGGCCTGACGAGGGCAGAGAGAGCCCTGGGGAACTGCTGCATGAGGAAAAGAGGACACACATCCACCGTGAGTCCAAGACCATGCTGAGGACGGCTGTATTCTGATCCCACAGTAACTGAGCTCTCTTGTTGCCTGGCAGCACAGCCATGTTCCCTGTTTCAAGGCGAGGACACAAGCTATCCTCTGCACTTCACATCCCTGAACAGAAAGACTGCAAGAAAAGCACTTTTGGAGCAAGAAAGGGGCAGGACAGAGCAGCGCATGTTCCCAACCTGCACCTCTTTATTACAGCTATGAGCCCTGGGGCTCACACCCAGCAGCCTGCAGCCACAGCAGGCTGGGTCCAGGCAATAGTGTTCTGTGACTTATGGAGTCAACAAAGGCAGAAATAGGTAAGGTTTCACCTAAAGCCTAAGTACTCATTGCATGTCATTAGAAAGGAGGATGTTTAAGCATCCCATGAATGCTCAGCATCAGCAGTTGCTCTTTGAAATCTACCGATATTCTGCATGAGTGGTTGCTCTATAGTTGAGGAACTTGTCAAGCATCTGGAGCCCAGGACTCCCACCTCCACTCTGTCCACATCTATTTATCCTCTCTATCAAATGAGATGGCATTTCCTTTGTCTGTCTAGTCATTTGGGTGTGGACCAGAAGAAACTGGGACTCTTCAGAGGAGAAACTGTGGCTGTTGAGAAGTGTTTGCTTGACAAAAATGATTTCTTAGATCCATGACGGTGTCTCTGGTAGGGTGTGGAAGGGATTAGTCACCTCAAAATAACCCAGAGGTCAGGGAATTTGCAAATGCTGAGGCACATCAGGTTCAAGCCACAGCTGAGCTTCATTTAAAGCAGGAACTGGAACTTGATCTCCCACATGCCTGGTGAACATCCTAACCACAGGACTGTTCTGGAAAAGACTTGTGCTCATCCAGAAAACATGTCCAGAGATATCAATTATACTAAATGCATATTGCCCCCCAACTGCATGTTGTTTCAGGTCTTTCTCTTTTCACTAAAGAAAGCTCTTGCTTTCTGTCCCTGCCTTGTATGGATGATTCTTTGCTGTACATACTTACAGCTCCAGAGACAGTGGTGAACCTTCAGCTGAGCAATGTCACATTGCCAGGGATAAAACAGGCATGCAACATGCAGGGCAGATCAGGTGGTCCCTCCAGTTACAAGGCTGGCCTGGATGCTCTCTGGCTTACGTACCAAAGACCTCTCCAGTTCTTCTGATGGCGAAAGAGTGCAGGAGCTGAACTGGCAATAAGTTGCTGGTTTTGAACAGTGGAAATGATGTTGATATTCAGTTCGTTATGAAGCAATGCCCCAGCTTCACACACAAAACATAAGTCTTCTGGAGGAGAACATTGATTTTTGTGGTTCCTCTGTACTTGCCATGCTTTCCCATCTTTGATAGTATTATGTATGCTAATTACACTCCCTTTTCCCCCCTATGCTACACACCATGGTTCCTATCTCTGTAATTCACCCATTCATCAACCGTACTGGCTAAATCTTGCTTCTCCCACACGTGGGTAGCTGTGATGTTGACAGTGCCTTTCATCTAACAAGAGCCGTTTCCTCAGTGCAGACGGCTATGTCACTGTGTCTGTAGGTAAGAAGTGGCAAAACAAAAGGCTTTGGCAAATCCACTCTTGCCTGTCCAATATCAAATATCCAACACAGGAACCAGGTGACTGCATCCTGCAGCCAACAAAACACACCATGGTCCAGCCAGAACTCTGCTCATGGTGGTAGGACACCAACTACAGTGATTAAACTCTGTGTAAACAGCCCAAGGTCTGCAAATTTCCATCCCTGGAGGTGAAACCATTCCAATATCCTATGATTCTATGATACTGAGAGGAATCAGCAGTGGGTCTCTGTGTCTCTACTTTTTGCACCTGTCTTCTTTTTTTTCAGGGTCACTTCTTTGCTGACAATTTTCCGTTGTTCATCACTGACCTGGCTGCGCCTTTTGAGCCAGTCTCCCTGTCCAGAAAGGACTTCCTGATAATCCAGCCATTTGAAATTGTTGTGACTCTGGGATAGCATCACTGATCTTTATAAACAGTCCAGGATTTTCATAATCACTCTTTTTAAACTGAACAAGGATGCGTCAGTAATTCAGACATTGTGCCCAAACCACACCTCGAGCAAAAACCTGAGTGAATAGATAGCCTTGTTATGTGTCCTCAAAGCCAGCACATTCCTGTCTGAAGTTCACATCTCCTCCACTGTCTGATGAAGGAAGTGAATTCCACAGCTGCTGCCCCTGCTGAAAATGCTCTGCTCCAGCCAACCACATCTTCAGCCAAGTTTTTCAGCATGAGGGGCTTGAGATGCCTCGTTGCTGGGAAGTGCAGTTCATCTGCCTGTGGGAAACTTGTTATCTCTGGAATACCTCAGGTTAGGCCACCAAAAATGAACCTTCTTGTCATGTGTTTCAATTGTAGCTAAACCCTGGGTGTTGCTACCCAGCATTTTCCAAGGCATTATCAAGCAGATGGGGTGGTGGGTATGCAGGGTCTCCAAAAGAGCTCGGCTCATATCATAAAGGAAATGTGCAAATTCCTTTGAGACAATGTACTTCCAATGTAAGACGTCTTCCAGGCTTGTACAGAGTATAAATCCCCGTGTGCCCTTTAACTACTGACACATACAGCACAGCAGACATACTTGGTATTCACTCATAGTGAAGTTCCTTTAGTGAGAACAACATTCTCTGGGACTGTAAAGGGAATCACTCGACTGATGTTAATAAACTGACAGATTAGAAATTGGAGGAAATAAGAGGCTGAGGCACCACTGCTGAAAATGCTCACAAGGCTGGAATAGTTCTGCACATTGTGTCAATCTAGTCAGTTAACTGGAAGGAAGAATCCAATTTATTCTGAGGCCTAACATGATGAATAAGTCATTTCCCCAGATGGGAGCAAGAAGAACTCCTTGAAACACATTGGACAATTCAAAGAGAGCCTTTTGGCATTGAGTAGTAAGTATGAAGGAAAAAAGTAGTTAAAAAAAAAGGTTCAGATTTGAGAGTGGTTTTCTCCTCTCTGTTGCGGAATTTCATTTTATCTTTACATTTAGAAGCCTGCAAGTCAGGATCTTTTTTAGTTTTTTTCTTTTCCCATCAAGAAAGAAATCACACTAAAAGGAAATGGGCCTGAATCACTTTATTCAGTGTGGGGGTTTTGTGTTTTACATCAAGAGGAGGGTAGGGAGGCTCTGCAAAGGGATCTGAACAGGCTGGACTGCTGGGCTGAGACCAATGGGATGAGGTTTAACACAGCAAAATGCCGGGTCCTGCACTTGGGGCACAACAACCCTGTGCAGCTAGAGACTAGGAGAAGTCTGTCTGGAAAGCTGCCTGGAGGAGAAGGACCTGGGGGTGTTGGTTGGCAGCGACTGAACATGAGCCAGCAGTGGCCCAGGTGGCCAAGAAGGCCAATGTCAACTTGGCTTGGATCAGAAACGGCGTGGCCAGCAGGTCCAGGGAGGTTCTTCTCCCTCTGGACTCTGAACTGGTGAGACTGCACCTTGAATCCTGTGTTCATTTCTGGGCCCCTCACCACAAGGAGGATGTTGAGGCTCTGGAGCGAGTCCAGAGAAAAGCAACGAAGCTGGTGAGGGGGCTGGAGAACAGGCCTTACGAGGAATGACCCCAGCTCTCTCAAGCTGGGGGTGTTTAGCCTGGAGAAGAGGAGGCTGAGGAGAGACCTCATTGCTCTCTCCAACTACCTGAAAGGCAGGACCTGAGGGAATGGCAGGAAGATGCCAGGGGAGGATTAGGTTGGGTTAGGAGAAGATTCTTCACCCAGAGGGTGGTGGAGCCCTGGAACAGCTCCCAGGGAAGCAGTCATGGTGCCAATGCTGACAATACTCTAGAAGAGTTTGGCCAGTGCCCTCAGCCCCACAGTGTCAATTCTGGGGGTGTCCTGTGCAGAGCCAGGACTTGGGCTCGATGATCCTTGTGGGTCCCTTCCAACTCAGGACATTCTATGGTTCTGTGGCTGTGAGAAATGATGACCTAATTCAAACAAATACCCATGTCAAACACCAGCTGTTGGCCCAGACGATGAATATTAATAAGGACTTCACTATCGCCTTGAGCATTACATGGGCTTTGTCACCAATCATGTTGGTGGAGGGGGTTGACAGTCTCTGTGTTCTTTACAACTTGACTTCCATCCTAAAGACAATGGGAAGTGGGCTGTCCCAAATGCCCAAACACCCTTAAATATTAAGAAGTTTTAGTCCTGGCTCAAGACAGATCATATGCTTGAAGATTAGGGCACTGGTCACTGGGATCAGTGTAGGGGTCAATTTACTCAATAGGTTTCCAGTGAAGACAGTCCAATAACTCCTGGGGCCAAAGCTTGGGAGCAGGTGTGGATCTGCTCTATGGAAAAGGAGATTGAGATGAGATCTTAAGAAGAAATATTTTGCTGTGAGGATGGGGAGGCCCTGGCCCAGGTTGCCCAGAGCAGTGGTGGCTGCCCCATTCCTGAAGGTGCTCCAGGCCAGGTTGGATGAGGTTTGGAGCCCCCTGATTCCCTTGCAGGGAATTGGAAGAGGATGGCCTTTGAGGTCCCTTTCAAGCCAAAGCATTCTGTGATTCTATGATCTGCTGAAATAATGCTGTAGGGAGGACTGCTGCTAACCCTGATCTGTTAGAGAAAAGCTTCTCAGATGGGAACACTGGGATTCTGCTGAATTGGGCTAAAGCACGTCCTGCCCTTCATTGTCCCTTAGTGACGTCCCTGCACAGCACAGCAGAACCCTGCACAGTGTTAGTACATTGGCCCAGCACTGTAACCTAGTGAGTCCTTTTTTCATCCAAGGCAGAGCACTCTGCTAGCCCATCAGAGCCAGCTCCACATGCACAACATGCTTCAGAGCCGATTTGAATTACCTGATTTTTTTCCATGTCACAGAAATGATGCAGCTTGCTTTTTAATGCAATTACTGCTGCTGCTTCTGTTTCCCATCCTGCCTGTAGATATCACAAAAATCAGAACTGCAATGAGGAGTAGAGGTGCATTAATCAAGGCAGAGCCTGACTGTTAAAACACAGAAAGCTTCCTCTGCTTGGGGAAGGAGGGTGAGTCCCAACTTCAGACCCTCTTCAGCTTTAGTTTGTCTACATGAAAAGGAAATACCACGAGATTCACTAGGGCCAAAACTAGATATTGGGGGGGCTCTTGATCAGGGAGTGCAGGGATGGGATGAGGGGGAATGGTTTGCAGCTGAGAGAGGGGAGATTGAGGTGAGATCTTAGTAAGAAATATTTTGCTGTGAGGGTGGGGAGGCCCTGGCCCAGGCTGCCCAGAGCAGTGGTGGCTTCTCCATCCCTGGAGGGGTTCAAGGCCAGGTTGGATGGGGCTTGGCAAGGGGTGGAACTGCATGGGCTTTGAGGTCCTTTCCAGTCCAAACCATTCCATGATTCTATGAATCCACCTACAGTGTTAGAGCACATTTCATGATGCACAGCCCCCCCACTGCTCCTGCAATCCTTGAGCTTTGATCTCGCTTGTGGATGAACACTCGGCTCTGAGCACAAGTCTGGAGCCCCGGAAGCCTCAGGGGTGTGCGTGCATGTTCACTCATGCACTCACAACACTGTTTTCATTGGATCCATGTATCGCTTGAAACAGCATTTTCTCCAGCATCCCTGGGCCAGGTCTCCGTGTGCAGAACAAGTGTTAGATCTGTGCTTAACCACTCACAGTCACAAAAATGGGAGGAAGAGCTGGGGTTTAATGCAGAGTTTATTCTCTTCTCCATTTCATTGTCCTTCAGACATGTTAGTATCCAGTTTATTGATGTATTATATAATGCAACCTTAGCTTCAGGCATTATCTGTCCTCATTCTATTTTTAACAGCCAACCTGATCTTTCTATATTTCTGTTTCCTCAACTAAAAGCTCAGGCCTCTTTGCTGTCATATTTGTGAGTATTTTGCGATCTACACTTGAAAGATAAAGCCATTAACCCAGGTCCTAATGATTTCATGATTAACATAGAGGAATTACAGGCAATGCATCACTGTGCATCTTCCATTATAGTTATGGGAATGCTTTTCCCCATACCAGAATGAAATACTTATATGCAACACATCAGCCTTGATGGCAGCTCTCAGCAGTACTGATGGGTTCAATAGGTGCGTGAATATTTTTAAGTTTTAGTACTAGCAATCTTTTTGGCCAAGACATTTTCTGTGCAAATGCAGTACGCTTCAGGCACTTGATACACAGAGCATGTTAGACTCCACAGCAATGACTTATGCTGGAGCTCTCATGTTACTGGTTGCAAAATATTATTAGTTTTTAAAATTAACATATAATCACAGAATCATGGAATGGTTTGGACTGGAAGGGACCTGAAAGCCTACCCAGTTCCACCTCCCTGACACAGACAGGGACACCTCCCACTGGATCTGTTTGCTCCAAGCCCCATCCAACCTGGCCTTGAACACCTCCAGGGATGGGGCAGCCTCTACTGCTCTGGGCAACCTGGGCCAGGGTCTCCCCACCATTACAGCAAAATATTTCTTCCTAAGATCTCATCTCAATCTCCCCTCTTGCAGCTGAAAACTTCCTATCCCTGCACTCTATGATCGAGAGCCCCTTCCGGGCTTTCCTAGAGTCCCTTTCTCCCTGCAGCCTTCTCCCGGCTGAACAACCTCAACTTTCTCAGCCTGTTCTCATACAGGAGGTGCTCCAGCCCTGATATTATCTTTGTGGCCTCCTCCGGACTCGCTCCACCAGCTCCAACAGCTTCCTGTGTATAGGACTCCAATCACAGGATTCCAGGTGAGATCTCACAAGAGCAGAGTAGAGGGGCAGAAATTGTCAGAACAGGACCACAGAGGTTGAAGAGTAGTGTGCCCTGCTCCTAAGAAGCTTCTCCCTGATGTTTCATTTAGTAGTAGAGAGACTGGGGATAAAATGATGCATGTAATTAAATATGTTACTGTGACTTAACCAGAGCTATATCTAGCCGGGGTTTCCAGTAATCCAGAGCTAGGTGCCACTTCTGGCACTGCGTGCCTTTACAACAACCATTCTGACCGCACCAGACTGGTGCGGGGTGACAATGTGAGCATGAACCTTATACAAGAGGTCAAATAATGCATCTCTTACAAGTTTTGCCTATAAATATTCCTGTAATGCCAGAGAGAAACACTATTCTGTATTGAAACGAGATCTGTTTATTTCCCCACCTACCTCCCCAAACAGCACACTTGTGAGACGTAGATGTGGTGCTTTGGGACGTGGTTTAGCAGTCATGTTGGTGTTCTGGTGACTCTTGCCTGGATGATCTTAGAGGTCTTTTACAACCTTAATGATTCAATGATTCTATTCTATGATTCTATAAGATCAACAACTTTTCTTCATCACTTTGTTCACACAGAAGCACTCACACCCACATCCACACCCTTGCCTCTGAGTGCTCAGCTCTCCAAGACATAAGTATTTAAATCCAACAGTAATTAGATAAAGAGCACAACTTCCCCTAACTTGGCAGTAAAGTTTGTTGATAAAAGGGAAATGAAATGGGATGTAATTTGAGGAGCTGAAATGAAACAAAATGGAGTAAGATCTACATGATGCACCTTGCCCTGTCCTGCCCGGTGAAGGAGGAAGGTCACTCTCCTCCCTGTACCTTCAGCTTTGGATGATGCTGTGCATGATCATATGACATGGGTAACATTGTGATGTATCTCCAAGAATGAGTCTGCCCGGTTGCCCTAAAGAATTTATTGTTCTCAGTCCTCTCCGCCTCCCACCCCACACACATTCTTTTCTCTTTGGGTGGTTTGCCTTTGTAACTCTATTACATTTATTGGCACTTCTTGTGGCTTTACATTGCCTTTACTGGAATTGCCTTCTACCGGAATCATCTAAACTGCACATGTACAAGAATTCATTACAATTTCTGCCTCCTCCTCCCTTGAATTTCTCTCTTTTCAACTTTCAAACATGATTTCTTTCTTGAAAAGTGGTTTCCCCACAGTATTTCTCGCTAGAAAGTACATCCATCCTTTGTGGTCAAATCAATTTTAGCTTACGAGAAGCTAGAATGAATGCATTTTGTCTGATGCTACAGCCTTTTTTTCCAGCTGTCATCTCTGCGCAGTCCATTTTTCAGCATCCCTTGGAGCCATGGACACCAGCACCACAGCAGTAGTAGTGGCAGCATCTCTTTCAAATTACCGTCCACCAAAGTATTGTTGTCGGCACTGAGTGTCTTTGGTCCCATCCCACAGTTTGCTCACCAGGGGCTGATATGTCCAGGTTGTGTGGCCCAGGGAGCAATACACTCAGAGAAGGTCAGAGTCTGCTTCAGAAAGGGATGCGCTACCCACCAGTCTCCACCAACAGTGTTGACCAGACCTCATAGAATCATAGAATAATTTGGGTTGGAAGGCACCTTAAAGCCCAACCAGTTTCAACCTCCCTGCCATGGGCAGGGACACCTCCCACTGGATCAGGCTGCCCAAGGTCCCATCCAGCCTGGCCTTGAACACCTCCAGGAATGGGGCAGCCACAACTTCCCTGGGCAACCTGTCCCAGTGCCTCCCCACTCTCATCGTGAAGAAATTCCTCCTTATGTCTAGTCTAAATATGCCCCTCTCCAATTTATACCCACTGCCCCTAGTCCTACAATTACAAGCCTTTGTAAAAAGTCCCTCCCCGGCTTTCTTGTAGCCCCCTTAAGGTGCTGGAAGGTCTCTATAAGGTCTCCTCAGAGCCTTCTTCTTCTTCTCCACACCAAACAACCCCAACTCTCTCAGCTGGTACTCATAGCAGAGGTGCTCCGGCCCTCAGATCATCCTTGTAGCCCTTGTCTGGTCCCATTCCAACAGTTCAATATCCTTCTTACATTGAGGATTCCAGAACTGGACACAATACTCCAGATGAGGTCTCACAAGAGAGGAATAGAGGGGCAGAATCACCTCCCTCACTCTTCTGGCCACACTTTTGATGCAGCCCAGGACACAGTTGGCCTTCTGGACTGTTAACACACGTTGCTGGCTTGTGTTGAGCTTCTCATCAACCAGTACCCCCAAATCTCCATTGACCCTAAGGAGGCCTTAACACACAGAGGCATTTACTCTGCAGACATCTCTCATAACAGGAGAATCCCATCCCATTTTTCCATATCGGTCCCACCCGTGCTGTGCACTGAGTTAAGATCTCACCACTACGTTTCCTGGCCCATCACTGCAGGATCAGCATATTATCTGTGTTATCTCAACTATAGACAGTGATTCCTTTCTCCTGAAGCTTGTTTGATTGCATTTAAAATGGGTTGAATGCAATCCTGTTATTCAGAGAGGGAAATTTAACAGCTTTAACATTATTTTAACAAAATCCAAAGGGATGACCCAGTGGGTCGTGAATTCCTTGACTTTTTCTGGTATTTTCTTGTGTATCCTAAGTATTTCTCTGGGAACATCTTACTGGTTATTAAATCAACAATTGCATGTGAAAACTTTGAAATATTTTCTGGAGAAAAAAATCATAATTTCAGTTGGTTTGCTTCTTAAAAATAGTTTCTATGATTTAACACATTTTCAGTCATTTGATTCTGAAGAATCCTTGTGATTCAGCTTAAGAAGGACATGGAGCTGTTGGAGCAAATGCAGAGGAGGCCATAGGAATGATTTGAAGTTTCGAGCATCTCCCATATGATGACAGGTTGAGAGAGTTGGGGTTGTTCAGCCTGGAGAAGAGAAGGGTCTAGGGAGTTCTTAGAGCAGATTCCAGTGCTGAAACGGGCTCCAGGAAAGCTGGGGAGGGGCTCTGAATCAGGGAGTGCAGGTATGGGATGAGGGGGAATGGTTTTCAGCTGAAAGATTGAGATGAAATCTTAAGAAGAAATGTTTTGCTGTGGTGGCTGCCCCATCCCTGGAGGTGTTCAAGGCCAGGTTGGGTAGGACTTGGAGCCCCTGATCCAGTGGGAGGTGTCCCTGTCCATGGCAGGGGGTGGAACTGGATGCGCTTTGAGGACTCTTCTGAATAAAACCATTCTATGATTCTTAGGGGCCTGCAGTGCCTTTATTATTCCTTGACTCTCATATCCTCAACACCCCAGCAGTTCAGTGGGGGACCTCGAGGGCAACTTAGACAACCCCTCCCCTAGTCCAGTAATTGCTCTTAAGGCAAACAATGCACTTTTCAATGAATCACCACAGATTTTCAGTTCATAATAAGGGAGAACCAATAATTTATTACCAGAACAATTCCTTTTGTCTGCATGATGTGATTATTTTCCAGCAATATTTATAGCTTAGGAATGTGTATATTTGCTCTGTGGTTTTTGTTGTAACATCAAGTACATCAAAAATAAAAATAGACTGTGAGCTCAAACAAGATATGTGTGAGTGCAACAGTGACTGATGGATGGGTTGGAAACTGGTAGAGCCAGTGGAGGCAGGCATGATAGTGGCTCACATCCTCTACCTACCTCCCCTCTAAAGAATCCCAGTGATTTCAAAGGAGGCTGTCACACTCAGTGAGCAAAACACTATCCACAGTCTCATTTTCCTGAGAGTAGATTTGTTTCAGTTATTAAAATCTCCAGACCTCATAGCTCAGCTTTCTTGATCCTACTTGGAGACCTCACTCTCATGATGGAGAATTCTTTTCTTCTGAGCAAGCTCAGAGCTGGCAGTCACAGCCTCAACTCCTGCAGAAGCTGTAGAGGGTGGAGGAGCCGGGAAGGAGAGGCTGGAGCAGGTTTAACCCTGGCGCTTCCTACCAGGTGAAGAGGCACTTGGGGGCTGCTGTCTGGGGCAGGTTGGATTGCAGCCAGACTGGAACTGACTTCTTGAGGCACATTTTGCTGAGCTGCCAAGCAAAATCTTGGTGAGACCCAGGGACCTGAGGTCCAGGAGGGAGCCTAGTCTGCAAGGATAACTCCTTAGGGAGAAGGGTTTGGGATCTCCAGGCCTGCTGCCCATCTGTTAGGTAGGGGCAACTCCCCCAAAGAGCAAGCAGAGGCACCTCCCAGGAGCAGAGGCATGTGGAGCTCCAGGCACACTTGTTACTACAGTAGCACCCAGCAGCCCAGCTCAGCATCTTGCTGCAGTTGAATAATTGTGCCCACGAGTCAGGAGGTTGCTGGAAGAGGCATTATTACCCAGGTATGCTGGCTGGTGTAGCCAGGAGGTAAGGCGCAGTAGCATTAGTTCAGTGAGAAGGTATGATTAAGTCACCCAGCTTTATGAGAAATGAACAGAGCCATGAGGGGTGAGTCATGACTGCAAAATAAACGCATTTGAACTGGGTGAGAGACAGCAAGCCACTGCCTCCAAAGCCCAGCTCTCTGGTGGAGGATTACTTGAGAGAAAGGTGAACTGAAGCTCAGCTACCAGGAGAAAGCACAGTTGCAAGAGTTCAGTAGCTTTGAAAAAACCTCTGAGCTCAGAGATGATGTTGACTTTAACTTCAGACACACTACAGGCTGTCCTCTTCAGCAACCACACGAAAACAAAAAGGGTTTCATAGTCCATTCAATATCTGGCGAGGGTGGCTCAGCAATGGTTAAAACCCCCAAGCTGTCCTTTCTCCACGTTCTGAAGAGAAATTGCACTGTACTCATAAGCTGCCTGGTGCTGCCATGCTGCCACCATTGGTTTTCTGGTTATGGCTATAATGATTAACTAGTGAGGTGCCTCGGCCAGAGGTGTGGCCAGCTTCCATCGTTTCATACAAGTCTCAGCCTTCTCTGGCCAATAAACACTGGGCAAAGGAACTTGCTGTGGGCCTGGTTGTGTTTGGCTTTTGCTGCAAATCTGGGTTTTAAGTGGTGGCAAATCTGGTGTGTTCGTAATCCTCTGGTTAAGAGTAACAGCAGAGAATCTTGAGGGCAACGTGCTGAGAACTTATTATTTAGCTTCAAACCAAGTTAAGGAGGTGTTTCTACAAAACAGTCTGTCAGAATAAAAGGGGTCACCTGTGACAGTGTGTGGTTCTTCATATTTCTGTGTAAAACTAGAGATTTGGGGCAACAGTTGATCCACATCACTTGTTCAGTCATTCCCAGTCTTCCTTAGCTTTGAATTTTAGCTTCCAACCACTGGAATTTGAACTGCACAGTCATCTGCTTTAATGCATCACCAGCCACACCAACTGACATCTTAAAATGGCCAAGATCTGTGCAGCAGAACCTCCTCGCATGGAAGATGTCACAGGAAACTGCCTCACAGTTACTTAAAAAATAAATCTTTGAAAAATCTTTTGAAAATCTAGCCCAGCAGCATTGGTTTGAAACAACTGATGTTGGTTGCAGTTTCAAAGACCCATGACACAAGATCTTAATAGCCTTGGGATCCCTCCAGCATTATTGAGCAACTGAGTCAGCATAATCTTACAAAAACTCGCATATGCTTCGGTGTGAGAACCTTGGTGCAGGAATCAAATCCCTGGCCATGCTGCACCCTTGGCAGATGCAATCCCTGCCAGAGCTTGGGGGCCACGCAGGCAGCAGGATCAAAGCCCAGAGAAACGGTCGCATGTGGAAGATGCTCTGAAATCTGGAAGGTCGAGTGAATTTGCAGAGCAGAGTGTGTACAGATGCTGGAAGATATAGCTTTACAGAAGGAAAACGATAAAAAAGAGCAGGTCACTGAAGCTCACTAGCATGGAAGAAACTTGAGGTTGTTCCCTGTTTTGTTGATATTATTTTCTCTGGAGTGATCTCATAGTAGTTCAACAAATGAAAGGCTCACTGATGGAGGGTTGACCATCTGTCTGCCTCTCCTTGCCCTCCTGCTTGTTCTGTTTTTCCATGACTGCTGGTGCCCTCAGGGCCTCTTAAAAGAGTGGCAAATAAATTACATAACCATGCTTGCTGCTGGGTGGGACATGGCCAGCAGAAGTCTTCAGAGTCATCTCCAAAGGCTTTCCCATGGTGTGTCCACTAGACACATACACAGCAAACACTCACTTTGTGGGCACAGTGGTCCTTTCTATCCCTTCTGTGCCACCTCCCTCTAAGTCTCAGTGCTTTTTTAATGTGTGAGATGATGGCAGTGTTCCTTTTGTAAAAGAGTGAACATGAACAACTTGTCTGAAGGCATTTAATGAGACAGTTGCCAGAAGGTTATAGGAGAGGGTCCCTGATAAAGTGAGCCGCAGCTGCCTGGGGTCACACCACGGAGCTGCTCTAAGGAGCAGAGATCAATTCATGCTTTTCTTGTGGCTATGGAAGGTAATGAAGAGAGTGTTTCTGGTTTGCCCTTTGCTCTGTCATGATGGGAGAAGGAGGAGGAAGCTTCCTTCCTCCCACAACAGAGGATATATCCCCTTTCCAGAAAGACTGCTTGCAGCATAGAGATAAGTCCTCTTCTCTTGCAAGTCTCAGAGCAAAGATGAAGTCAGTGTGGTCAGCCTCCATTCCTCTTCTACACCTGGGATCATTTCTAAAGAGAGGCACAGAGGTGTCACGATGTCTGTCACCTTTAGCTATGTCATACGTGACTTGTTGTGTCTTGGTGGAGGATAGAAAGCAGAGAAACTGAGGAAACTCAAGCTGCTGCTTGAGGTGCAGCCTCTCTCAGGAGCAACTTTTTGATTTGTGCCCTCTTTACATAGTGGGAAAGATTTGTAGTAGAGAGGAGATGGGGTCGGACATTTGGAGGTGAACTGCTGGGAATCCAAATGACCTTCCTTGGAGCTCCACATGAAGAGAAGCCAGCCAGTTAGGATGCTGTTTTCTGTCTCAGTAGTACTGAGGGATGAAACACTCCCAGGGTGTTTGGCCTAGATTCTCCTTTGCACCTTCAGCTCCCAGCAGGCAGTGTATTGAGGTCTCATCTGAAGATGTGATGATGTGCTGGGAACCTCAGTGAGTTTCTTGTGGAAAATATGAGCAGTGTCTCCTCTGACTTAACTCTGGTAACACAAAGCTAAGGTAGTTCAGCAAGAAGGATTTCTAAAAAGAACCCAGCAGAGTCCTTGAGAAACTGCTCTGTACAAAAGAACCGCTCGTAATTTAATAGATAATAACCTCCTTTCTTCAATTTTCTTTCTTCACCAATGTTTAAAAGACATTTCTACCTCCATTCCAGACATTAAATAAAACATAGAGAAGATCTCATCTCTAGTAAATTCTGGGGGTCTGCAGAGTCTTCATAAGTCCCCAAGAACAGGACTGACTTCATCTTTATGACATGCTCTGGGATGTTTCCTCCATCAGTCCAGCCTCCTCCTGCCCATCCACCCCTCCAGTTCTCAGTGGAGGCTTTGCTTCCAGACGACACTGCCCTCTCATGGAACAGCAGAGATTTGTCACTCCCGAATTTTCCCATGAAATGGGAGTAGGGATGAGGGGGGATACAGCCTATGAAGGGGCGTGGGGAGGTTGTTTTGGAAATGGAAGAGGTTCTTCCCCAGGTTCCCTCAAGACAGGTGATTCCTACAGCACAAGCCTCACGTCTCTACTACAGATCCTTCAAGTATTTTTTTTCTGAGAACAAGGGGGACCCAAAGACCAGGATCACAAGGATGGGAGAAAAAACTGACATGTGTGGGGCTAATTAAGAAGAATATTTTGAAAGATGGAAACTCATGAGGAGAAAGGCAAAGGATAGCAGGGTTGCTACTAATTTGCTAGGCTGGAAGTTGCTGGGAACTGCGAACATGATGGCTCCCCTGTTCCTAGAAAACTACTTCTGTGCCAGGCATCTGGAGGTCTCTGACCACAGAACACATGGCCAGGGACAGTGATGTAGGTGACGGCATGTAAAAATAGAGCAGGTGGTTTGTCTAGAGACACGCTTCCCACCAGAATTATACTGTGCTCCCATCAACTGTGTTGACTTCTCCCAAGTAACAGTAGATAGGATGAGAGAAAATGGCCTCAAGTTGTACCAGGGGAGGTTTAGATTGGACATGAGGGAAAATTTATTTACTGAAAGACTGGTGAAGCACTGTCAGAGACTGATCAAGGCAGTGGTGGAGTCTCCATCCCTGCAGGGATTCAAAAAGAACGTAAACGTGGCATGATGTGGACATGGTTTAGCAGTATGGTGGGGTCAGGCTGATGGTTGTAGTGGATGCTCTCAGAGATCTTTTCCAACCCTAATGATATTGTTCTGACTGTCCATGAACTGCAAATCTGGGATGCATGTTGCAACCATGATGGCCTCACACCACTGGTATTGTAACTATTTGCTACGGGCAGTGGTTTGCCTGATGTTTGAGAAAGCAAGAGGCTTTGCTGTGGAAATAAAGGCTGGGGCCAGGTGGTAACTGGTTGCTTAGAGAGAACTGGTGCTGCAGGAGGGACAAGAAGTAAAAGCAATTTGGCTTGTTAGTTCCAGTTTGGTCTTGGCTGGGATGCTTCACTTTGCTAAGGCAAGACAGCAGAGACCTGGCAGAGGGAAGGGAAGAAAAAAAAAGTCTCCTTCCACACAGAGCACATCGTCACTTTTCATTTGAATGGGAAGTGTTCAAGAAGCTCAAGTTCCCTAGAAACTCTTGCAGTTGACAGCAAAGCAGCCTCTGCTTTCAAAGCCAAAGGCTCCGACTGCTGCCTTGGCTGTCAGATTCTGCAGCTTTACATGTTGTAGGGAGAGGAATATCAGCTGCTCAGAAGACAGGTTTTATTAAGGCTTTCAGGCTGGGCGTCTTTGACAGCCTCCTCCCGCTGGGGCCAGTATTTTTTATTGATGTAATGGGAAAGCTTTTTCCCTTCAGATGTCTTTTTAGTGCCTCCTGTCTCATTCTATCGCACAGTCAGAGAAATGAGAGATGGAAAACACCTATGAGGTCGTGGGGCCTCTGCCTGTCCTCACTGGCACTGAATCAAGAAGGGCAGATCCATTATATTACTGTCGCATTTCATGCAGTGGCCACATGTCCTGTGTTTGCAGTCAAAGAAAATAGTTAATTTAGGCACGAACCAAAATACCTTCCCCTTTCATCTCAGTCTTTGTTTCCAGTGAATTATTAAAACTCCCAGCAAGATGAGCTGAGTCTCCTTTCTTATTTCAGATCATCTCATAATGAAACAGCTGAACCTTTTCTGGAGCCCTCAGACCTTGTCCTGCTTTGGTTCCCATGAATGCCACTGTCACATGTATTCACACTTTTGCTCAGCTGTGGACCCAGGTGGTATTGGAGGAGTCCACCCAAGAGCACATCCTCCCTACACCCTCTTCTGCCACTCAAGGACATTTCCCTCTGCATCCCTTGGTCAAGCATTGGAGCAAGATGCCCAGAGCAGTGGTGGAGTCACCATTCCTGCAGGTGTTCAAAAAAATGTATAGATGTGGCACTTCAGGACATGGTTTAGTAGGCATGAGGGGGTGATGGTTGGACTGGATGAGCTTAGAGGGTTTTTCCAACCTTCATGATTCTATGAGCAGTTCTCCTGGCCCATATATGTCTCTCCTTCAGAGAAACCTCATTCTCCAGTGTCATTTCAATAAAATATAACCAGCTCTGGAGATGCTTGAATGGGTTTTGCCCTCCTAAAATTTGAAAGCAAGAGAAGCTGCCTGGTTTGTTGTCTTGTTGAGGTAATGTACTACCTGGCACATGAGATATCTGGTTGGAGGACATTAGATAGCCAAAGAGCAGTGACTTTGTCAGGAAGAGGTTCACAAATGCCCATATGACAACATGCTTCACTTTCAAAGCCATTGAGAAGATTTTCCAAAATGGATTTGATATCCATCCTCATGGCACAACAGGATGGTAGGTGGCTCCTTCATCACTTTGTATGAGTTTCTCTCCTCATAAGATAATGAAACTCATGTACTGATCCACATCACGAGGAATTGCACTGAAAATCAGTGAAACATCAGCAGTGCCAGGAGGAGTGTGGGAAACATGAAGGTTACACCACTAGAGCATGGGCTGCCATTGCTCTGTCCAAGCAAAGCAGAATGACTTATTCTCAGCTGTCTGAAAATATTTCCTGGCTCCGTACAAACCTTCTGGAAGCATTTCTACCTCCATTTCACAAAGGGGCAACTCAACAGATAGCATGGTCATTGATCAGAAGTCCAGCAGTGTGACCCAAGGAGAGGACAATGCTCCAGGCTTTGCTGCTGCTGCTTGCCTGATGCTTAAGATCACACTGATGTCATTCACCAGTTCTGGTCCTGAAGTCCAGGGTAGTGTAACCATGTGCTTTATAACTTCAGAGGGGTCTGGTGCCCCTGCTAGTGAAGAGGATCCAGTCTATGAGTTTGTCATCTAGCAAATGAGCTCCTATACATCAGGCAATGATCAGGCTGTGAGTGTTTCTCTTGACATTCAGGGAGAAAGAAACAAACAAAAAAAAGAAGCTTAAAAGCCATAGATAACTCTATCCCAAAGTGTTCTTGTCAATTTGTCCAGTGCGTAGAATCAAAACAGAGTAATAAAGACAGCTCTGCAATGTAAGTACCCAGAAAATTATATAAGTCTGTGTTTATAAATATATAGTTATATACATGCCTGGTGCCAGGAGATATTATTCAAGTCACCTCCCCCACTTTGAGGGGAATAGGGACCTGGAGGGCTCATCTTTAAAGGCAACCCTCAAAGACTGGTTTCAAACACTGTTCATTGCTTGGAATTCTGCCTCTGCATCCGAGTCTTGGAGCACCGCTAAAATCTACAAACATGACTGAAAAACCCAGATCAAAATGAAATTATTTCAGTGCACACTGTCCCAAGCCTCTGGGCTATTTTCTATATTTGTCTTTCATCTGAGATACTCTCAGGGTCTGAAAGAATTTCATTTTCAGGTTTCCATGGGAGGAGAGGGTGCATGAAAAGCACCTCTGCTCCATGGGCTGCTGCGGTGGTGTGACAGCAGCTTGGACACCCTTGGGCTAATCTACTGTTGAGGGTTTGTTGTAGAAACCATGGAGACAGTAAACCAGGATACAGCAAGTATCCTGGGCTGCATCAGAAGTGTAACCAACAAGATGAGGGAGGAGATTCTTCCCCTCTACTCTGATCTTGTGTTGTCCTCACCTAGAGGCCTGCGTTCAGCTCTGGATTCCATGTCTGGATGGACATGAATGTGTTGAAGCAAGTCCAGAGGAGGCCACGGACATGATCTGAGGGCTGGAGCACCTCCTGTATGAGGACAGGCTGAAAGAGTTGGGGTTGTTCAACCTGGAGAAGAGAAGGCTGCAGGGAGACCTTAGAGCAGGTTCCAGCCCCAAAAGGGGCTCCAGGAAAGCTGGGGAGGGGCTCTTGAGCAGGGACTACAGGGAGAGGATGATGGGTAATGATTTTCAGCCACAAGAGGGGAGATTGAGATGAAATTCTAAGAAGAAATGTTTTGCTGTGAGGGTGAGGAGGCCCTGGCCCAGGCTGCCCAGAGCAGTGGTGGCTGCCCCATCCCTGCAGGTGTTCAAGACCAGGTTGGATGGGTCTTGGAGCAGCCTGATCATCCAGTAGGAGGTGTCTCTGCCCATGGCAGGGGTGGGACTGGATGGGCTTTGAGGTCCCTTCCAGCCCAAACCATACAATTCTAGATCAGAGCTGAGGGAGGATGGCTTGAGAAGGAGTCCCTGGGTACAGGATGTGGCTGGAAGGCAGTATTTTTGGGTCATTATTACTAGCTGTTATTAAAGCACCTCTGCTTGGCCCAACACAAGCACCTTCCCCCTTCCTATCAAACCTAGTTGTGTCAGCATCAATGTGGTTAGCCTGGCATCAGCCCGTGTATCTCAGTGCAACAAAAATCTGCAAGCCTGTGTAACCTTTCAGGAGTGCTGGGCTAACACTGGGTCTTTACAAAGTCCATCTCAGCAGAGTGGAGGGCAGGATCCAGCCTTCTGTTTGGTAATGGCTGAATACCTCTAATTGTGACATTTTACAGCTCAAAGGTGAGGTTATAAAGGAAAACTTTGTCCGAGACAAGATGAATACTCAAGAGCCATGTCTTTCAGCAGTATTGCTGGACAGTAACATGCTTCGGTTGCTGTGATAACCTCTTGTGTGGAGAGGACATTCAAAGAAAGGATCTGGAAAATCAAAGTCAAAGCAAAGGATGAACACTGTATCAGCGCTACAGCCTTTTCTGTGTGCATACAACAAGAACAATAGTGTTGAGAAATGTTAAGGAGAGAATAAATTAATACGTTATCTGTGCTGTCCCCTACATCCCCAAAGGGTCCTCTTGTCAACTGAGAGGAAGGCTGTGCATGCACACTTCAGAGCAACACAGGGAAGTCAAGTCTAAACTGCCTATCTTGTGTCCTCCCCTACTTGTGTCTCACTGGGAGCTTTGCCAACCCCTTCCTATCCCAACTAACCAGCTCAGTGCTTGCTCCCTTTGCACTCTCTGGGTGAAAGTGGGGTTCTTTTGCAAGGTTATCCAGGATCTCAGCAAGTCTCCCATTCTGCTCTGCCTCTGCTTGTGCAGGTCTCTCTACTGATTGCAGCAGCAGACATAGGTCAAGGTTCCTGACTTAGCAGCTCGTGTGATGCAATACCCTACCATGGCTGGATTCTGCACTGTACACTCCTTAGCTGATGCTCTGTGCAAGTCCCAGCATAATCTTGTTTGCCACATGTGAATGAGTAACTAAAAATACAGACGTATTCAAATGTGAGATCATTTCAGATGGCACCAACTGGCACTTTAAAATCTGAAGCCAATATTGCTGAAAAAGTCACATTTGCCATCAGGAGAGAAGGGGCTGAGTCTGCTTCCTGAACTCCCACAGAGCACAGGGAAAGGAAAAAACACTTGACAATGTCTTTCCAAAGAGAGTCCTGCCTATAGATGAGACTCCATCTTCTCCAAGGCTTGTCCTGAGGAACAGATGCACCAAGTGCTGTTTTCAATGTGCAAATTGCATTTAGCTTCTGCTTCAGTTTAAATGTATAGAAATTTTGCTGAAGGCAACAGATACAAAATGTTGTTTAAGGACTTCACCAAATAACCATCTACTACTTGGATGCTTCTGAGCAGAAGCTTGTCATGAACTGATGCACCAGAGAGTAGCTGCACGTGCACAGGAACTTTCGCAGATCTTTGTCAGCTGCATCATCTGCTGGGACAAGAGCTTTCTTGATGCCACGCTGACAGGTTGTCTTTCTTTCATATACCCAACCTCATCGGTAATGGTAGGTGCCGTGCTATACATGGTGCTCCCATACAACAGCTGGAACTGTCACCAGAGACTGGCCCTTGGTGACACTGCAATGTGCACTGCCAGAGAGACACCTGCAGAGTCCAGCATGTCCTTGTGCAGGAATCTGTGGAATAACTGTCAGTGATGGAAATATGGGACTACAGCCCTAAAGCAACACCGTTGGGAGTGCCTCACTTCCATGGACTGCACCAAGCATTCAGGTGCCTGAGGGATTGAGGGATCTGAACGACTGAAATGAAGATGCCCAGAGCTTGCATTTGGGGATCTCCTGTGAGTTGTTTGGAATAAAGATGTCAATGTTCCATGGTTCGTTAGGCATTGGAACAGTCTGCCCAGGGAGGTGGTTGACTCACCTTCCCTGGAGGTGTTTAAGGTGAGGGTGGACGAGGTACTTAGGGGCATGGTTTAGGGATTGGTGGGAATGGTTGGACTCGATGATCCAGTGGGTCTCTTCCAACCTGGTGATTCTGTGATTCTGTGATTCTGTGATTCTGTGATGGGTCAGGCAGGGCAGAAACCTGTATTAGGGTAACTGTGTGCCATGTGTGCACACACCCACACTGTGAAAGAGGAGAGGGAATGTGAGGAACACCCCATGGTGCAGATTTATCCTCAGCAGGAGGGGCTGAGCTCACATTTCACACCAGATAAGATTGTGCTCATTAGAAGCCGCCAGAGTGGCAGCTATGCTCTCTGTTCACACCCCTGCTTACTCTCTGATAACGAGTCTGTGCACTTTGCCTCTCTCCTTCCCTTCATTTTCACTGGAAACGTTGTGCCATTGTTCTTCCTTCCTAGTGCAACTGGAGTGTTGAGAGCATCTGTTCTGCTCAGCCCCATTCCATCATCTCTGGGGCATAATTGATGTTCAGGCTAGGAGTTGGATAGAAGGTCTCCATCTGAGTGTCCCCTGCTGTGTTCTCTGTCCCAGGTGCTTTAGGTTACTCAACCCTTTTCTCATACCTTAGAAGAGGAATAAAGGTCAGTTCTGTGGCAAAACCTCACCATTCTAGAGTGAAACACCAAATTGTCACTGACAAATACTACATATTTCAGTATTTTAGAGGCTGCTCTGCCAAGCTGGGTCTCAGATTCCACCAGCACATAGTCCCCATGCATTGGTCTGTCCAGGTCCAAAGCAATGCTGTCCCACCCTTCCTGAAGAAAAGTATTTTAACTGTTGAGGGACAATGAACATTTTTAAATCTCAGCAGCATTTGGATACCAAACTGAACATGGGAAGCCCACTGGGACTTTATTTTAGGGATATTTGAAAATGCCTTGTAGGTCACTGTCTTTGGTGCCACTGAAGTGTCTCTCAGTTCCAAACTTGGTGTCAGAGCTCGTGGCTTACCTCCAAAGTCTGGAATAAATTCTGTCAATGAATTCCATCGTGACCATGCCACAAATGTACTGCAGTTTCTCTTTAGACCATGAAAACCTTTTTGTGATTCTATGAAGCATCAGTAAGTTGGTAGTAGTCCCCTGTCTTGAGGAATGTCATCATTACCTAATGCCATTGAACCATGTCATTGTATCCTGGGCGCAGTCTCTGCCCAGCCCAAGGCATGGCTGGAAGTGATACTGAAAGACCTATCCCCTGCTGACCATGACTTGCTGGGTGGTGACCCGTAGTGTGTCTACTGTGTTTCGACTAGCTTCTCAGATAGCTAATCTCTCTTGAGAATTGATAAATACAAGAAAAATGAAGGAAGTAGTTTAATATCTTTTCTGTTGCTATGGAGTTCAAAGGATTTGCATGGTGCCTTGAAGGTACCATTCAAATTATTTTGCATTCCTGTAAACTAAGACCAGGAAATGCCAAAATGATCCCGTGTTTATCACCTTGAGACTTTTTGACTTCACCCGCTCTACCAGCTGCAGAGTGGCTCAAGATACCTGAACTAAAAATGAGCAAACAGAGGTTATAGGAACAACATTCTACAAGCATTTGGAGCTGCTGCTCACTGCAGTTCAACAAATTAGCCCACATTTCCAACTGGGAGCCCATAGCCAAAATATTGCTAGTGCTGTAGTTTGCTCACTTTGGACAAACCCATCTGTGCCCTACACTGCTGTCTGCCACAGGAGTAAAGTCTCTGGGAATGAGAGGACACAGAAAGGACATGGGATTTACATCTAAACTCAATGTTTTAAAAAAAAGTTCTGGTCCTGGCAAAGAAGTCAACCATCTGCTAGAAGACGTTAGTAGCCCTTGTTGGGTTGTGCTGGAGCAAGATCTCTGGGTATTAGACTGGACTCCCTCCAACAGATCCATGTCCTTCCTGTACTGAGGACTCCAGAACTCAGTGTTTCTTTTCTCTCTGGGGTCTTTTATCTTGGCAAGTTGACCTTGTCCTATGCACAGGAGCATTACTCACTCATGCTTGTGTTGCCCAGCATTCACAGAGATGACACACTGCTTTCTGCTGCACATACACAAAAGCATTGAAAGTTATGAGTATCTAATATGCCCCAAACACTCCCCTAGCTGACATTCAAATAAGACCTGGTCCAGCCTGTCAGTATCCCTTGATTTTCAACACTTTCTGGCAGATGGTGCTGGCCCCAGAAGGCCTCTGATGGCCCCAGGACACTCATCAGCTCATCACTGTCCAACAAAAGGTGTCAGCGGCGACCACCCGCAGCAAACAAGCCAACACCCTAAAAGCTGCTCTCCATGCTGCCCTGAGTCACAGCTGGATGTGTCACACATGAGCTGATGACAAGGAAGCAAGGAAGAATGTCTGCAAAAGGTGGATGCAGGGGGAATTTAAAGGAAGACTGAATGTTGTATTGCACATATAAAACAGCCTCTGTGAACTGTGCCTCTTGACTTCCAGCAGCCAAAAATTGGTGAGAGTTTTGTTGGGTAGGGTCAAGGTTTAGCCCCAGCACTGCTTGATGGGCTTAAGTGTAAGCAGTTGTGTCTCCAATTCCCTGCCTCCCCCAGGGCAAGGGGAATGAAAGAAAAGGACTAGTGGGTTGGAAACTTAAACTAAAACTTAAACAGTTTAAATGAAACAATAATAAAGAAAATAGCAATAATAAGAAAATAGTAAAATATATACAAATACAGAAAATTACCCTTAAGGCTACACACCATTGATGCTGCAGAGCAGGCACAGGAAAGGACCCAGGCTGGACTCAGCAGCAGGAGGGCGTTGAACTCTGAAACTGGATCCAGGATCAGGTTGAGTTCCTTACTGGACACTGGCCATAGAATTATAAAATCATAGAATTATAGAGTAGTTTGGGTTGGAAAGGACTTTAAAGATCATCCAGTTCCAAACCCCCTGCCATGGGCAGGGACGTCTCCCACTAGATCAGGCTGCCCAAGGCCCCATCCAACCTGGTCATCAAGGAAGAAAACTTGGCCCTTGTGATCCCTCAGTTTTATCCCAAATATGGGGTTATGAAATGGAATTCTTTGTTGGTCAGTTTGGGGTCGCCTCTCCGGTCTGACCCTTTTGGGTCCTTTCTCTTACGACTCCACCAGCTCCAGGATGGCCTTGGAATAAATGTAAGCAAAGGCCATTCTGCATCTCAGTGCCACATGTGAACAGTCCTGGAGAGAAACCCTGTCTGAAAAACATGCAGTGAACTGTCAGAAAATTAAGTCGCTCAGACAAGTCTGAGCTGAGTTTGGAAACCAATTCTGCTTTAGCTCAAATCGTAACAGGGAGCCAACTTGTCAGGCCCCGAAGACACTAATCGGCCTTGATGGCTTTGCCCACCTGGGGTCTCCATCTATGGTGTCCAGTGGCCCATTTCAGTTCAATCATGGACCTTCATTTCTGGCCTCAGCTATACTATAGGAGCTCTGGTCTCCAGCTCCACTGCAGCCATTGCCCTGCCTGGACATGATGGACTGTGACTGGCAAGGTCACTTTTGGGGATGCTGGCAGCACTGGGCACTCAGTCTTGGTCCCCTGGGAGGTGCTTGGTGTAGCTCAGCCAGGACAGGAGGCCACTGAGTTCTGCCCCAACCCATAAGCTGTTCTGGCAGCTTCTGCTCTGGGGTCTGTTGTTGTTGATTAAGCAAATTTGCTTTAAAAACCCACATTGCTTGGCTTGTTTTAGTTTTGGTTGGGTTTTTTTTAATATCCTGAGGAGGCAGAAAAACAGCTTTCTGATCTCATCTATTTCACGTCAGTTTTAATCTAGTAAGGTTACAGATGGATCTTCCAGTGACAGAGGAAACTGAAGTGACCAAGAAACCAAAACACTAAAGCAGAAAACTTTGGCAGATTTCTAAATGCATGGGCTGCATTTTCTGTGGTTGCTTGTTATCTTCACTTAGAAGGGGGGATGCATGAAATATAATTGCAGTGCACTTTGACACTCTACTGTGACAAACTCTACTCTGAAGACAGAAGACAGTTTTTAAATCCCTCTAGGATTCAAGTTTGCCACTCCTCGCAGTCACTTCAGTGACCCTGCTTGGACCCACACATGCAATGCAGAACAAGCTGCAGCATTGCAGAGGAGCTTGTCTGGGATGAGGCAAGATCAGTCTCATCTTGTTTGCATCCCCTTATTGCTCTCAGATCACCAGTTGCAACAGAGGGACCAAGTGTGTTACTTTTTGCTACCTCTTCCTGGCCAGCCCCCTTCAAAAAAGACTTTGGCTTGTGCATCCAAAGAAAAGGATTGAATGTGGCTTAGATCTGTGAGCAGTCATTACTCCCTGTCAATGACACCTTTAATCTGTCATTCTTGCATTTAAACTCTTTCTTACAGCCACTTGAAGGAATAGGAATAGGAATAGGAATAGGAATAGGAATAGGAATAGGAATAGGAATAGGAATAGGAATAGGAGCAGGAATAGGAATAATCCTCTGGTATTTCTTATAACCTTCTTCTGACCCACTTGCTATTTTTACCCAAGCGTTTCATCTTCCTTGGATGATGCAGATTACCAGGGCTATAATTATCAGGGGCTGGCAACTCATTCAGCCGGGGGCAGTCCCATCATGCTGACACAGATGCAAAAGCCTGAGATCTTCCTTGTTTGTTTTATGAGTGGGAAACGCCTTACCACGTCCCCAGTGCTGGGTTTGTATGGTGGCCAACTTGGCAGCCCTTCTTCTTTCCCTGTTCCACCACTGTCTGTGCCGCATGTGTTGGAAATCTGCTGTGACTTGAAGTGGTCTCTCTGCTGTGTGTTTGAAGTACGATTTCACACATCTTCCCTGCTCTCACCAGCACTGTGGAAGCAGTGGAGATGTGGGAAAGCTGTGGATCATCTGCTAAATGAGTGGCGTTCCTCTGTCTGCCACGGGGACAGTGTCAGAGACCTCCCTGCTACCTGCAGTCTGCTGGTATGAAAAAAATGATGCTTGCTAGATTCATAGAATGGGTTAGGTTGGAAGCAAAGTCCATCTAGTTCCACCCTTCTGCCATGGGCAGGGACACATCAACTGGATCTGGTTGCTCCAAGCCCCATCCAACCTGGCCTTGAACACCCCCAGGGATGGGGCAGCCACCACTGCTCTGGGCAGCCTGGGTCAGAATCTCTCCACCCTCACAGCAAAGCATTTCTTCCTAAGATCTCATCTCAATCTCCTCTCTTTCAAATGAAATCCATTCCCCATCATCCTCTCCCTGTCCTCCCTGATCAAGAGCCCCTCCCTAGCTTTCCTGGAACCTCTTTCAGGACTGGAAGTTGCTCTAAGCTCTCCTTGGAGCCTTCTCTTCTCCAGGCTGAACAACTCCACCTCTCTCAGCCTGTCCTCATATGGGAGGGTTTGGGGATGTGACTTTATAGCTCAGTGTTAGGACACTTTGGCAGCTGGAAAGAGAACTGGGTATCAACCTGTGCCTCAGTGAACATCTGTATATTGTGCTGAGGAGTTATCTCAGCAGAAGAGACTGAAAGACGTTTCCCTTCACTCCTGAGTTCAGGCCCCAGCTGGGAGGTGAAATGCATGGTCCATGTTTCATTTAGCACAGGAAAGGTCTGAATCCACCATTAGTCAAGACATTAGTGGAGACTTTGTGTGGTAATAGGAACCTATATTCCTTTGGGACTGTGGCTGATATATTCTTACAAATTCCTTCCATCAGGCTTGGGCAAGCTAAGTATGACAGTCTTTATGAACTTCCCTCTAAAGTGTGTGTCCACCTCCATTGTCCACTGACCAGGCTGGATCCACCACGGGGTGGTGGGATGCTGAAAAGTTGAATATGGCATTTGTTGAATTCCAACAATTAATCTACCACAGCCAGTATCCTACATTTCTAGTGACTGAGCACCTTCTGCCAGCTCCACTCATGGTCCTCTGGTGTAGAAAATCCCAGTCACAAGCTCTGCGGTGGGCATTTTGCAGCAAATGTGTGAATTAATGGTGTGAACATCGGGGTTGTCCTGTGCAGGGACAGGAGATGGACTCAAAGATCCTTGTGGGTCCTGTCCAACTCAAGACATTTGATCATCCCATGATTCTGTCTATGAAATGTTGACAAGTATGAGACACAGAGAGAGGATAACTTTGCTGTGTAAATTCTGGTGTTGGCCTTGGTAGCTGGGCATATCTTAATGCTTATAAATGCAGCACAAAGCAGCACCCGCTCATACCGATCTTTTGCTCTTTTGTTTTCCTCATCACAGCAGTTTGTTGCTACCTGCTATCACTCAGCACACACAACCTTTCAGAATGTCCCACCTGCCTTTTGTACTCTGAATGTGATGCATCCAGGGCTGCAATTGTGTGAGAGCAAAGCTCTTGCAGAGATGAGCAAAATGCCAGTTCTTCTGGCAGAGAAGAAGTTTCAAGGAACAATCTGTTCCATCTGCATCTGTCACAATGGGAGGCTTGATCATTCTTTGTGATTATTAGAAACTGGATCTGGCCTGGTTGTTTCTTATGAGCTCTGTAGCCATCCTGTTGGAATATTGACTGGCATTCACTATGCAATCCTTGTTTCTAGGAAATAATTTGTTACCCATAATTACTTAATGATTATTGGGAGTACAATTATGTGCTGTGGAGCAAGATGCCAGATTTCAATACAGCCAGAAATGTTACCTTTCCCCTTAGGATTTGGACCATCAGAAATCGTCTTCCACTCCAATATATTAAAGGCAGACCTTTTTACTCAAATGTTCAGAAGGATCCTTATCCTAGAAAACAGTCACACCACTCTGGTACAGTCAAACAAAAAGACTCTAGCTGAAATTATTTTAGCTTAAATGATTTGGCTTGGATGTCAATAAAAGGCAAAGTTTACTGTTAAGCAGTGCTATCAGACTCAGAAAACAGCAAGTAATCCTCATTGTGGATGTAATCATTGTGAACCAAACTTGCCTTGCTTAATCCACTGTTAATGAGAATTAAGCTAAACAAAGTGAGGTTTTTAGGAAGGTGTGATATCTTTGCTGTGATAAATGGGCAGTAAAAACTTGTAAGGTATTGGACACACAAGCTTCCCTCACGTCCACTTCCGTGTCTGGAAGTTGGTCAGAATTCTCTAGTGCTGGTTTTGGTCTGATTGAAGATATTATCTGTTCTGACACACTTTCCCTATCTCGTATGCTTTTGCCTTCTTATCTGTAGAACAAATTGCACTTAACAAGAACAAGAAATATGGGCATCCATACCTGGCATTCCTCAGAATAATAATTGTATTTTCTAGACAAATATATTTTTGGATAAAGGACTTTGCTCGGCCAAAGTCTGGCACTCTCTAGACAAGACCAGCAAACCTTCTGCGGTGCCTTTGTGAAAACATTATTAATCAGCAGAGATTAGCAGTCAGCAAATTCTTTCTTCAGATATAAAATCTGGATTGTAAATGTGCCCATTCATGGCACATGGGAGACATGCTCGTGGCATGCAAGCAGCACTGTGCCTAAGCATGCTCTTTCTGAAGCTTCCTAGAGATCAGCAGCTGTTTAGAGCCATGATTTAAAACCCAATTACAGGCTGTGTAAAATTCCTCTTATTTAACTCAATAATGTGTAACAGGCTCAGCTGGGATTTGTTTTGTTTGTCTGGGTTAGTTTTTAAAATATCATTGTATTTAAAATCCGTTTAAATCCATTTTCAACAAAGACCCTCTGTCTGGAGACACAGAAGATGCCGGAGGACAAGGAAGGGCTCTACTCACCCATTGAAGTCATGGGAGGTCTCAGAGTTCACAAATTGTAGAATCACAGAATTGTTAAGTTTGGAAAAGACCTCTAAGCTCACTCAGTCCAACTGTCAACCCAACCCCACCGTGCCTGCTAAACCACATCCTGAAGTGCCACATCTACACAATTTTTGAACTCCTCTAGGGATGGAGACTCTACTGCTGCCCTAGGCAGCCTGTGCCAGGGCTTCACAACTCTGCCAGTAATGAAATTTTTGCTAATATCCAATCTAAACCTCCCCTGGTGAAACTTGAGGAAATTTCTTTTTGTCCTATCACTTTTTACTCAGGAGAAGTGACCAGCACCCACCTCTCCACAACCTCCTTTCACATATTTGTAGAGATCGATGAGTTCTCCCCTTAGCCTTCTCTTCTCTAGGCTAAACAGCCCCAGGTCCCTCAGCTGCTCCTCAGAAGATGCTTCCCTTGCTCCCCTCCCCTTCTCCTTGGTGTCTTTCTTGCAGCGAGGGGCCCAAAACTGAACCCAATATTTAAGCTGTGGCCTCTCCATCACCAAGTGCAGGGGGACAATCCCTTCCCTGCTCCTGCTGGCTACACTATGGCTGATCCAAGACAGGATGATGCTGGCCTTCTTGGCCACCTAGGCCACTGCTGGCAAAGGTGAGAGGAATCTCCAGGCAGGAACAGGCCTGGTTTGAGGCCATGCCTTGGTTCATCTAACAGCACCTTGGAGGAGCTCTGCAGAGGGGATGTATCAAGTGAAAAGGCACTTGGTTTTGGTGTAGGCTCTTTAGGTAAAACAAATGAACCTCTGTCAGCCTGAAAACTGGCCTCAAAATTGGCAGGGCAGCTCTCAAAACTACACTTTTATAGTTGTTTCCAGGAGGGAAGTCAAAAAACTTGACTCCTGTCATCCAGCAGAACAAAGACTGAAGTCTTCTGTAAATATACCAGGGGGTAAAATTTCAGGAAAATTTGCAAGGCATTTAAACTGAAGGACCATGATGACGCAAAGAGGTGAGTACAAACGTGTCATGAAATTACAAGGAGCTTTCTAGCACTTGGGGCAGTGAAGAGGTGGGGCAGGAGTGATGGGACCCACCTCATGTTAAGTCAGAACTTGACTGGTTCCTGAAAAGGATGGTGCAATACAACATCTAGGATGGAAAAGATCCAAGAGAACCTGAGTTGAGGTCATTCAGCTGGGAGAAGAGAGGGCTTGAGGAGACCTTAGAGCAGCTTCCAGCACTGAAAGGTCTCCAGGAAAGCTGGGGAGGGGATCTTGGTCAGGGAGTGCAGGGAAACGATGAGGGGGAACAAATTTAAATTGGAATGGGAAGATTTAGATTAGAGACTAAGGAGAAATTCTTCACGATGAGGGTGGGGAGGCCCTGGCCCAGGTTGTCCAGAGAAGTGGTGGCTGCCCCATGCCTGGAGGTGTTCAAGGCCAGGTTGGATGAGGCTTTGAGCAACATGATCTAGTGGGAGATGCCCCTGCCTACAGCAGAGGGTAGAAGCGAGTGGGCTTTGAGGTCCCTTCCAACCCAAATCATTCTGTGATTCTATGATTCTGCGATGCTATGAGTTGGTTATATCTGCTTTTCTCTTCTACTTTTGTTTTTTAACAATCTCTCAGCAAATGGTTTTACAACATGGAGACAGCAGAATGCTCCACTCTTCACGCTACTGAAATATAAATGATCAGAAATTGCTCCTAAGACATTTACCTCTTTTGCTGCCCATTTGTCCCAGGTCAGCACTGAAATGGGTATTGAGCACATCAACACAACTGCAAGTAGCAGAATACCTGCACTGTAGGTGGAGAAGCCTTCCCTATAGCCTTTCAAATCTGTGAGCTGGCTTAGAGACTTCCTCCTCACACCCAGAAATGGAAATGTCCCAGGACCACAGACACATAGCAGGAAAGAGGGTGTTTTAGGGAAATTAAATGCTAAATCAATTACATAGGCTTAGCTGAGTTCCTAGGGCTAAACATGGAAAAAGGAAAAACAAAGTTATTTTAATGACTTCACTGAGCAAACATAACAAGAAAGTGATGAAATATGAGAAAGATAAGACAGAATAAATAGAAAGAACTAACAGGAGCTTGCTATGCAAGAGCAGCGTTGCGCTTGGGAGGAACCTATTACTAACGCTGTCAAAGGTACAACGTGTGATGTGCAGGCCAGGCTTGGAGCACCAAGGGCTTTATTCTGCTACAGTTTTGTCTTTTACAGAAGCAGATGAGAAAAAAAAAAAAGCACAAACTTGGGGAAATAAATGTCTGAAGGAAGGCTAACAGAATTTATTCACTTCATGAACAAAGAGTTTTAGGTTGACATTTTGACTTAACCTTGACAAAATCAAGAGACTCTTCCAATGGTGTTTTCTGGGGTCCATTGGGAGCAGAACACTCCATGGAAGAAGGGGAGGTTCCTAATTGATATCCCAGTAGGGCAGTGGGCAGCAGCACACACCACTGAGAACTGCTGGGTTGTCACAGAGTGTTTTTCCTTCAGCTAGGACAGAGAACTGCTCCATTTCTGCAGGTGACTGCTGATAGCATCTTTATTCTCCACTACAGCAAGATGAGAGCCAGGTCAGAACAAAGGGCTCTACACTGGGCTCTGTTCCAGAGCTTAGGGGATTCTAATATCATAGAGTCCTTGCTCTACCGGTGCATAAGGGACTTTCTGTCCTGCACAGCTTTCCAGAAGAAAATTACTCTCTCCTAGGCTCTTGGCAATTCATACATGATTGAAAGGAGGGTCATGAAGATGATTCAAGGGCTGGAGCACCTCCTGTACGAGGACAGGCTTGAGAAAGTTAGAGTTGTTCAGCCTGGAGAAGAGAAGGCTCCAGTTAGAACTTAGAGCAGCTTCCAGCACTGAAAGGGGCTCCAGGAAAGCTGGGGAGGGGCTCTGGATAAGGGAGGGCAGGGATAGAGTGAGGGACAATGATTTTCAGCTGAAAGAGGGGAGGTTGAGATGCGAACTTAGGGAGAAATGTTTTGCTATGAGGGTGGGGAGGCCCAGGTTGCCCAGAGCAGAGGTGGCTGCCTCATCCCTGGAGGGGTTCAAGGCCAGGTTGGATGGGGCTTGGAGCCCCTGATCCAGTGGGAGGTGTCCCTGATCATGGCAGAAGTGGGACTGGATGGGCTTTGAGGTGTCTTCCAACCCAAACCATTCCACGCTTCTATGTTCTAAGGTGTAAGCAGATTCCAGCAGAAAGTAATTGAACTCTTTTAAAAAAATATTTCTGGTTATGTGGATGACACAGACCAGCTAGGACTCTCTACCTGGTCAATCTTCTGTTTCTGTACTTCAGTTCTTAAATGTCCTTCCACACATTACTGTTCCAAAAGCAAGATAAAACTTACATAAGACTAACAAAAGCACAGGGCAGAAAAGAACATCCCTATTTGGCAACTTTATGCATAGTAGAGCATGACAGAGCTTCACCAGAGCTCTGCTTTCTACGTGCCACAGGGAAGAATTTCAACATGACAGGAGTTGTGGAGAGGTCAATGTGGAGATTTACATTCCCAGAAAGTGCAGAGTGCAGACGGCAAACCAGGACAGATTTGTGTCCATGCAAAACAGTTATTTTGTTCCTTGAAAAGCAGACAGCAGGCACAGGTGTCATTTGGGGAAGGAGGATGCCTTGTCCATCCCTCCCCCCACAAAAAAAGGACAATCAGAACTGAATTGTTCTGATTTCATCTTTTCAAATGTTTAAATTACACGATATCAGCTTGCTTCCTGGCAGTTTCACTGCTCCCACTCTCTGCACCCTGGAGAGCAGTTACTCCCTGGGCTGTGGCTGTGTTTCCAAGGCTCTGTACAGCTCCAGAAGGACCTGTCAGTCTGTATCTGCTCTGCTGTCTTCAGTAAAGACCAGGGGACTTATGTGGGTTCTCCGTGGGGTCTGGGCATCCTTCCTGGAGTACCCAAGGAGCACAGAGCAGGCACCTCATCAACAGCAGTGGTGGCAACGTTAGGCATCTGGCAGTTTGACAGGTAGAAGAGGAGATTTTAGCCCCTCTGCCTATGCACTGCTTTTAAAATGTGCTTGAATTGCCTCCTCACGGTCTTCAGGAAGATCTGGAGGCAGGCTGAGGGTAAGTGACCTAGAATGGAGGGAAGAAAGAAGGAGAGGAAGGAAGGAAGGAAGGAAGGAAGGAAGGAAGGAAGGAAGGAAGGAAGGAAGGAAGGAAGGAAGGAAGGAAGGAAGGAAGGAAGGAAGGAAGGAAGGAAGGAAGGAAGGAAGGAAGGAAGGAAGGAAGGAAGGAAGGAAGGAAGGAAGGAAGGAAGGAAGGAAGGAAGGAAGGAAGGAAGGAAGGAAGGAAGGACATCCCAGCAAAGTAAGAAGGAAAAACCCGAAAGCCAAAGAGAAAAGCCGTGGGGACTGAGGTAAGAACTGGCCAGGGAGAAGGGGATGAGGAATGAAAAGCCATAGGAACTTTGGGAAGTTTAAAACCACTTCTTTAAAGGCGTTCACCCATGGAGGGAGGTTAATTAGCCCAGGGCTGTGGTTGATTATAACAAAGTACTCAGTAGGAAAGCAGACTCATTGCTCCCAAGAGACTAAGACACAAGAGCTCATTGAGGAGGTCAGAAAAGTGGAAGCACATTTGCATTGTGCAGTCAGGGGGACTGTTCATCCTGAAAGCCTGAGTTGACCTGAAGTCTCATTGAGATCATAATATAGGTAAAACTTTCTTTTAGCCTCAGTTGCTGCTGCTGGACAAGGGAGTCTGGCCTTAAAAAACTGCATTTCCAAGATGCTAAACATTTTTGTGTGTGTCTTTGCCACAGGCTGATAAAGAAATACTTCCCCTGAAGTGACTCTTGCTCTCTAAAGCTTCTGTTGCAGAGACAGTAGCACTAAAACCAACATTGTATCGCCCCCAGGGCCAAACCACAGTCAGCGACAAATAACTCCTTTGAAAGGTGTTAAGAACAATCCCAGGAATTAGAGATGTGCTAACCTTAGCTTAGGATCACTGAAAACAGCTGAGGCAATAGCTGACCTGAAGTGAGCCCTGCGACAGGGGAAAATGAATGCATCTCTAGGCAAATGTTACTTATTTAAACTGTCTGAATGCCTAAAGCAGTAACAAACTGCAGCGTGGCTTAGAGTGCTGGAGGCAGTACAATGTGTTTAGACTTTCTAGAGGTCTGCAGTAGGTACCTGGCCAGGTGGTTGGAAATGCTGGATAACTTCAGGTTGAAGGAGGAAACCCCATCATGGATTTAAATTATTATGAACAAAAATCTCCAACTTGATTACATTATATGCCCCAAAGGTCTCAGGGGACATCAGACCTTGGTACTCAAACTGTCTTAGAAAAGTGTTCTAGCTGTGTTGACATCTATTCCCATTCTGAGTTCTGGTTCTGGTTGAAGCCCTAGTATATCTGGCTATGTCTACCCCCAGAATTCACAGAAGCAGGGCCAACGGAGATCAGGAAGGACAAGTGGTTTAATGAACTTCATTGGAGTCTTGATTTTGCAAATATTTCTGTTTTACAGCCGTAGAATTACTTACATGCATAAAATAATAAGGAGATAAGAAGTGGGTCAGACTGATGGTCCAACTCGCCCCGGGCTCTGTCTCTGGCAGCAGCAATGGAATTTCTATTTAAGGAGAGCACATGAGTGCGGCTGCTTTCTACTGCCTGTTCCCCTTGTTCGGCGTCTGTAACTGTTGGGTTAGAAATACCTGACAGGACTTCCCTTGTCCCTTTGAATAAGTGTTTATGGACTTGCTGCCCATGAATACATCTAATGCTTTTCTGAGCCTGTTGACGCTGTCTGCCTGCACAGCCCGAAGTGACCGTGGGCCCCAGCAGCTTGATCCCTGCCAGGTGAAGAAGTGCTTTCTGTTACAGCATCTAAAGGAAAGTGGACAGGATTCTCTTGCCAGCTCCAGTACTGCTCCAGTGCTGCTCCCTGCTTCTTATCTTGTAGGATCTGGTCAACAACCCAAGTCAAACCTTATTGTTAATCTTCACAGAACTGAGCTCTGGACTAAAACCAAAATGTCCTCTCTTCACACGTGTTTGTACAGTAACACGCAACAGGATGCTCTGTTTGCACCTGGGTCAGGGCAAATCAGGCACAAATACAGGCTGGGCAGAGAATGGATTGGGAGCCCTGAAGAGAAGGACTTGGGTCCTGGGGATGCAAAGCTCTACATGAGTCAGCAACATGACCTCACAGCCCCTAAACCAACCGTGTCCTGGGCTGCATCCAAGGCAGTGGGATCAGCAGAGTGAGGGAGGGGATTCTGCCCCTCTGCTCAGCTCTGGTGAGATCCTCCTTGGAGTCCTGTGTCCAGTTCTGGAGTCCTCAGCACAGGAAGGACATGGAGCTGTTGGAGAGAGTCCAGAGGAAGCCACAGAGATGATCCAAGGGCTGGAGCACCTCCCATCCACGGACAGGCTGAGAAAGTTTGGGTTGTTCAGCCTGGAGAAGAGAAGGGCCTGAGGAGACCTTAGAACAGCTTCTGATAGTGAAAGGGGCTCCAGGAAAGCTGAGGAGAGGCTCTGTATAAGGGAAGGCAGGGATAGAAAAGGGGGGATGGTTTTCAGCTGAAAGAGGGGAGATTGAGATGAGATCTTAGGGAGAAATGTTTTGCTGTGAGGGTGGGGAGGCCCTGGCCCAGGTTGCCCAGAGCAGTGGTGGCTGCCCCATGCCTGCAGGTGTTCAAGGCCAGGTTGGATGGGGCTTGGAGCCCCTGATCCAGTGGGAGGTGTCCCTGCCCATGGCTGGAGTTGGAACTGAATGGGCTTTAAGGTCTTTTCCAACCCAAATTATTGCATGATTTTATGATTCTATGATTTTACTAAAGATATTCAGATTCTGTCTGATCGTGAACAGTTTCTGGGGTTGCATGAGGATGTAAGATGTTTCAGCAGTCCTGAGGAGTGAGGCTGGAAGATTCCTAATCAGTCACGTTTGTCCATGGTTTTATCATTTTCTCCAAGGCATCCAGCCCTCGTGCTGCTCAAGGCAGGCTGTTGCACTTCATGTTAACTGTTCAGACAGGCCAAACACAACTGAAGCATTTGTCTGTCCTAACATGGCAGGAGACAGGCTACCAGACCTGGTGGGCATAATAGAAGGATGCCTGCTGGATGTCAGGTTGGTCTCTTCAAGCACAGCATGATCCCACCTTCCTACTTAATCAATGCAAAGGTGAACATCACCTGGGGATCCCAGGTCATCACATCTCTAACATCTTCAGGTGGATACAGACAGCCTGGCTTGTGTTCTCCAGGGAACATCACAGGCAGCCTGGAATAGCACAGGAGACATCACAGATCCTTTGCTTCTGCCACTCAGCCAATCTCATCTCAGGTCGGTGATGTCCCTCTGGACCAAGGCAACCTCTCCTTACCACTTCAATGCATGTTGATGTTGTTATTAAGATGAACTCATCTCCATCACTGAGTGTTTCTGCTGTCAATAAGATGAGCTCATCCACTTTAATGCATGTGGATGCTGTCATTAAGATGAGCTTAACATTTCCCTCTCTCCTATGCAATTAAAGGAAATCCCTCTTGTATTTGCACAAGGAGTGTTAAAAGTTAAGTTAAAGCATGTACCCAAAGGAGATACCAGAAGGTGGAGGTTACGACATGCTTCCTACCATGCAATGAAGTGAGAAGAGTCAGAGCTTGTGTGTGTCTGTGATCAGCAATGATTCCTCTTGGGTTGTTCAGACGATGGAGCAGGCAAGGTACAATGGTTATTTCTGATGTGGCTTGAAAGTCCTGATGAATGTGTGACTCCAAGTAGATCAAAGCACTAGAGAAATAGCGTTTCCATCCTGCATGGCTGGGATCCAGCTGAATCCCACTCCCATTGAGACAAATTCCTGATGGGAGGTTTGAAAAGAGTCAGAGGATTTCTTTAGCATAAGTGGGCCCTTTGTAAGGCTCTTCAGGCTATGAGTCATTGATACTACATTATTGTTATTATTATCCTGTTATTATCATTGGTAGGAACTACAAGCAAGTCATAAGCTGGAAACTCCTGGTCAGGAAAGTGCTTCTTGTTCATGGGGAAAGTCTGAGTTTGTTGGCTGTGTTTTCCACTAGACATGTGCATTCCCTGAGAGGTGCCTGGCTCCATCTGTGAGACAAGAATAGATCTTGTCTTCCACCATGAGCACTGGCCATGCTATCTCCAGGCAGCAAATTACACAGTAATTCGTCTTTGAATTACCCAGTAACTTGAAAGATAATTACCAGGCAACCTGCACCAACTTGCCTCAGCCACTGCACGGACAGCACTTTGCTGTGTAATTAAAGAGCAGGTCGCTAGCTGGATGTGCTCCGGGAAATAAAAGGATACCTGAAGTGTGACTAAGAGGAATGCAGAGTTAATGCTTGGTGCATTTAAGAAAAATATTATACGTGTCATTTTCCTTGACTTCAGACCAAGTCCAAACTATTTCCAGTCATCCCTCTGAAGCTGCCTGAGTGAAAACCACATCAACTGTGCCTTTGAGAACTGAAAATGTCTCCAAGAGGCCCATTGGAGGGAGGCATTGAGGGACTCACATCAGTGTTGCTTACCCCTTATTACAGGAGAGTTACCTGCCTCCACCTCCACACATGCAAGCTGGATTTAAGGAAAATGTCACAGCTCCTGCAGAGTCACTTCTGGAAGTCCTTCATATTTTATAACTTTGAAATCCAATCATGACTTCACACTTCACCTCAACTTGCATCTTTGTTTCATCTGCTTCTTGACTGCTTAGCAGAGTCTCCAGTAAGGGAGACTTCTCCTTGGAAGGGACCCCAAACCATCATCCCTTCCAAAACCACTTCACCTGCAGTGCTGATAAACACTCCTGCACAGATTTGGTTTTGGTGTACTAGGAGATCAAGCAACACCGGAACAAACTAAAATGATCATCACATCAGAAGGACCAGATGTCATCGATAGGGACCTGGACAAACTGGAGAAGTGGGCCTCTGTGAACCTCATAGAATCATAGAATAACCAGATTGGAAGAGACCCACTGGATCATCGAGTCCAACCATTCCTATCAAACACTAAACCATGTCCCTCAGCACCTCGTCCACCCGTCCCTTAAACACCTTCAGGGAAGGTGACTCAACCACCTCCCTGGGCAGCCTCTGCCAGTGCCCAGTGACCCCTTCTGTGAAAAATTTTTTCCTAATGTCAAGCCTAAACCTTCCCTGGTGCAGCTTGAGGCCATTCTCTTTCATCCTGTCCCCTGTCACTTGGAAGAAGAGGCCAGCACCCTCCTTTCTACAACCTCCTTTCAGGTAGCTGTAGAGAGCAATGAGGTCTCCCCTCAGCCTCCTCTTCTCCAGGCTAAACACCCCCAGCTCTCTCAGCCACTCCTCGTAAGGCCTGTTCTCCAGCCCCTTCACCAGCTTCGTTGCTCTTCTCTAGACTCATGAGGTCCAACAAGGTCAAGTGCAAGGTCCTGCACCTGGGTCAGGGCAAAACACTGTTTTGATACACACTGGGGGATGATGTGATTGAGAGCAGCCCTGAGAAGAAGGACTTGGGGTGCTGGGGGATGAGAAACGTGACATGAGCTGGCAATGTGTGCTCACAGCCCAGAAGGACAACTGTATCCTGGGCTGCACCAAAAGAAGCGTGGCCAGCAGGGTGAAGGATGGGGGATTCTGACCCTATGTTCCTCTCTCATGAGACCCTACCTAGAGTCTTGTGTTCAGTTCTGGAATCCTCAACATAAGAAGGAGATGGAAATGTTGTAATGGGTCCAGAGGAGGCCATAAAGATGATCTGAGGGCTGGAACACCCCTGCTATGAGTACTGGCTGAGAGAGTTGGGGGTGTTGAGCCTGAAGAAGATAAGGTTCCGGGGAGACCTTAGAGTAGTCTTCCAGTACCCAAAGAGAACCTGCAAGAAAGCTGGGGAGGGACTTTTTCCAAGGGTCTATAGTGATAGGACGAGAGGGAATGGCTTTAAATTGGAAGGGGGAAGATTTAAATTAGACATTAGGAAGAAAATCTTCATGATGAGAGTGGGGAGACACTAACCCAGGTTACACAAAGAAGCTGTGGATGCCCCATCCATGGGAGTGTTCAAGGCCAGGTTGAATGGGGCTTTGATCAACCTGATCCAGTGAGAGGTGACCTTGCCCATGGCAGGGGTGTCAGAATTGTATGATCTTTAAGGTCCCTTCCAATGCAAGCCATTCTATGATACTATGGTTCTATGATTCTATGATTCCTGGCTTCTCCAGGCTTTGTCAGCCTGGGTTCATCTGATGTCCCTTTCTCATAAGTCAGTTGTAAACATTTTGAGGAAGGGACCATCCTGGTGGTCTGCATCTGTACCCACCCAGCACATGGAGGCTCTTGCTCATGCTAGAGCTCACCTGTGCTCTGACGATACTAAATAAAATGTAATACACAGAAACACGTTAGCTATATTTAACTGCCTGAAATTGGAAGACCTTTTATAACGTATGGGAAACTACAAAAATTATTTACCTCAAATAAATACCAGCAGCCCCTTATCTCAGTGCTGTTTCAGGAAAGAATGTGCATACATACTTTAGTCATGATGACTTTGACAAATGACTTGGATGGGAACATTTTCCTGAGTCAGACTCTGATCTGGAACCACACAGAGTGGCACATGATTGCTCATGCCATCTCTTTACAGGTGAACTTCAGGAGATAATCGTGTTAGTTCAGCTCCCACCAAGCCAGCTGACGTGATACCAACTCTTCCACAGAAAGAGCCACACATCATAACACCCTCTGTTGGTTCCCTTAGTCACAAAGGAGGAGCTGGAGCTGCAGCAGGCGGTGGGATGTTTCCCACAGAGCCACTCTCATGGAAGTCCTTGTTGAATCAATAGGCCAGTAAGATGCTTCCCAGTCTTGATGTGAGAAGATACGCTTCAAGGAGTTTGCAATACATGCAGCTCATGGCAGGTGAGCACCAGTTAAACACTTCGGAGACACATGCATGATCATAGACAGCTCGGTGACATGAGTCAAGCCATTATGTCTCTTTTGCTTCCATATGTCTATGTGGGAGAAGGGAGTTGGTGCCTCCTACCAGGACTAAAGGCAGTGTCCAATACAACAAGGCTGTGATCTGAGTTGCAAATTCCAAATTCGGCCATAGCAGAAATAATCCAGTGTGGGAGACACACATGGTTTGGTGAAGGTCAATGGCAGAAGCAAGGTCTCCAGGTTTTCAGTCTTTGCTTTACTCTCATTGTGTGTTTGTGTCTCTTCCCCTTACATGAGGGGTTTTTACTTCCAAAAAACCAATACAGAGTAAACCCTTTTATATTGATAGATAAAATCCTCAGGACATCCTGATGTCTGTAGCAGTCACCATGCTTTTTTTCCATGGTCTCCTAAGCTACCAAGGCTGCAAATAATCCAGTTCCAAACTTTCCCTCAATGGCCACATGGCCATCAAAGCTCAGAATCATCACAATATGGTCTTCTAATAGCAAATGTAGAGATATTTTTCAGTGACATTTGAGTAAGCTTACAAGCCAAATATTTCTCTCTCCATTTTCTTCCTTTTTTATCCCAGAATTTTTATTTGTTTTATATTTTGTGAATTCTCAGTATGAATTTTTCTCTTTTGGTGTCCCACCACTTGGCCAAACAGCACTCATCAACAAACTTCTGCAACAGAAAAAAAATCAAGGCTATGATTTCAGGATGTGAAATCATAGAATCATAGCATTGTTTGGGTTGAAAGGGATCTCAAAGCCCATCGGTTCCAACACCCCTGCCATGGGCACGGACACCTCCCACTGCACCAGGGACTCCAAGCTCCATCCAACTTGGCCTTGGACACAGCCTTGAACCTGGCCTTTTGACAGCACAGAGATGTTTGGCCACTGGATTCCTTGCTAAGCCTGAAGCCCAGAGATGATGCTTTCAACATCTTGACACACATACAGCCTGAAACCTGCCAAAATACCTGAGCAAATGAAAAAGGTGTTTTGAACAACAACAACCACTGTTTATTACTTAATGCTAGACTGAGGTGTTTCTACATCTACAACATGACTCGCAGCCCAAGATCACTGCTGTTTCCAGCCGACCCGTTTCAAAGCCCATCGCCATGTCGGGCAGCCGGGTTGTGGGGTGGGCAGGAGCAGGTCGGGCAGTGTCGGAAGTTGCGAGCTTGGAAGGGTGGTGGCCGTGGTGCGGGAGCAGCTCGAGGTGCTGGAGGGTGGAATGGAAGGACAGCAGCCCCGGGGAGCTGCCCAGGATCCGGACCTGGCCACCAATCTGGGCGTGGAGGGGGCCCAAAGAACAGTGGGGCAGGAGGTGAGCGGCGCTGAGGTGAAGGCATGGATGGATCCGGACCTGGCCACCAATCTGGGCGTGGAGGGGGCCCAAAGAACAGTGGGGCAGGAGGTGAGCGGTGCTGAGGAGAAGGCGCAGATGGAGCCGGAGCAGCCTCTGGGACGTTCTCAGGGCTGTCTGTGCGGCACCGTTTGGCCGGGGCTGGACCGGCACTGGTGCTCGGGGCGTCGGGGTCAGCCCATGGCTCAGTCTCTGTGGGGCTGGGGGCTGCAGGTCTTGGGGAGTTGTTCTCCTGCTCCTCATGTGTTGGTGCTGCCACTTGGCTGTGTGGTGGCCGTGGCCCAGGAGCAGCACAAGGTGCCGGCAGCGCATCCCTCGCAGGCTCTGGAGCCCGGGATTGAGCTGGGCTAGTCCTGCTGACCAGCCAAGGAAGCCAACTGGGCCCGGGAGCTGCCTGGTGAGGGGGCTCAATGTCCTGTGGGGCAGGAGGTGAGCAACGCTGGGGTGAAGCCACAGATGGAGTCAGAACCGCCTCCGGGATCTTCTCAGGGCTGCGTTTGCGGCGATGTTTGGCCTGGGCTGGACCGGCACTGGTGCTCGGGGCATCGGGGTCAGCCCATGGCTCGGTCGCTGTGGGGCTGGGGGCTGCGCAGCTCTGGGGGTCCTTCTCCTCCGCGGCTCCTGTCGCTGCCAGAGCATCCGCTCGTCTCTTCTTTGGCCGCTCGTTCTCCTGCCCGCGGCTGCGTGGAGCTGTAGCTGGGGCTTGCTCTCTGTCCCCAGGGCTTTGGTTGCCCCTCCTGAGGAGCTCGGGCTGATCTCTCTGGAAGCAGGGGCTGTGGAAGAAGTGCAGCTGCAGAGCGCAAAGGACAGGAGTCAGTGCCAGCATTGCCAGGAGGAAGACAGAGATTCTCTAGCCAAGCATTTGGCTGGGACAAAGGGCTCTCGGTGGCCTGTGAAACCTCCAGCTTAGGCTGAATAAAATGTTGGGATGGAGCTTTTGTAAGTAGTGACCATGCTGGGGTTCTCAGTATTTGGGAGGAGAGAAGCATAGGGTTTTCCAAGCCTGAAAAATGAGGGAATGATGGAGAACCCCAAATCACTCAGTGTGGAATGGTCAGCGTTCGGTAGATGCCACAAGAAGATTGGAACTTTTGGTTCAGCCGGATAGAGAGCAATCACAGAAAGAGCCCCAAGTGATGGGACTGTGCTTGCTTTTCACAGCTGTAACCAAGTCCCTTTGGTCAGCACTTCTGCTCCTCCAAAATCCTGCACTTAGAATTCCTGACAACGACCACGAGACAAACTCAGGCCACGTGCTCCCACCCCCATCCTCGCTCCCTGCCTGGGAAAGGTTTCTTCTAGCTGAACGTGACCCTCTCCCCACCAAATGTCTTGAGCGTTCTCTCATGGGAGAGGAACTCATGTACCTTGCCCAGAGAAGATCCTGCTGCTGCTATTGCTTGCAGCTTCTCAACGGAGATAGAGATGGAAGAATCTCCTTCCATCATGTGGAATCCATGGAGGCTCAGTTGGAGGATGAAGCCTCCCATGGACTCAGTTTCAAAGATCCTCCTCCCCAGGACTTCCTTGCAGAAGAGTTCCTCTGCGATGATGACACAGTTTCCATCGTCGGCCCACCAGATTGACTGGAAGCGATGGCTGCTGACGATCTTCCAGAGGTTCTTGAGGAACCTGCGGGCTGAAGAGGGGCTGGGTTTGGCACAGCTCTCCTCCCACCAATGATATCGGAGGCTGGGCACCCCACACTCCTCAGGCTTACCTTGTAAGTTCTCTCCTGGGAGAGGTGCGCTGGCAGCATCCCCGGGTGCTGCCATATCACCAGCTGCGTGGCTGGGAGAAGATGAAGGCACCAAACCAGGCTCCTCCGTGACGGAGGATGAGTCTGGAGAAGGTGACTCCATGTTGTGTCGTGTGGCTGAGCTGGGTTTCAGCCTGGAGCCTCGTCCCTTTTGCTGAGCAGCGAGACGGAGTCCTGCCTGTCAGCGGCTGAAGGGCTGTGGCGTCTGATGCCTGGGCAGCAGCTCTACAAGTGCCCTGGGTCACTGTGACACCTGTGTCCCACCACTGTGACCTCACCGTGTGGCACGCGTCTCCTGGCGACAGGAGCTGGAAGACAGTGCAACTTCTAAGAAGTCCTGTTGTCTTACGTAAATGCAACTTGCGACTGAAATAAACTGGGGCCCCAACTCAGAATATGGATTTTGGGTTCTCTCACATGGCCATGCTGCAGCACCAGCCTGTTCCTAAAGCAATCCTCGAATCACAGTGTCATTTAAGTTTGAAAAGGCCTTTCAGATCAAGTCCAGTAGCATCCCGAACACTGGCAAGCCAACCACTAAACCATGGAGCAAGCACGACACCTGCATGGCTTTTCAATCCCTCCCGTAGTAAATCCCCCACTCCCCTGGGCACCCACCTCACCAGAACCTCCTTTGGGGGAGCTGCAGAGAGCGATGAGGTCTCCCCTCAGCCTCCTCTTCTCCAGGCTATGGAGAAAAATGGCCTTTAGGGGTGTGCATGAGGGACACTGTTAGTCATCAGTGGGAATGAGGAACGGTGAATGCATCCAGGGCTGGGGTCAGTCCCAAAGATTGGGGGTGTCTCCAGGATGGGGCTGTCCCCAGGGAGGGATAGCAAGGCTGCAGTGCCGGACATCAAAGAGCCCCCGAGCTGCAGTTCTTCCCTTTGCCTCCTTCCCCTGGTGCAGAAACTCCCCTGCCCTCTGCTGTGGAATAACCCCTGCTCTGGGATTTCAACCATGACTGGTAGGAAAGGAAAGAGGAGTAAATGCTGGATTCTGCACCTGGGACAGGTCATGCCGGGACCAAGGATAAAGTGGGAGAGGAGTGTCTGGAAAGGAGCCAGCAGTGGCCCAGGTGGCCAAGAAGGCCAGTGGGATCTTGGCTTGGATCAGAAACGGCGTGGCCAGCAGGTCCAGGGAGATTATTCTCCCTCTGGACTCGGCACTGGGGAGGCCGCACCTCGAATCCTGTGTTCAGTTCTGGGCCCCTCACCACAAGAAGGATGTTGAGACTCTGGAGCGAGTCCAGAGAAGAGCAACAAAGGCGGTGAGGCGGCTGGAGAACAGGCCTTATGAGGAGTGTCTGAGAAAGCTGCGGGTGTTTAGCCTGGAGAAGAGGAGGCTGAGGGGAGACCTCATTGCTCTCTATAACTACCTGAAAAGAGGTTGTGGAGAGGAGGGAGCTGGGCTCTTCTCCCAAGTGACAAGGGACAGGACGAGAGGGAATGGCCTCAAGCTCCACCAGGGGAGGTTCAGGCTTGACATTAGAAAAAAATATTTCACAGAAAGGGTCATTGGACACTGGCAGAGGCTGCCCAGGGTGAGGGTTGGGTCACCTTCTCAGGAGGGGTTTAAAGGATGGGTGGATGAGGTGCTGAGGGACATGGTTTAGTGATTGAAGGGAATGGTTGGACTCTCTGATCCTGGGGATCCTTCCCAACCTAGTGATTCTGTGATTCTGTGATTCTGTTCTATGAGATGCGCCGTGCCCAGAGGGAGGTGGGCTGCTGGTGGGCAGCAGCTCGATGGGAGCCAGCAGAATCCCCTGGCAGCTGGGAGGACAAACGGCATCGTGGGGCACATCCAGCACAGCACAACCGGCCAAGAGCGGTGACTGCGGGGTTTGGCTTTGCTGCAGCTCCCCTTGAGCGCTGCGTGCAGTCGGGGCCCTGGTGTTTGAGAGGGATGCAAAGGTGTCCAGAGGAGGGGAAGCAAGGTGGTGAGGGCTGGAAGGCAGATCCTCTGAGGAGCAGCCGACGAGCAAAGGAAACCACACATCTCTGGTATTTGCTTGGGAATTTTCTTGGAGCAAGTGGGAAGGTATAAATACTACTCATCAGGCTCACAATTTGGAAATGAGACGCCCAGTGAGACACTGCCCATCCTGACAGGAGAGTCTTGGGCTTCTCTGGGCCATGGACTTTCATAGAATTACAGAACCATTAAGGTTGGAAAAGCCCTCTAAGCTCACCCAGTCCAAATATCAGCCCAACCCCACTGTCCTTGCTAAACCATGTCCTGAAGTGTCACATCTGCACACTTTATGAATGCCTCCAGATGCCTCCAGGGACTCCATCACTGGCCTAGGCAGCCTTTGCCAGTGCTTCATCACTCTTTTGGGATAGAAATTATCCAATCTAAACCTCTCCTGCTGCAACCTGAGGCAGACTTTGACTGCTGTTGTATTTGCTTTGTGCATAGGCTGGATCACTGATCCAGCTGGTACAGCCACTTGGGTGTTAAATACTCTTTTGTGTTTTAGTCCTCCTCTGGGAATGTTTTATTTCTTCTGAGGGAGCCAGAACCTCCACACACATCCTCAGACTGGGAATGCTTATATTCACCATGGTCTGAAGTGTTTTTTCAGTTCCATTCAAAGCTGAAAATTTCCCAAGGCAGTCAATTCTATCACCTGTGTTTGCAGAGACTGGGAGAAATTTCTCTGCATGTGCACTGAGAGTTGGGGAGCCCTGGTTCCTTATCCAACATGCCCAGCCACAGAGAAACAATCCCATCCCTGATGCAGGTTTTCTTGCTTTGGGAAGAAGACAACTTTGCAAATTGCGGAGCAACTGGCAAAAAGCCAACCACACACCACAGGGGCCTTTGTGGAGCTGTCCTTGTCACCCAGGAGTGGGAACAGCACCAGGAGATGACTTTTAGAACAGATCCCAAAAAAGAAACATCATCCAAGGCCTCCTGGCATGGTGCTTGCTGTAGGTTTTCTTAATTGCTGGCCAAGTCTTCATTCAGCTCTTCTTCATTTATATGCAGTATTTGATCAAGTAGCTGCTACTAAAGTTAATGGTACTTTTGCCTTAATTAAAACCTAAATGAGGACTCCAGCTGGTCTTGTTTCAGCTAATCTGTACATAGCACCATGACTTTGTGTGACGCTTTGCAGTCAAGCTGCAAAATCCCTGCTGGGAGCGAGTGGATCAGTCACACGCAGTGAGGGGGAGAGAAGTAAGGAGGAGGGGGCAGGAGAGTGAAAGGCTGAAAAACAGAGATGAAGTGGAATGTTTCTAGATGTGGCAGTGTCTGCACATTGTGCACTATAGTGAAGGCAAAGTGAGTCTTAAACTATTCCCGAGAATCCACATGTTCCTAACTCAGAGTGGTTTAGGTAAATTTTGTTAGACTCCATCCAGCTGTGAGATGTTTATAATAGAATCAGAGAACAGAATTACAGAATGGTTTGGGCTGGAAGGGACCTCAAAGCCCATCCAGTCCCACCCCTGCCATGGGCAGGGACACCTCCCACTGGATGATCAGGCTGCTCCAAGCCCCATCCAACCTGGCCTTGAACCCCTCCAGGGATGGGGCAGCCACCACTGCTCTGGGCCAGGGCCTCCCCACCCTCACAGCAAACCTTTTCTTCCCAATATCTCATCTCAATCTCCTCTCTTTCAGCTGAAAACCATTCCCCCTCATCCTGTCCCTGCAATCCCTGCTCAAGAGACCCTCCCCAGCTTTTCTGGAGCCCCTTTCACTGTCAGAAGCTGCTCTAAGGTCTCCTCAGAGCTTTCTCTAGGCTCTGTCCTACCAGGGAGAAGCACTCAGCTGAATGTCTGGGTTTCAGGTGACATGAGCAGCCGGTTCCTGTAGACACAAGCTTGTCTTGGGGAATTTTCATTGTTTCTCCACCTTTCTGATGGACTTTATCACCACCTGGTTTGGATGGATATTGGACCTGGATGCACCCACCAACATGAGAACCAGGCCTGGAAGGCCAAAGGCAGAGGGAGCACCTGGCCATGGGGCAAGCCTGCCCTTCAAGCCAGTGAGCAGAAATAGGCTTTGAAAGAGCATAGTTCAGCTTCTTCTGGGATCAGCATGACCATAGAGGTGCCCATGTGGCTTTTGATGGTTAGAAGACAAACTAGGGCCTAATGCAGGAGGAAATCCAAATGCTCCGAGTAATCTTTGCTGCTTCTTTTCACAAAGGAGCACTTGAGGATTTCAGAGTGAAGTTATTTGTTGGCCCCAGGCAGGAGGGAACTCAGCCAGGAGCAGAACACTGTTTGCTTGGCCTTAAGCTCCCCCTTGCACCAACCATGGCTTTTACTGCACCAGGAGGAACCAGTGGTAACACGTCTCAAGCTCAGCAACACACAATGGCCAACAGCTCGAATCTTTGATACACTGCACATGAAATCCAATGTTTACATGTGTCTCCATCCCAGCTGCAGTGTTGGGTTACACAGCCAGTGCCAACAGCCCCAGGACACTCAACTTCCCTCTGGATGGAGCTGAGCTTCCCACAGGGTCCTAGCCTGCTGGTTTGGGCTCTTCCAGGTGGAAAATCTGGAGCAATGAAAGCGAGCAGAGGTGGGGATGTGGTTCTGATCTTAACATGTGCTTATTGATTTCATACAGCACAACAGCTCTTTGACCCACATTAAGCGTCTCCCATAGCACACGCTGGAAACCTCACATCTCCACTGGCACTGTGCAACACTTGCTGATCTAATTCTTCTAAGTGTCCCTGCTCCTACTGGCTGGTGACTGCCCTCCAGACAAGAAAGCCAGCTCAGTAGTCAGGCATTTGTCTCTGAAGAGCATCAGTTCCCAGGCAGGTTGGGGCTGGCAGGAGGCCATGAATGGAGGTGGCGTTTGGAAAGGTCAGAAGCAGCTTAGCAAACAAAAGCCATCACTGGGAGGAATCAGGAAGAAAAAGCAAATATCTGTGCAATTGTCAGTTGCCGTGCATAAAGGTGACAATGACATCTGATAGCTGAGACCAGGGAGGCAGCCAGGGTGAAATTTAGCCATGCTACAGGGAAATGCCTTGTGCTCCTCCTTGAATGATGTTATCTGGGCCAAGAAGAAACATCCAAAAGCCATTAGAGAACATTGCTGTTTGTTTCCCTGCACAGCTCTACTGTGACACATTGACTTTGTATGAATGCCTTGAGAAATGCTCTCTCAGTGCTAAGGGGCATCCTCAAAATTGGCTGCAGTCCAGACACCACAAGGGCTTCTTTTCACCAGGGAGAACAACCAGTCTCGCACCCCTGCTGTCTGCAGCAGCTGGCTCCCACCATGAGCCTCAACCCAGTCTGTGGTGAGCTCCACTCAACAGGAATTATTTATGCTTTCTGCTTTCCTTGCTTAGGCTTTGCTGGGGAAGCCCTTTCCCTTTCCCTTTCCATGCCTCAGATTCTCCAGTCAGTAACAGGGATGAGCCCTGCCGCTGTGGATCTCTTCTTTTGCAGACATGATCTCTCAATTCTCCTCTGGGTCTTTGCTTTGTTCTTCCCTCCACTGAAAACTGAACTATTGGGCTCCATGTGAATGAACAACTCTAAATTCTTGCCACTGTTCTGTAGGAACAGCCTGGATTTGTATTTTTATTTCCCATACTGTTGTCAAAGAAAGCAGGAAAGCTATGATTATGCTGTGAAAGTTAACATTAAAAAATATCGCCTGTTAAGGTTTTGGTGGAAAAAAATCTTGACTTGTTGTCCAAACAGAGCAGAACCTTGAATCACCCTGATTTTGAGGAATATTGTGTCTGGGTAAAGACTGAGAGGTGCGTGCAAGGTGTTTGCTCTCCAGGCCACCTGTCCAAGGACACAGAGGTTTGCTGCAGGGTAATATTGGCTCAGAACTTGGCACCTGCAGCAAACAAACTTGCTAGGAGTAAATGTTCAGTGCCAAACAACTGGGATGCACAGCGCTTTGCCATCCCTCCCACTGTCCACCAAGCTGGACTTGCTTAGGAAGGTAGAAAAGAGCATGGCTAGCAGAGCTGTGTTCTTATATTTGGGAGGAGAAAAGTCCTATTAATCATCTTGCACAGCCTAGTACAGTCTATGATTCTGTGGGTCCTGAGGGAGAAGAATGTGATGTCTCTGGTTCCTACTCCTTTGTCTTCTCCAGTCACTCTAAGCATGACCAATACACTTCCATCTCTACTTGTTTGTGAGCCTGTTTGATGCCAGTGTTAGTGCTGTGTTTTGCTGTGTTGCTGACATTCCACAGCAGTCCAAAAGCAGTTATCCTGGCGGCCTTTTATTCTGGCCTCAGAAAGTCCAAATCAGATGCTCTGAGTGGCTTTTCCCTGTCCTGAACATGCCTGGGAAGAAACAGTGCCTGCAAGAAGATTTAGCCGAGCTCTCTGCAAAGTGCAGGTGCCGTGAACAGGCACTGACAGTGATGAGTCTTTTGCAAGGACAAATGACAGTTAAAGTCTGATCGATGGTTCACAGCACATTTCTGCTGGGGGATGTGAGGGTATGTGTACGTACATGTGTATGACCCGGGGGCACTCTGTCATCTTTCTCCTCTGACACAGTATGGTGTTCTAATCCATGTGGTTAAATGAGTTTTGAGATTGCTAAAGGCACGCTTCACCAATCGAAGGGAAAGGAAGGAAATGGATATGAAATCCAGCCCTGGGGTGAGAATCACAGCCCTGCTTTTGTACAATGTATAATTAACCAGTGGAACTCATTTTTGTGATAGATTATTGAGGCAAATCACTGCAGTAAGCTTCACATAATGATTAGACAGTAGTGCGGAAAGGAAAGTTTCGCAGAGCAGTAGTGTCTGCAGTCCCTGCTTGGAGAAAAACACAGCCCAGCTCCCTTGCATGAAGGCAGCCAGAAAATAGAAACTGTGATGCATCTTTGTCAGGAGGCGACTGGGCCAGCAGCTGAGCCTCTTGATTCTGCAGATGCAGTGCAAGGAGGAGAGGATGCTCTGCCCAGGGGAAGTACAGTAACCAGCAGGTTAAAAAAGTGTGCAGGATCTGCAGGCACTCCAGGGCACAAGCCCATCCCATCTAATGCCAGGCATCACCAATGAACACTCCACATTTGGCTTGGCTTAGAATAAGAATAAAATACCAAAGTATCCAGTGAGTGCTCCATCCCTGTATCACCCTCCTGGAGATATATCAGCATCCCATGTCTACTCAAATGATACCAGGCACTCAACCTGAAGCAAACAAGTTGACAATAAGGCATCAAGTAGAGAGACAGATGCACTGAGGTGTCTTCATTAGGAGCCATCCTCAATGGCAAGATATTTAGGGAGTAGAAAGAGCTTCTCAGTGTCCATCCTCTTGTGCTGTAAGAAATAGCAAAGAGCAGCTGCTATCTCACTTTTCCCATGAACGCTCATCTCTTCCAGGCTGAGACACCCTGGCTGTTTGGGATGTAGCTTAACAAACATTTCGAGTTATCAGGAGCCAGCACCGTGGCTGATCGAAGTAGTCAGACCGTGTCCTACATCTGCATCTTCAGAACAGTGCTTTACTCTGTCAGCACACCTTTGTGTCATATTCTGAACTGGACTGGGATGGAGACCCAAACAATTTTTTTGACTAAAACTGAGCTTATGTTTTCAGTAAATGCAGGAAACAACAATTCCTCAAAGAGACAATGACTCACTGAGCTCTGTTTTGGGGATGAACAGTTAAGAGTTCCTCAACGTATGCTTACCACTAGGGTACTTTTCTCTCCATAGACACTTCTACTTATCCCTACTCCTCTTGTAAAAGATTAAATCAAGCAGAGTAGGAAGTTAAGATCAGAGGGTAAAAACTCATAATGTAAAACCACTCAGATCAGTTTACACTTCTGGTTCAGATCTGGGGACTTAACTGATATAAAGCAGGTAAATGTCTTTCAGGCAGCCCCAGCGGCTTCTGTAGCTAAATGTGTAGGACTGCATGTTTATTTCAAATGATGTGAACCTCTGTATGGACCATGACTTGAAGAAGAATCATTAGTTCTTTTAAAAAGTCTATTTAACATTTACCATGATGAGACATAGATGGCCATGCAGATTTTTGTCTTACAGTGAAAAAGCGAGCTAAGCCCAGTGAATTTATCTGCACGTGAATGTATGTGTCAGTGCACAACCACTGAAAGCACATTTACACTCTGAAAACAGCCAGCTCACTGATGGTGAAGCGTATCTGCCTCTGCCCCAGTTGGCAGGCTCATGGCACGTTCTTTGCTTTCCTTTTTAAAACCATAAATCACGTTTCCAAACGAAACGTCTCTTAAGGAAACAATTGAGAATCAAGGCTGTTGTGCCAGAAATCACAGAGCCCTTGGAGCTGATGCACGTGGAAGAAATAATGCCTGCACTTGGGCTATGGCTGTCCTTGTTCTTGATCATCACCTTCTGGAGAGGATTCAAAGCCTTTGTCACACAGAGGCCAAAGGCCTCGCAGAAGAGAGTGAAGCAAATCATGTTAAAAACATCAGCAGAGTCAGTAGGATGGTTGAGAGGAGTTGGCAGAGCAGGGATCCAGCACAGCAGCTACAGAAGCTCATCCGATTATGGGGCTGCTGCTGGAGAGAAGGAAGCTAAAAACAAACACAGGGGAAACGCCAAAAAATACAACTATGCTGACTAGGAGGAAACTACTTGAAACAGAGAAATCCGGGTCTGCAAAGAACGTTCCCAATGGCATCCATGACTTCAGAACTGGAGTGCCGAAATCACTGACTTGGCTAAATACTTTTTCCCTGGTGAATTCAAACAACACACAGATTCTTTGAAAGCAGAGCAGATCTGAGCATGAGCAAAGAGCAGGTATTGTGAATTCATTTTTTCAGCAAACAGAAAGAATGTTTCTGTGTATACTCTCATTTTTAATCAGCATTTTTGACCTGAGACATAAGGAAGGCACAAAATATCATGGAGAAAATAAAAAAAATAGGTAAATCATTGCTGTTTCTTCCTTTACTTCCAAAGTCCCACATCAGTTTATACCAGTTAATAAGCTTTACTTTAGTCTGGTTGTCCTCTGGTCATCAGCTGTGCCAGCACAAAGTGAGAGAATCTGGCTCTTCTGCCTGAAGGATTATACTGTTTCCTTCTACCCCTATCTGGGATTTTCACAGCTAGAGGATGGAGACACACTTCCTTGAAATGTCTTTGCTTCCTCAATCAGCTAAAGCCCTATGCTCTCAAGGCTGTGCTGCCCTCAAGGTGACATGTACCTGTGTCTGATCTCCATCTCTGGAGTGCATTGGGGCACCAAAAGAGCTGGAGAGGGAATAGCAATGCCAGATGATGCTGGTGCCCACAACCGTGGGATCCAATGATGCTGTTCTACACTGCCTGCTGATGTATGAACATGACCTAGATCATAATCATTGCTTGATGAACAATTGCAGTGACAGAAAAGGGCTAAGTACCTAATGATAACTGACCTCAACCTTATCTGAAATCACACTGGACTTCTCCAGGTAACTCTGGCCTTTGCAGAGAGCTGCAGCCACAGGGCAGTGCTTGTCTGTACAAAAGAACGTGCAGAGGTGGTGTTTTCACCTACATACTGGACAAGAATGAGTGCACAACTTCTGGGAGCTGGTGGTGACAATTCATGGTGACCTATTTGCAAAAATCTGACCTCTTGAACATGTTCTACATTTTCATGAAGTGACTCATAAGGGAGGACCCCAAGGGAATGGAATAGAATGGAATGGAACGGAATGGAATAGACTATTCCAGTTGAAAAGGAAGTACATTGACTATCTAGATCAAGTGCCTGACAAATTGTCTCACAATTAGAGCAGAAACTCACATTTGAGTTCCACCTGCTGCATTTGGTTGACACGTTCTTTGGACAATGACATGGTCTCTTTGTGTCTCGGTTTCCTTTTCTGTGGAGAAGGCAGTATTCACCATGTGCTTCTTGTTAAATGGTTAAATGTCTCATCAGCCAGGTTGTATTATCTATAAGATTTCATTTTCCCACCTGAGTGCATGATTGGAGGCAGTTAACTGTGGGGTTGGGTCGGGATTAATATTACAGTTATCAAGTGAGGGGTTAACAGGGCTGAGGCTGACAGCTGTGCCACGATCACACCTCCCAGCAGTACAAATGGATACCCTGGGAGAGCCTGCGCACGTGGTTTTGCTTGTGCCTGCATCTTTGCCCTGCTACCAAGTGAAGTAACATACAAGACAGCTCAATAACATCCTTAAAGAGTCCCGGTTCCTGAGTGTGTTCTGCTGTCAGAGTATTAAATTTAATGGCTTGTTTGCAGCTGGAATGGGAATCCCCCACTGCCTCGTGAGCAAAACCCTCGCTGGTGAATCAGCAATGAGACTCGCTGATGCCTGCTGCTTTGTTGTCTCTGCATCCACCCCCCTCCTCCATCCTGAGCTCCCCTCTGCTGTTACTCCCTGCCGGGGCAGGGTTGGCTGAGTGAGATCTTCCATTGGTGATAAGAAAAGCCAGAGATAGGGTTGTTCACACAAGTCTGCCCTACAGGAGGGGAACTTTGTACAGGAACAAAGACTGAGTGGTCTCTGGGGTCTGAGCTCCTCATCCCAAACAGGTAGCTGAGGCTGCATAAGCAGGGAACAGAGACATTCAGGTCCTCTCTTCGTGATACAGCCTTGTGCTCAGTCCTCAGTTCAGAGCAGAGCAGTGAAATTTGAATGCTCAGGGAGCTCTGTCTTGGTAGCTTCCCCGAGAAGGTGAACTTGTTTGTTACCTGTGGATGTAGCCATTCAATCACTAAATGCACTGCAATCCATCAGGCACAAGAGAAACAAGACCCATAGAGGGTGGAGCTGGGAAAGGGACCAATCTGGAGTAGGCACAAGGCACATCTTTTTACAGGGAGAGGAACTGCATGTCTTCAACTAATATTTCAGGGTTTGGGTATAGAATTTTGGAAAAATACTTTGATTTAACCTCAGCCAGTGCCCAGGGAGCAGGAGGGACCTCAAGGAAGTTTGAGTACCCAGGATGTTCAAAATGATGCTCAAAATCTTCAGCCTGACCTCACCTTGAAGGAGAAAAATGTACCTAGTCCAACTGATCCTATGGCACTAGTTGGGAGGAGGTCACCCAGAGCCATGGTGTGAGGAGACAAATGTACAAGGCATTTTCTTTAGCTTAAGCACGGCCATGCTACGACTCTAGATCCTCAGTAAAGTTTCTGTCACTTACCCTTGGACACACAATGTTGCTACTGAATTGGGAACTGCTGGTTAATCTTTGGCTGCATGAGATGGGGAGGCACTCGAGGCCACCTAAACCCACATCAGCAGAGCCTGCTGACACCCAACTACCTGCCCAACTAAATCTTCCCTCACAACTTCCAATTTGGTGGCTTCAGGACCATGCTTGATCCTCCCAGTGAAAGCATTTTCAAATGCATGAGAGTGGCACAGTCCAGTTTTCCAGCAGTAGCAGCCCTATCCTTGTTTAATGACAGACACGTGTCAGGGTTCATGAGCTCGCAAGCCCTGCTGCTGGACTCCTTGCACTGAGAATTATGATTTATCTCATCTAATGGCAACATATTTCAGCCCATGGGTTACTCTCACCCATCTTAGTGTCAGTCCATCAATCAGAGAGCTTTAAGGTAGGAAGACATTAAAATCGTGTTCATTCCTGCAACACAGCTGCTGACTCTAGGTCTGGAAGGAAGGGGAGTAGGTCCTACAGGAGGGCCCCAGCTGGCTAGGCTTTGGGACCTTTCTCTCCACGAGGGCTGTAGGACCTTGGGCAAACACTGTGCCTGACTTGCTTTTCCATCTATGAAAGGCTCACCGTGATTTCCTGCCATTGGATTTCATTTTTTTTTCTGGCTGGTAGGAGGAACCAAATCTCAAGGCTTTGGATCAAAACTTCTTGAGAGCTTGGTGGGCTCCCTTCCATAATTCCCAAAGCACTTTCCATGAGCAGGGACCTCCACAGCCCCTCAAGTTCTTCCTCCTCTGCAAGGCATGAAATTGAAATGACTTTGTTTACTTGCCACATTTAACTCTCATTCCCCCCCCTTAGCTTCCTGCTTGTTCAGACTGTTCCCTCTTTATCTTCCCAGACAATCTCCCTTGCCTTTGTTAGGCTTCCAGAAAATCCCTGTTCTAACTGGGCAGGAGGAAAAGAAATTCAATGGCTTCCTCTCAGCAAGGAGGAGTTTTGAGAAGGCAAAGCCCGGAGCAATGCAGTGTGTTTTGCTCATGCCATAAGCCGTGTGAGGGGAGAGTGTTCCATCCCACATGAGCCATCACACAGATTGCTCTCTTGGGTGGGAGGGAGAATAGAAATCGGCCCCATTAAATACTGCCTCACCAGCATGTAAAAATAATGTGTACATGTTTTTTTTAACAGAAGGATGATTTCTTTCTCAGCTCTTGTGAGTGACTGTGAGAAGCTCAGAAAGAGATTCACAGGTCGCAACAAAAGCTCCTCATCCAAAGTCCTTCACCCACCACACCAGCCATTGCACCAAACACTGCACCAGGGGCTCCTTACCTCTGTAGTGGACATTTATGAGTGTTTGGGACCTCTCCTGCATGCCAGCACTCTATTAATTTATTGAGGTGATTAATTTATTTAGAGCTGTTAGGCCATTCTGCCCTAGGTGAATGTGCTCTCTCCTCAGACTGTTCCTGGGCATCTAGGAACATCATCACCCCCCACAGCGGCCTGGGTGCAGCCACCTGGGATGGGGATGGAGAGGTACCTGTGTGGCCTTGGTGCAAGGGAGAGGACACTTCCAGGTGTGAGTCCTTTTCTGCTACTACAGGGTCTCAGCGACCATATTTGTTCCCTGCCTGCATCTTATTTTGCCTTTAAACTATGGTCTTCCCATGCCTCTGACTGCTGCCAGTGCTCTTTTACATTTTGTTTAAACTATCCAGAGAGAGACTATCTTTCTGCTCCTGATTGTTGCAATCCCAAACACAAATACAACCTGGGCAGAGAATGGATTGGAAGCAGCCTTGTAGAGAAGGACTTGGGCTGCTGGGGAATGAGAAGCTCAACACGAGCCAGCAACATGTGCTTGCAGCCCAGAAAGCCAACTGTGTCCTGGGCTGTATCTAAAGTGGAACCCACAAGGCAAGGGAGGGGATTCTGCCACTCTGCACTGCTCTGGTGAGACCTCAGCTGGAGCTCTGCATCCAGTTCTGGAGTCCTCAGCACAGGAGGGACATGGAGCTGTTGGAGCAAGGCCAGAGGAGCCCACAGAGATGATCTGAGTGCTGGAGCACTACCCTTCCAAGGACCAGCTGAGGGAGTTGGGGTTGTTCAGCCTGGAGAAGGCTCCAGGGAGACATAAGAGCAGTCTCCAGCACTGAAAGGAGCTCCAGGAAACTGGGGAAGGGCTCTTGATCAGGGAGGGCAGGGACAAGGGGTAATGAGATGAAAGAGGGGAGATTGAGATGAGATCTCAGGAAGAAATGTTTTGCTGTGAGGGTGGGGAGGCCCTGGCCCAGGTTGCCCAGAGCAGGAGTGGCTGCCACATCCCTGGAGGGGTTCAAGGCCAGGTTGGATGGGGCTTGGAGCCACTGATCCAGTGGGAGGTGTCCCTGCCCATGGCAGGGGTGGGACTGGATGGGCTTTGAGGTCCCTTCCAACACAAACCATTCCATGATTCTACGACTCTCTTTCATACCTCATTGGACCGTTTTGTCCCCCTATCCTTATCACCAAAGCATCATCCTGTGATCAATGAAAAGAGCTGAGTCAGTGGTGGGTGCAGATGCTGGAAGTGCTTTGTGGGCAGAGAAGGGAGTAGGATCCATGCGGATTGCCTTGCTGGAGGCTTGGTAGGTGCCTAGAGGGCAGAAAGATGTGCAGGGGTGTTTTGACATGATAATTATTTTTTCTATTTTCCTTCTAACTAGTACCACGGTGCCCAGTGCTTTCGTGAAGCTTTCATTAACACTGAATCCAAATAAACACTCATCTCCATTTGCCCCTCCCTTGACCCTTACATCTTTTTCCGCATGAAAATTCAGCAGGCAGGAAGAGCAAGAGCCCCCTGCACTGGGGGAGGCTGCAACGTCTGAAGGCAAGGCTTTGGCACTCCTCGTAGCCCAAAGGAAAGAAATAATGATAGAATTTAACAGAGTAAAATGTGTTGAGGGATGTGAAGTGACACACTTTGTAATACAGAAGCAAATCGGGGCAGAATTACCATCTTAATTGTATTAATGTTGCCAATTAGAGACGGAGCCCGTGTTGCTCAGCAGGAGCGTTCTGGGATAGAAGGGAAGACAAATTATCTGCAAACTCCTTATTTTGTCTTTGTGAATTACCACCCCAAGGTACTTAATTGAATCTCTAGTCCTGATCAGTGAACATTGTTCAGGGAGTGAATTAAGGGAAGGCCCCACAGGCCTGCTCTGTTTTGTCCCAATTAACAGAAACACAAGAATTTTGTATTTTTTTAAAAAATTCATTATATGGCTACAAGTTAAACTGGAAACATGAATCTGGGTCTAAATCATTTAGTTTCTGCTCAGAGCAGAGTAGAACTGGACAGGTTGGGTGCATTTGTGGCAGCCTGCAGGTTGTGCCACCCCTCTGAGCACCAGTACAATGGAAAAAGGAGCTGGGAGTCCCATTCAGAGCAAGGATGCCCTTGAGGGGAGACCTCATCCCTTTCTGCAGGTCCCTGGAAGGAGGTTGTGGCAAGGTGGGTGTTGATCTCTTCTCCCAAATAACAAATGATAGGACGAAAGGAAATGGCCTCAATTTGCACCCGGGGAGGTTTAGTTTGGATATTGGGAAAGATGTTTTTCCTGAAAGTGATGAAGCACTGGCAGAGGCTGCTCAGGGCAGTGGTGGAGTCTCCAGCCCTGAAGGAGTTGAAAAATCATGTAGATGTGGCACTTTGGGCCATGGATTAGTAGGCACGCTGGGGTTGGGCCGACGGTTGGACTGGATGATCTCGGAGGTCTTTTCCACCCTCAATGATCCCATGATTAAATGTTTTATATCTCTCCTGATCACCCTCCCATGGGTGACATTCTGCTGTCTCCTCACATGGATTGGAAATTATAGTGTGGAAACACTGTCCATTGCACAGGACAGCGTGGTGCAGGATGGGACAACTCAGACCGAGGGTGCTATTACTCCTGTCAAAACTACTACAAGAGTGGAGGTGCTGCCCTTGGCTGAGTTCTGTCAGCTGTGGAGTTTGCTGCTGTGGGTGTGTTGAGTACTTTAGGCAGCAAAAACACAAAGGTGATGCAACTGCCCATTGCTCCAAGCCAATATCAGGCAGAAGCACCAGCCTGAGCCAGTTTGTGGATGTGCCCTCACTGTCCTGTGTTCTTCAAGGTCCCCTGATTTGTGTTCATTTTAGTCAGAGTTTAGTTTGAAGTGACACATTTAGAGAAAATTCCCAAAAGGAGAGGTTATGTTGACCAGTTCTTTTGATTTTATTGCATAGATTATACTTTGTGTATTCCCAGGATTACTATAAAGTCTTTGAGTCTGTCTGTTCTCTTATTTATTACAGAAAAGAAGAAGCCCCAGGTGAGTTTTACTGTATGCTGTTGGATTGGACCTTCAGCTACTGAAACACTTTATTTAGTGAGGTTTTTTCCTGCTGGAGCAAAATGTAATGGTTCAACTCATCCAAGCCCTTTAAGTCGAGTTTAGCCCATTCTTGCACTGTTTAAAATTACAGTGTTTGGGGTGAAAAAAAACCCAAAATAAAAAACAATGGATGTAATAAATTTACAGAGCCTAATTCCCTGTATTTTACTTTTAAAAGCTGAATTGGTTCCAATCCTGGTTATGCATCCTTGAGAAGTGAAGAGGTGGGATTTGGGATTAAAAGGAAGGTTCTGCTGTGGGTTTATTTTGATTAGGGGGATTTCCTTCTTTCAACCACAAGATCTCAAAGACGTTTAAGAAAAAGCTGCCCTCCCACCAGAACTGCCCTGTTTGGAGGAAAGCCTGGCTGGGAGAGGTTGTTCCTCTGGAGACAGAGAGATGATGTACAACCGCACAAGGATCATTTCCACTCCTACTCCCCATGTTCCCTTCTGTGTCCTCATGTGACTGATCTTTGTGAGTGTCAAGGATCATTCCTTTGTGGACACTATCCAGCACATCATGTCCTTAGGCATATCCTGAAGGCTCATTTATAGCAATAATAATATGTTCAGGAGCTCCTCAGTGGATGCCAAGGAAGAAATTATCTAGAGGAGAACTCTGAAGGGGATTCCTAGAAAGGAAGACGATGATCTGCTGGAGCTGAGGTCTTTCAGCCCGGCTGCAGGCACATCTGTAAACTCTGCTGAGGAAAATGAGGCTGTGTAAACAGGCAGGAGGGGGAGTCATTTCAGTCAAAATAAATTCCATGGAATTCTTTCCATTGTATCTCACTGAATACAGAAGCTTGGATGATGATGCCATGAATTCCAGAGCAGAGGCACCTGGAACAGGGCCTGTGAGGAAGGGGAAAAAATATTGTAAAACATAATGATCAAACAGTAGGGGAGAGCAAGGACCATGAAAACATCAAAAGTGGTTAGCAATTGTTTTGGATGAGAATGTTTTTAAGAGTCCTTGTTTATGTTGGACAGGAGAGGGTGCTTTGAACAATGGGTGAACTTTTGCAAAGCAGGCAAAATCCACTCTGCTCACTACTAGGAGTTTCTTTTTCTTGAAAAAATAAATTCATACATTTATAAAAAACAGTGAAAAATGAAAATGTGTCTTATTATTTTGCTGTTTGCCCCAGGTCTTTCTCTCACACTGTTCATGCTGGACCGTTACGGATAGGATTGGACAAGATGCAAGAGCAACTTGCCCTGGAAATGCCTCTGTGTTTGAAAAGCAATCAAATTTGTTGGGTTCATGTACCTCCAGGTTTGGGTATGGACGCAAACACATGTAATTTGGGTCCAGACACCAGGGCTTTCTGCATCTGCCCCTGAGTTTACCTTAGGCAAACTTGGGGTATCCCATCCATCTGACCCTTAGCTATTAAACCTTATGGGAATTTGAGCTCTGGTTTTATGTTCAATATAATGAAGGTGTCCAGGATACTGTGGAGTAGCATTTGTGTGTTAAGCTGTGATTATAAGAGATAGATAGGCACATAGAGATTTAGCCTTGTTGGTCAGGAATGTGGATGTTGCAGGCTGAAATAGGCTGGAAGAGGCAAGCATCATTCCAGCTCTCACTCTGGACAGAACACTGGCTTGTTCCCTGGGGATATGATGAAGGTTTCTGCAGCCCCCATTCCACAAGGGTGGGCTCTCATGACATGGGCTGGAGAACACTCTCACCACAAGCCCATGCTTTCACCTCTCTGCATGCATTTGGCCTTGAAAACGGGTCTCGTCCATCCTGCTTCACGGAGAATGGCCATTGCTACTGTGGTGTCAAAGCCCAGGTAACCTTGTCCTGGACAGAAGCACATAGATGGCCACTGGTGCAACACAACAGAAGAAGTGATGTTGTTTCTTCCCCTTCCAGATGAAATCATGCAGCACTGGGCAGCATGAATTATGTCTGCCTTTAGCAGACCCACGACTTGAATCAGGATGGTCAGGATGGCATCTTTATCTTGGCCAAACTTCCAGCAGCAGCAGCTCTGGCCAAGCCAGAAGAGCCCCAGTGGGTACAGATGCAATGCTGGGAAGTTGGTTTCAGCAGGAAAACCTCTGAGCTTCTGATTTTAGTTTTGTTGGAGGTGCCAGGAGGCAGAGAGTGACCAGAGGTCTCGGAGCAGGCGAGGTCAGCCTGGTGGTGTCATGAAAGCATCATGACCTGCCCAGCAGCAGGATTTCTGCAGACAAGGAAGGCTAGGCAAGGTTTCTATGAATATAGAGGTTGGCTGACTTCCACAGGAGCTGCCCCCAGGTGCTTCCCTGCTTTGCAGAGCTCACACAGTGCACACTTGAACCACTTGGTTCTGAGCATACAGCAGTACCACGCACAGCATAATTTGCTTTCCTCTAGGAAACAGAGAAGCCATCAGAGGCTCCACCAGCTAGAAAGCATTCTTAAGATCCCGGTAAGTGCAGGGTGTTTGCAGCAGCAGCCAGCAAAGGCAATAATGCATCTTCCAGAACTGACCACACAGACATTTGTAATCAACCTCCTGAATGCACCAAAGAGAAACACAGCAAAATCACACTGTTCTGTACCTGTCTGTGACACCCTTCATGGAAAAACACCCTTCCCTTCCCCTCTGCAGGTACCTCCACATACCCCAGCCCCGGTGCAAACACTATGAGTGACCAGGGCAGCTCGGTGGCCCTGTGGCCAGTTTAAGAGTGGTGCCCTCTGTGTGCCCTGGATAATGGCTCGCTGTTCCTGGAGTGCCCCATACATTCCAGGATGCATAGGGCCTCACAAGTTAAATATTTAGTCTTTCCTGAATCCAAATACTTCCTCAGCTCCTGGTTTTGTTGTTTTCATACATTTGGCTTTGTTTCACTTGATTAGAGCAGTGGGGTTTGTAGACAGGGGCTCTATTCTTGGCATAAAGTGGAGTATTATTAACATTCCTTATCGCAGGAGTGTATGTTATTGTGTGACATTGCACACAGTAACCTTAAAATAAAAGCCCTCCTCTAGCATTCTGGACATTGTTTTGACTGCCAGCCACTTCCCTGAGCTGAGACGCTGCTCCCTGGACTGTCGCTGCAACTTCCATTCCTTTACTGTTTTATTCAGTCACAAAAGGATGCATCAGTCAGTGCATCTCAGGTGGCAAAGCAGCACAGGGTGGTTCCTAGCAAATCAGGGGTTAAAGCCAGTTGGGCTGCAACCTTCCTCAGACAAAGGGATGTAAACTGAGGACTTTGGAGGGAGGTAAGCAGCTAAGGATTGAGCAGATCCTATCATTTCCAAGTTTCCCCCTTGAGTTTTGGTATAATCCATAAATTATAAGCTTCACATTAAAAACAAAAAGTCTGTCTTTTCTTGTCACAAGTGTCTGTGGTGTGTTCCTGTCATCCACCCAGCAGAGAATTCTATCTGAGTGAAAAAACAGCAGCACAGGCAACAAACAGCTCATGCACATCTATGCCATGCCTAATTAAGGCTATTTAAATGCTAACATTATTTAAAAAGAGTAATCTCTCTTTTTGTCTTCTCTATGTAAAAAAATGCAGGAAAATGAAATGTCTTCATCGAGGAATGGGGAGTGGGAAAGTGCAGGCAGCAGGGTTTGCTCAGCCACGTTAGAAGCACACACGATTTTCTCTTACTGTTTTTCTGGGTCACCGTGCAGCGTGAGAGCTCACTATTGATCTTATAAACTGGGTGTACCAAAATAGGCAGAAAGGGCAGCCCGGGTGTGTCAGTGCTGTTGGAGTTGTCTTGCTGTTTGTCCAACTTCAATGTTAAACGGACACAGGTTTTGCATTCAATAAATGCGCAGCTTAGCTAGGATTGTTTCTACTCCAATTCTGCCTTACCCTCTACTGATGAGCTAATTACAATATATGGTGACACTGTCACCTGTCTCATCGGCCTCACTTTTGCTTGGAATTGAGAAACTGGAGATTTGCCACTTTTGGAGGCCGGAGGAATGGAGCCAAGAGCAAACACAGCAGCAGCAAACACTGGAGGAAGCTGATCTCCATCCCGAGATCCACCTTTTTCCTTGCACTGCTGTTTGTTAGTAAGGAGTAATACCATAATATCATAGAATCATGGAACAGTTTAGATTGGAAGGAACCTTAAAACCCATCCAGTTCCATCCCCTGCCATGGGCAGGGACACCTCCCACTGGATCAGGGGCTCCAAGCCCCATCCAACCTGGCCTTGAACCCCTCCAGGGATGGGGCAGCCACCACTGCTCTGGGCAACCTGGGCCAGGGCCTCCCCACCCTCACAGCAAAACATTTCTTCCTGAGTTCTCACCTTAATCTCCCCTCTTTCAGCTGAAAAACGTTGCCCCTCACCCTGTCTCTGCCCTACTTGTTCAAGAGCCCCTCCTCAGCTTTCCTGTAGCCCCTTTAAGTACTGGAAGCTGCTCTAAATTCTCCCCAGAACCTTCTCTTCTCCAGGTTAAACAACCTCAACTCTCTCAGCCTGTCCTTGTATGGGAGGATGACCTGTCCTGCAGGTGGATTTGATAGGAGAAATAGACTTTTCCAGACCTTATAGGCAGCCAGAAGAAAGACAGGTTATTTTCAGAGGTGCTGGTCAAAAATGGGCAAATATTGCAGCTGGCAGGATGCTTTCTACAGCACTGGGGAAGTTAGAACCTGAGAGTTGAAGTGTTTTAGCTTTTCACAAACTTGTTGCTGTCCGATCAATATATACAGCCCTGTTTTCCTCTTTCTGGATATGATTACAAGAGTTTCCATAGCTCCAGCCTCTCCTCACATGGAGACCTTATAATGGCCTTCCAGTACCTGAAGGGGGCGTACAAGAAAGATGGAGAGGGACTTTTGACAAAGGTGTGGAGTGATAGGACGAGGGGAATGGCTTTAAATGGGAGAGGGGAAGATTTAAACTGGACATTAGAAAGAAATTCTTTACGATGAGGATGGGGAGGCCCTGGCCTGGTTACCCAGAGCAGTGGTGGCTGCCCCATCCCTGGAGGGGTTCAAGGCCAGGTTGTATGGGGCTTTGAACACCCTGATGCAGTGGGAGGTGTCCCTGCAGTGGGAAGTGTCCCTGCCCATGGCAGGGGTGGAACTGCATGGGCTTTGAGGCTCCTTCCAACCCAAACTATTCCGTGATTCTATATTAGGTGCAACTGCATTGAAACTCACTTTCTTGTCAGCACCGTCCCTCAAGGTTCCCGAACCTTTTCTGGAGCAGAGAAGTCCATGCTGGCCAACCTGAGTGTTGGGCTGAAACACAAAGTAGACAACGACACCTGAAGGCAGCAGGCTCCAGAACCTTGCAGTCTTGGCAAGGTTTTCACTTAGTCATCACAGTGTGTTTACAAGTCTCTCCCACTATTCTCTTCCTGCCAGCAGCTGACAAGCACGTCTAGTTAAGCTTAACAGAAGTATGTTTAATAATTAGCAGAGCTCAGGAAGACCTTGCTCGCAGCTCTGTTGCGTGTGGAGGTGTTAATAAGAGCACATGAGGAATGAGAAATGTTTGGCACTTGCAGCGGCTGGAGGATGCTTCCACCCTCTCTCCGTGAGCAGCATCTCTCAGTGGTTCCAGGCTGATGTCATCAGCGCCCAGAGGCTCCTCTTGGTTTCCATTTCACCCTCTGCCTTTCCAGGCCTGGGAGTGAGGGACACGGAGGACAGCAAAACAGGCTCCAGTGTGTGAGGGCAGCTCCACTTCAGCCAGGGAGCCTTTTGCTCTTGCTCCTGCTGGCTCAGCCTCACCCACACCATGCAGGCAGGAACAGGCAGTCTCCAACCACATCCTAACATGGATTGCCCACTGTCCTGCTCTTGTTGAATCTTTCCTAGCAGGCACCATCTCCTCTTTTGCACAGGCATGTATGACAATTTGGGCAGGGCTGCCCTGAACCTGTCCTTTCCACCTCTGCTTGCTTTCCACCAGCAGCCATGAGGTTGCTACTGGCCATTGGAGCTCTGGCATTCCCCTCTTCCCCTGCTCTGTCCCACTCACTCAGCTTTCTGGAAATGTCCCTCACCAGTGTGTTTTCACAAGCTCCAGAGCACCAAATTGCAGCTCTCAGTGCTGTTATCTAGTCTACCCATTTATTTCCTTGCTCATTTTCATCTCAGCTTCATCTCCGTTTCAGTCTATCCATAACCTTCCTTATATCCAGACTGTTCCAGACTGGCCCCTTCTGTTTATATACATTTGCTGCCAACCTTCAGTCTCCTTCACACTTCCCTTTGCTTTGCTTTTATGGCCTTTTATGATGTTTATGTTACATCAAGGCCCTTTCCCTTTTTATTCCCTTCCTGCTCCTGGATAATTATTCTTCTATCCATGGCTTTTACTGCCTGCCTTTATCATAAATGTTTCTGTCGGTGACAGGAGTGTCATGAGCACATAACCTGTGTCTGCAAGCTGGTCAGCAGCTCAGATATGGGTCAGGACTAAATATGCTTTGCCGATGGACTCTGCCCGTCACCTGTTGGAACTTCCCTGTGCAGACTCTAAAGCCCCTTACTTGAAGCAGCCGCATCATTCCTAACTCGGCCTCCTCTGAAAGCCAACAACAACCACTTTCAGGCAGTTTCTTGTTTGATACAGACATAAAATCACAGAATAGAATCACAGAATGGTTTGGGTTGAAAGGGACCTCAAAGCTGACTCCCTGCCAGGGGCAGGGACACCTCCCACTAGATTAGGTTGCTCAAAGCCCTGCCCAAACCGGCCTTGAACATCTCTGATCTCCAGACCAGATCTGTTTCTTTCAGTCTTGCGTCAGCTCTGGTTCCCATTTCACTTTCTCTGCTTGCTCTTCCCTTTCTTTGCTGAATAAGTCCCATCTCAGTGCCTCTGGAGCATCTTCATTCCTGTATCACCCTTGCCTTTCTTGTTCATCTTTCCTCCCTTTCCCAATGATGCTAAAGCCTGTCTGATGATTTCAGCTCAACACACGTCTCTGGTGTCCTGCACCAGGCTGCTTTGGAAGACTCAGTGCCTCAGCTGAGCTGGGGGTAAAGGACTGTGCAGGGATCCACTCTTTGTAACACTGTGTGCTGAGCAGTGCCTTTTCTCCCTGGATGTTTTGAACACGTGCAGAGAGAGCTCCCTTGGGAAGGAAAGCAAGAGCAAAAATCTCCAAGCTGGAGGTGATAGAACTGACAGAGACACGTTCAACAGTTTAGGAGACTTAATGAGAACACAGAGGGATTTGGAGGGGGGCAGTGGACTACAGGAAGGGAAACAGTTTTACTGCTAGGTCAGGTGAGGAGCATGGGGATGGGATGTACTGAGGGAAAGGAAAGTAAATCCACAGAGCATCCCCACAGAGGGAAGGAAGGAGGAGGTGGGTGTGTAGCTCTTCATTTTCAATCTGTTTCTTTTGCTGTCTATGGCCACAGGGCACGTGGACTTCAGTCCCTTAACACAGATGGTGGTGCCTGCTGGCATGGTGGTTCCTGCTGTCTCATGTCCACGGACAAGAGAGCTGTGAGGTTGGACCAGGACAAGCAGGCTGAGCTATGGGGCTTCTGGGTGTCAGAGAGAAGCACCTGACAGCCTTGCCCTGGGCCTCTACAGGACTGTGAGGGTCTCATGGTGGTGTCGTCAGCCCCAAGGGGTGCTGGTATGGTACCTAGTGCAGTCAGAAGAACCTCACAACTCTGCCTTGCATGTTTTGCTCTTCCAGAGAGTAACGGCCAGACCCTTGTTTTTCTTTCTCTCTCTCATGTTAGACCTCCTTCCCTTGCAGCTGCTGGAGCCATTTAATTAAATTGTAATGCTGTGGATCTGGCTTCTCTCCAAGGGCAGGAGCAGCAGCTTGCCACCTCCAGGGCAGGAAGGCTCCTGGGGAGCCAGTCGCACAGCACCAATAACACGCTGCACTTGACTCGTAAGTCTCCTGATGACAGGTTTAAAGGAAACCCCACCCCACACGATCTGCGTGCTGCAGAGCAGCCTGGAGGCAATCCTTTTGCATGGCACCCTGGCAGCTCCAGGCACCATGGGGCCAAGGCAGTCCTGCCCGAGGTGATGCTGAGCTCTCCTAAGAGGTGCTGAGCTCCCTCCTGTGTCCGGCTCCAGCCAAGAACCAGCAAACCCCATGTCAGCTGCAGGGAGCTGCTTCTGCAGGAGTGGTGCCTGTGCCCTGGACTGAGCTGGGAGTGATTTGCTGGCCTCACCAGGGCTAGGAAAGAGCCAGAAAATTTAATTCTGGAGCAGAAGAGCCCCTCTGCCCTTCCAACTGAATGTTTTCTTGACTTTGCATCCTATCTTCCCTCTCCTGCCCTCTCAGCATCTCCATGCAGCAGCTCCATTTCTCTAAAGGCAGACCACTGCCATTGTCCTTTCTCCAGGTTTCCCCATGCCCCCTGCAGAGCATCCACTTCTCTCCTGGATAAAATGCCCTCCATGCAATCTCCTCTGAATTGCCTGCAGCCCATGGCCTCCCCAGTGCCTTTCTGTGTGTGCCTGGGTACAGGCTGCCCTGCACCACAGAGCTGCTCATCATCACTGCCCTGCACACCCCAAGGTCCAGCCAGCAGGTTCTCAGTGCCCCATCAATCCAGCTGCAGCCCAGGCACAGTCCAAACGCTCTGTGTCCCCAGCCTCCCCCGCAGAGGACTGGGGTGAGCAGAGGACACATAGCATTGCCATCCTCTCCTTTCTGCTGCTTCCCCTATTTGTGCTTCTCCCAGAGGCAATCTGTGAACAAATGCAAACCCCAAGGAAAGTCTCAGATCTTTTAAAATGAAAGAAATCCCCTCTGGAAATGGAAAACGCACAGAGGCACAGCTGCTGCCAGCAGGGAGCTGCTCCTTTTGAGCATCTCTGGCTGAAGGCAGATTGCAGCAAGGATAAACAGCGCTGGGCACATCAGCAGCATCATAGGTTGAGCAGGGGCGAGAAGGCAGACAAGCAGAACCTTCTTCTGTAAGAGCGAAATTCCTGGCTGTTTCCCATACATTCCTTGGAAAGCATCTCCTTAGCAAAGCCCACCTCATCTCCAGCAAAGATGAGCTCCTGGAGGAGCTCCCAGCAATAACCAGACAGACACAATGCCCATGAGGGGCAAACTTCCATTAAAACCTGATAGGTGAGTGTATACCGGTGGGAAACACGTTGCCATCACCTTGCTGGGAGCACTGGGGCTGGGGTCAAATGAACTTGCTGAAACACCCTTGGCACAGCTGTTTGCCCCAGGCAGCCGAGTCCTCTGACTCCCCAGGGTTCCTGTGCTTGAGGCAGAATACAGAAATTGTGAAAAGTCTGTCTGCAACACCAGGAACAGAGATAGGGAGAAATGTCAGGGTATTTCTACAATTCTGGGGACACTCGACCTCAGAAATCATAATCCAGTCCCTGCCAAAGGGTCCCTCCTGCACAGCCCAGGACTTCTTGCTAACCAACCCCTCACAAAGATCACCCAGAGGAAGAGAAGACCCCTCAGGTCAGCTTGGATAAAATCCTGATCCCAGCAAGGCAGAAGATGAAGGGGTGGGTCAGGATGGCTGTAAAAGTACTGATCTCTAATGTTAAATTGCAGAATCATAAAATAGTTTGGGTTGGAAGGGGCCTTAAAGATCATCTAGTTCCACCCCCCCTGCAATGGGCAGGGACACCTCCCACTGGATCAGGCTGCCCAAGGCCCATCCAACCTGGACTTGAACCCCTCCAGGGATGGGGCAGCCACAACTTCCCTGGGCAACCTGGGCCAGGGTCTCCTCACTCTCATGGTGAAGGAATTCCTCCTCATGTCTAGTCTAAATCTGCCCTTCTCCAGTTTATACCCATTGCCCCTTGTCCTATCACTGCAAGCCTTTGTAAACAAAAATGGATGGCCACGTGCACACAGATAAGAGTGGATGGGGTGGTGTGCATGAATGGCTGGAGGAAGGTGTCTCCCTGGGGAAGGCAGTTTGAGAAGGCTGGTTCTTCCCCCAGTTGTGCAAACACCCTTCCCACAAACCACCTGGCAGCCCAAGGACATCATGCCCAGGCCATCAGGTGCAGCAGGCTCTTTTGAAGTACATCACTTCAGCACCTTGCCCTGGGCACTATCGCTGATGTTTATCTCATGGTTCTTTGAATCTGCTGGGGATGAGGAAGGGCAGGAAAATGCTGTGTGCAGGGCTGCAGGGCTGGTTTCCCCAACCCATAGAGAAGTGCCTCCCATACCTGTCCTCCCTGCTGCCTTGCCCGTGGTCTCATCCCTCTTGGGGACGGCCAGGACAGAGGCATCCAAGAAGAGGCAGAGCAGAGGATGCTCCCCTGGGGAACTTTGTGGTCTGGGATCGATGCCAGCCAGCAGCTCCTTTGTAAATCTAGTGCTAAGTGTCACTGTTTTTATTGCAGTGTGCTGAGCACAGGGAAATCCTCAGCACCTGCAAGGAACCCCTCACAGCCTATGTCCCATTCCAGGGAAGGGAGCTAACTTAATTGGTCAAAAATATCATCCTTTTTGATGGTATCACAAAACCTGTGCAAATTTCTGGACAGCTTTCTGTATTCCTGCTGGTGGAGTGTGACCAGGACCTGGATGAAGCCAATTACCAGACCCTTAAGTAATCTTCTGAGAAGCACATAAGACAAAAAACTCAACGAGAGTTTCCCTCTTCTTCAGTATCTGGTGACACTTCCAATGCAGAAGCAGACAATATGCCCTCCAGTGGATCCTAGCGCTACTGTGTGTTGCCTTGCAGCAGGTTTTGTTGATTGAACTACAGAAATGTGGTATACAGTAATTAAAATATTAACTAGTAGAACAAGAACGTCATAGAGATAAGGTCAATTTTAAAATTTGGTGTTAAAATTCAATATCACAAAGGTGGGATCCTCTTCTTATCAGGCTGAGGGTAAAGCAAGGAATAAAAAAGAGCAAAAGAGGACAAAATTATGTAGAAAATGTCCCGGGAAGAATTGACTAATTCGCTGTTCCTCTGTCATGGCAGAACCCCAGGAACTTAAACTGGAATTTGACTTAGAATAACAAGTCGTGAGTGCACAGGAGCTTGGTCTTGCTTTATAACCAGAAGTCAATAAATGGTTCTTAGCTACACTCATACAAGTCTTTGATGTTTTTCCCTAGGAGAAAGCTGCCCCTGGATCTGATCTGAAAGAATTTCCAACCCCATGTGGCCAGCTCTGCTGAGCCCTGTATCAGCGAGCTCTGCTGATTGATGAGGATTCTGTAGAGTGACCTGGTGAGAACAGAAAGTATCTTTCTTCATGTGAAACACAAGGTTGGCCAATGCTCCTGTAAATATTGTGATGGAAATTGGAATACATGATTCATTTCAACTCTGGCTCCAATTTGCCTAAATGTGCAAAAACAGCTGGAGAATCCCATGATCCTTCAAGTAATCCATATCTAATTCATTGCTTGGAAGTTATTTCAGGAGTTAATTACTCTTGAGAACTTAAAAATTTGCATCTTATTTTAGCTAGGATTTGTCAGGTTTAGCGTCAGCCAGAGTAGCTTGAGTTACATGGGCTGGATGTAGCACAGAGTGCTCTGCTTGGAAATATTCACTCTGACCTTCGCATCAACTATAGGATCATAGAATTATTAAGGTTGGAAAAGACCTCTAGGATCATCAAGTCTAACTGTCAGCCAAACACCACCAAGCCTACTAAACCATGTCCCAAAGTGCCATGTCTGCACAATTTTTGACCCCCTCCAGGGATGGAGACTGCTCCACTGCCCTGGGCAGCCTCTGCCAGGGCTTCATGACTCTGTCAGTAAAGAAAGTATTTCCTAATATCCAATCTAAACCTCCTCTGGTGTAACTTCCTTCACCTGTTACTTGGGAGAAGAGACCAGCACCCATCTTGCTACAACATCCTTTCAGGGACTTGTAGAGACTGATGAGTTCTCCTCCCAGCCTCCTTTCCTCCAAGCTAAACAATCCCAGTTCCTCCAGCCAATTCTCAGAAGACTTGCGCTCCAGACCCTTCACAAGCTTTGTTGCCCTATGTTTATATTCAACAACGTTGAGTTCTATACTGTCACCTCGTGATCTTTGCTTTCACAAACAGGTAGTATGTTCTCACTGCTTTTTACGTGAGGTGAAAGAGAGGCTCAGAAGGAAGCAGAGTGAGGATGTGGAGGGGAAAGGGAAACCTCACTAAATGAGCATCATTAATATTGCAATATCAAGTACTCAGATGTTAGAAGCTTTAGGTTGCTTTCTCATGGGGTTGGCCATCAAAGATATATTAGCATAGCTTAGAGAGCTGGGTTGTGAGAGCTGTCTAGAAAGGAGGATAAATTCCTGTAAAAAAGTTTTGAAGTCTCTCCTTCAGATCTGGAACAAATCATGCAGAAAAGTGACCTCCAAGAGACCTCCCTGAGGAGGAGGCAAATGGCTGCATGCCCTTCCTTCTTGTCCCTACAGGTGTCACTGAAACCAATTTGTTTTCCTAAAGAAAGCTTCATTTTCATAAAACTGTCTTTTGTGGGGTGTTGGTTGACAAAAGGTGAACATTGTTTGTGGATGACAATAAGCTGGGTGGAAGTGTGGATCTGCTGGAGGGTTGGGAGGCTCTGCAAAGGGATCTGAACAGGCTGGATGGCAGGAGGTTTAACAAGGCCAAGTGCCGGGTCCTGCACTTGGGGCACAACAACCCTAAGCAGAGCTACAGACTAGGAGAAGCCTGGCTGGAAATCTGCCAGGAGGAGAAGGACCTGGGGGTGTTGGTTGACAGCGACTGAACATGAGCCAGCAGTGGCCCAGGTGGCCAAAAAGGCCAATGGCGTCTTGGCTTGTATCAGAAACAGTGTGACCAGCAGGTCCAGGGAGGTTATTTTCCCTCTGTACTCGGCACTGGGGAGACCGCACCCTGACTCCTGTGTTCAGTTCTGGGCCCCTCACCACAAGAAGGATGTTGAGACTCTGGAGCGAGTCCAGAAAAGAGCAACAAAGCTGGTGAAGGGGCTGGAGAACAGGCCTTATGAGGAGCAGCTAAGAGAGATGGGGTGGTTTAGACTGGAGGAGGCTGAGAGGAGATCTCGTTGCTTTCTAACAACTACCTGAAAGGAGGTTGTGGAGAGGAGGGTGCTGGCCTCTTCTCACAAGTGACAGGGGACAGGATGAGAGGGAATGGCCTCAAGCTCCACCAGGGGAGGTTCAGGCTGGACATTAGGAAAAAAATTTTCACAGAAAGCATCATTGGGCACTGGCAGAGGCTGCCCAAGGAGGTGGTTGAGTTACCTTCCCTGGAGGTGTTAAGGGACTGGTGGACGAGGTGCTGAGGGACATGGTTTAGTGATTGATAGGAATGGTTGGACTCGATGATCTGGTGGGTCTTTTCCAACCTGGTAATCTATGATTTTATGATTAGCCAGCCGTGGCCCAAGTAGCCAAGAAGGCCAACAGCATCCTGGCTTGGATCAGAAACAGTGTGGCCAGCAGGAGCAGGAAAGCCATCCTTCCCCTGCCATGAGGCTGCACCTCAAATCCTGGGTTCAGTTTTAGGCCCCTCACTACAAGAAGGACATTGAGCTGCTGGAGATTATCCAGAGAAGGGAAAGGAGCTGGGGAAGGATCTGGAGCCCAGGGTTTCTGGGAATGGCTGAGGGAGCTGGGGTGTTCAGCCTGCAGAAAAGGAGGTGGAGGGGAGATCTCGTCACTGTCTACAACTACCTGAAAGAAGGCTGTGGTGAGGTGGGGTTTGTCTCTTCTCCCAAGTAACAAGCAATAGGACAAGAGGAAATGGCCTCAAGCTGCACCAGGGCAGGGTCAGTTTGGAGATCAGGAAAAATTTCCTCACTGAAAGGGTTCTCAGGCACAGGCAGAGGCTGCCCAGGGAGGTGGTGGAGTCCCCATCCCTGGAGGGGTTTAAAAGATGGGTAGACAACGTGCTCAGGGATCTGATTTAGTAGTGTTTGGACTCAATCTCAAAGGTCTTTTCCAACCACATGATTCTATAATTCTATTCTATTCTATGAGAGGGGGAGCAGCCCTTTCAGTGACAACCTCCTTTCAGCTCCAGTTACACTTGGGATAATTGTTGTTTTCCCAGCAGTATTCAGTCCAATTTAGCTGTCAGTCACATGACTACCATCGTGGAATAGCCTGAAATTTAGACACCTTGGCACCGTGGTGATGGTTGCCTTAGAAATCAAGAGGCACCCAAGGTGGATGGATAGATTCCTGCCTGTGTAGCCAGGAGCTGACGCTGGCCCAAAGCTAACCGCACGGCACATTGATTTCCAGTCCCATCCACAGGCTTCTCCCATCTCTACGGCAACTATTTGGGCTTATTTATATTCCCGCTGAGATGTAAAAACAACAGCCTGCAAAGTTATCTTTCCTGGTTATCTTTGTTGTCTGTATAGCACAGATTTCCCTTGATGCAAAGAGTGGGGGTTTTATTCTCCCTTGAAAACAGCCTGTGCTTCGTTTGGGGAACAGAGGAGCACGCCAAGCACTGGAATACATTTATGAAGCTTGTTAACCTCCAAATCCACTGCTTTGTCCTGGTGACCTCTCTGCCAACACTATGGACCCCTGTTAACAGCAACTGCAATCCTGGGGCATTTCTTCAGCGTTCTGACCAGGATTTGCTTTGAAGGCACGTTTCCTCTTCCATCAGCATGGGTTTCTTTTGGTCTGAACTGAAAAGAAAACAAAAACACAGGAAAAGGTCCCACATCAGGACAAATGCAATACTGCATTCTGATGTAATCTAAAGGTTCAAGCCCCGCTGCAATTCTGTGCTTTATCATAAAAGGAAATTCCAGCAACTCTGAAGTGTCGTCCTCTGACCTCACTGAAATACTCTGGTTCGATCTTTTTGACTAGTGCCAAAGTTTGTCAAAAGCAGCATTTCCCTGGAGGAAAAACTCCACTTTGATGAACAGGCGTTTTCCAGGAGAGATACGCTCTATCCGCAAACAATCCCCCAGCTCCTATAACGGAGTTTTGGAGGATGTTGTTACTCAAGCCTAACTTTCCAGGCAGCAGATGTCTGTCACCAGCCTCCTGATAATTTGGATGGATGATCACAGAGAGGCATGAATGACTCCTGCACAACACAGTTTGAGATCAGATGCTTAGTGAAAGCCCCAGGCACCAGAGGAATGTCCAAGAGGGCCAGGCCTCCTGCCAGGATCTAACAGGGGAAAAAAACATGTTGGGTAAGTGAGGGGGTGAATGTCAACTTTCAGCAGGGATATTGCTTCTTTGCAACCCACAGTCCAACAAATACTGAATAATCATAGAATCACAGCATCATGGAATGGTTTGGGTTGGAAGGCACTTTGAAACCCATCCATATCCACCTCCCTGCCATGGGCAGGGACACCTCCCACTGGGTCAGGTTGTTCAAAGCCCCATCCAACCTGGCCTTGAACACCTCCAGGGATGGGCAGCCACAGCTTCTCTGGGCACTCTGGGCCAGGGCCTTCCCACCCTCTAAGCAAAACATTTCTTCCTAATAGCTTGTCTCAATCTCCTCTCTTTCACCTTAAAATCATTCCCCTTGTCCTGTCCCTGCCCTTCCTGATCAAGAGCCCCTCCCCAGATTTCCTGGAGCCCCTTTCAGCACTGTAAGCTGCTCTAAGGTTTCCCCACAGCCTCCTCTTCTCCAGGCTGAACAACTCCAAATCTTTCATCCTGTCTTCATATGGGAGGTGCTCCAAGCCCTCAGATCATCTCCGTGGCTTCCTCTGGACTCACTCCAACACCTCCATATACTTCGTGTGCTGAAGACTCCAGAACTGGACACAGAGCTTCCAGGTAGGGTCTCACAAGAGCAGAGTAAAGAGGCAGAATCCCCTCCCTAGACTGACTGGTTACACTTCTGATGCAACTCATGGTGGATCTCACATTGAATCTAATCTCAGGTGCTGATCCAGGAGCTATCTCAGTTCAACCTCAAAGAAGCCTTCTCCTCTACCTGCCAAACTGATCATGTCTGATTTTGGCAAAGGATGGCTTTAGCATTTGTTCACTGACGTCCAGTGCCATTCTCTGCTTCTCCTGATGCCTCATGTTTCCTGTTTCTTGGGCGAAGCTCTGATATGTGGCTCTCTTTTTGTATGCAATTAAAATCTGGAGCCAAACAGCCAGTTTCCATTGGCATCATCATAGTTTGCTCTTCCAGAGATGCCTCATCGGAGGATCTCAGAACATTTTGCAACCATTCATTAATAAACCAGCCACCTGTCTTGGAATACAGTCAGAATTATCCTTTATCTGCATGTAAGGAAAATCAAGGACACATATATTAGCTGGTTGCTAGAGGTCATAAAGAGTTTGTCCTTGCATAACCCTGTACTTCGCACCTGATATCTTGAGAGAGGTTTTCAGACCATTGTGCAGGTGCAGCGGCTCACAGTCAAATAAAAAACAATCCTGTTATGTCTAGGTTGTCTTCTGATCTTTCTTACTACTGTTGTGCCTTCTTGTACCACACAGAGAGCACTAGGACTTTGATGAGATGGTCTGTGTGCCCATCAGACCTGCTATAACCACCTGGACGCTCAGCCAGAGGGGTGGGTGTCCCCAACAGATGCTCTTAATGGGGTGGGAGGGAGCCAGGTACCAAGGCCTGTGGTGCATCCACAGGCTTTGGGATGGCTTTGCTCTCAGATGGTTTGACAGTGGCTTGAAGAAATGCATATCTATCTGTGCTAAGAGTCTTCTTTCATCTACTCAGATGCCTGCTTTGATCAGAACAGCAAATGACGGTCATAAATATAAGGGGATAATTAGAGTTTCCTTTCTCTTCCAAGTTCGAGAGCTGTAGAGAAGGTGATCCTTCCAAGCTGCTCTGTTTCTACTTTTCCCCTGAGAGGGTTCCTGCATTGGTCATTTGTGCACCTTCCTGAGGCACCGCTGGGCTTGGCAGCTGGTTCCATTCAGTAATTCATCTCAAATATTCCTAGTGCTGCTTTAGATTGATGATGTTTTCCCCTTTCCTTTCTCTTTATATTGTCACTTAACTGCTCCAACTTATAAAGCTGTTAATCTTTCACACACATTCTTACGTTAAGCAGCTTAAGAGCACTGCAAACACTTTATCCTCATAAAGACTGAACTGCCCTGATATGAAACTTGTAGCTGTGGAATAGAACAAAATTTACGTACGCAAATAAAAGCTGAAGGTCAGGGACAGAGAGAAAGACCGTAAATATTTCTGGGCCTATGTTTCAGAGAATGTGGAAAGAGGAGACAGGGGTTGATCAGTTTCAAGCTGCTTCTGTGCCTTGAGTCAGCAGGAGCTGAGGGGAGAGGGAAGAAGGTGCAAGGAGGATGGGCCATGCCACAAGGCCGTGTGGCCCAGACAGGTGACCTCTAGACTCCTGCTGGCTCATCCCAGCCAACTCTGGCAGGACCATGCTCCAGCCGAGTCAGGGTTAGAGAGGCTCAGGAAAATCCCAGAATTGTTTTCTCCCTGATGAACGCTCCAAGGTGAAAAAACTGGAGTGAGCAAGATGCTTGACTGAGCAATTGGCTATTCTGGTGCAAGGACTTTGATGGGCAATGGAACGAGCAAGACTCTGCACTGTAGGTCCTCTTGCTGGGGTGCAGGTCCTCGCTGCAGGTTCGAAGGAAAGCAGGAGCTGTGGCTATGGCTGTAGGAAGCTTGTTGGAGGTAGACAGTGCTGGCAAGTGATTTTTTGGGGTATGACCATACTTGGATGCTTCTCCTTCAGAGGACATCCCCAGGAGCAGGAATACAATTGCTTCATCCTGTGACCTAGCACCCATACAGAAGGTCCACGTGCACAGCCACCACTGCAGCAGGTGAGTCTCCATTGCCCCTGGTCTGTCGGTGCCATCAGGCTGGTCCTCCCTGTGTGCCAGAAGCCCAGGCTCCTCAGCGTACACTGGACTCTGGTTTGTCAGTTTGCACCTTTGGAAGGTTTTATCTGATGTGCTGCCAGAGACCATGAGAGGCAGGACGAGCAGGAGGTTTTCCAGAGCTTGGCACTCAAGCTGTTTGAAGTCTTCAAGGTTTTGCAAGTGCCAGAGGAGGTCCAGTGAGAGCAGTCTGGGAATTAGTGGGAGAAGGATGTAGCATTTCACAGGATGCAAGGGGGAGGGCAGGGGGGAGGTCAATTCAGAACTTAATTATGGGCCATTTGCAGAGCAAACTCTAAATGGTGTCACAGAAAGTATTTATGGCTGAGGTGGGCCCATACACCCCACAGCACAGATCAGATGTACTCCTGAAGTGCTTTATTAAAGATCCCACTTATTCACAGGACACGCGGTGAATTTATTGAGATTCTCTAGTTGTCTCCTGCAGAAGATCTGTGCTTCTTGGAGCAGAATGGGTGACGAGGCCAGGCAGCTGCTTCTGGTTCCATTTCAAATGACTTAAGTGAAGTCAGGACAGATTCTTTCTTCCCTGTTTTTGAAAGAGAGCTCATCCTGTCCTTGAAGACAAGAGAGACAGCTTTGAAATGCCCTCATCTGAATGTCTGGCAGCATCTGGCTGTAGCTCTGTGGGGTTTGCACCCTCTATTCCCTGTTGCTCAAGAGAAGCAGCACAAAATCCAGGCAGCCCTTGGGGATGCAAAGATTGGCACTAGGCAATAGATCATGGTGCAGGACTTAACTCATTGCAGTGCCTGGGCACAACTGAAGGGCAGGTCAGGATGCCTTTGTACTAAGCACAGCTGAAGCAAGTTTGCAGATATCTGGTCCTGCAACACCTCAAAGAAAAAACCAGGGGAGCAGATTGAGAGGCTCTGAGACAAGCCCGTAGAGCTGTGAAGAAGTGCCCCAGGTGCTCTGATTTTTCTGTGCTGGGCTGGTAGCTGTGGTTAGTTTATCACATGTGGTCATCATTGTAGTACTCCAATGCCCATAGTCTTTTGGGCCATAGAAGATGCTGCACCTTCCAAGTCGTACTAGTTGTGAGCTCAGTCTGCACTGGGAGTTCCATACTGGTGATATTCGTTCCCCAATTCCAGCTCTGTCCTGAGCGAGAATAGCATGAAGATGGGATCTGAGCAGACTGTCCACTCCAGTGAAGGGTTTGGGACCAGGGAAGTTTCAGCAGGGTTGGGATTAGGGCATAACCTGGTCCTTGCAAGGCTGTAAGAGCAGCCGATGGCCAAATCATAGAATCCTGGAATGGTTTGGTTTGGAAGGGACCTTAAAGACCATTCAGTTCCAATGCTCCTGACATGGGCAGGGACACCTCCTGCTGGATCAGGTCGTCCAAAGCTGCATGCAACCTGGCCTTGAACCCCTCCAGGCATGGGGCAGCCACCCCTGCTCTGGGCAGCCTGGGCCAGGGCCTCCTCACACTCACAGAAAAGCATTTCTCCCTAACATCTCACCTCAGCCTCCTCTCTCTCAGCTTAAAACTGTTCCCCCTAATCCTGTCCCTGCACTCCCTGATCTAGAAACACTTCCCAGCTTTCCTGGAGCCCCTTATGGTACTGGAAACTGCTCTGAGGTCTCCCTGGAGCCTTCTCTTCTCCAGGCTGAACAAGAACAACTTATGCAAACAAAGGTACCAGACCTCCTAATAGCTTTCCTTGATGTGCACCTCTCTTGCCTGTGGACACCTGGGCCCATTCCTGTGTGTTGGAGATAGCCCATCCCTATTTTCCTCTGCATTACTTTATACTGGTTCTCTCTGAACTTCTCTGGTTGCTCTTTCCTCTCTCCCCTTCCTACATGGGGAAAGAAGGGACTGTGAAACCTGTATTCCTTGAGAACTGCAATGAAAGAGTTAACCTTTCCCAGGGCTTGCAGCAGGGATGCAATTTATAATTGTGTTTTCCAAGAGAGCTATAAACTTGTCTCCTATCAGTTTTCTGGCTGAGGCGAAGAGTCATCAAGAGTTGCATCAGGGATGAGGTATAATTCAACCAATTATAACTGGCAGGTTATGCTGCACTTGTAAAGTACAGATTTTAAAGCCTGCAATTGCTGATAAACAGTATTGCAGGCAGAGCAGAGCAAAATCTACTCACAGTGAAAAGGCAAATTGTATCATTTAACCCTTTCCACCTAGGGGACCCACCTCTCTGCAGTGGGTGGCATGGGGAAGGGGGTCATTTGTAGGGGGAGGATTGTGACACTGGTGGAGGGGCTGCTCTGGAAATCCATGCTGGGAAGGCAGAGGTGTTTGTGTGGGGTAGGGAGCTGCAGAAGGCTGTGAGTCAATGGGAAAGCCCAGCTGCAAAGGAGATGACTTCCCACCCCCCTGTGTCTGCAGGGCAGGGGCTTCAGCCCAGCACATGCAGCCCACAGACCCTGCCAGGTCACCCAGTGGAGGAGCAGCACTCACTTAGTGTCTGCCCTCTCCCTCAGTCTGTAAATGCTTTGCCTTTTTATACTCCATTTACATCCAAAAGGGTAATTGTTTCCCTTTAGCAGAATTAATGGTAATCTCGCTGTTAGATAATTGTCCTTTAGTCTGAGCGCAGCTGCTTTCAGATCACAGAGTTACATCATCGGGGAGCGGGGAGGGGGTGGCTCCAGGACAGCAGAAGTCTCCTGCAGAGGGAAGATGTCTAACTTGAGTGAAACTGCAGTAAATGCAAGGAGGGAGAGGAAAGGTTGCCTTGGCTGCAAAAATAATTCCCTTTTCCTGCTGCTGCAGGTGGTTCCCTCACTGCTCCCAGACTTCCAAGACCCCTCTCTGCCCACAGTTCATTGAAGCTCCTCAGAGCCATCACAACCAAACCACCACGGGGGATGGAGGGAGAGGGAAAAGGAGGAAGAAGCAGCTCAGCTGGGTATCAAACACTGTGCAAACACCAGTGGTATGAAATCCCCTTAATAAGGAAGGGGAGATGCGCTGGGCCTGATTTTAAACAGAGCTAAGCAGATGCATCTCCTGTTACCTGCAGCCCCAGATGTGCATCCTCAAGAGCTCTGGGAAAGCATTCCTTGTTCCGAACCCACTGTCGCTTCTTCCTGGAAGTGGAGGGACATTTTGGGAGCAAGACCACTAGAGGGCATGCTGGGATTCCCACAGACCCAGGCTGGCAAAGGGAATGCCTCCTCTCTTCCTCCCTCTGGATCTGCCATTGCAGTCAGCCTGGAAGCAGCTGCTTGGGAAAGAGGGAGGGATCTGAACCTTTCTGAATCTCAGGGCTTAAGTGAGTTACGACTATTGAACTGCATGTCTTTGTGGATAATTGAATGTTTCAAGCAATTTTGTGAGCATCATGGGCTGTAGGAGATGTGTTTCCATCTTTGGTGTGGTGGTCCTGGCAGAGTGGTGGGATTCTACCTGTGAGGGAAGCAGGACAGCAAGGAGGGATCTGTCCATGCTGTATCTGCCCATTTGGAGGAGGTACAAGCATGACAAAGCCAGGCTTCAATGATGTGCTCTTTCCACTCTCTCGCTTCCCCCAGGCTGGAATCAGGAACTCTTGTTGTAAAGGTGGTAGAGAGGAGGGAGCTGGGCTCTTCTCCCAAGTGACAGGGGACAGGATGAGAGGGAATGTCCTCAAGCTCCGCCAGGGGAGATTTAGGCTGGACATTAGGAAAAAAAATTCACAGAACGGGTCATTGGGCACTGGAACAGGCTGCCCAGGGAGGGGGTTGATTCACCTTCCCTGGAGGTGTTTAAGGCACGGGTGGACGAGGTGCTGAGGGACATGGTTTAGTGTTTGATAGGAATGGTTGGACTCGATGATCTGGTGGGTCTCTTCCAACCTGGTTATTCTGTGATTCTATGATTCTTTTTTGCGACTTTTAATACCATGGGATTTCTTTTTGGTGTTTCTGCCCACAAAGTTTCTCTGTTCTTGTGCTTATTCAATTTTATTTCTCCTGACTTGCTGTCCAGCTAGCAAAGGAGGGATGTGGATGGCACCTCAGCCAGGTCCTGCTTCTGGTTCACCTCCATGGGAGGGCAGTGGGTTCATCCTGGGCGAGAGAGCCATGACCAATGCTGTTACCAGTGCAGGAGATGCTGCTGATACCCCTGTGAGATATTTTCTTAAATGTAAGATTCCAGTGGTGGAAACTCCACATCTTCCCCAGGCAATCTATACCAGTGCTCCTTTTTTCATTCTGCTAGATGGGTTTTCAGGTGCTACCATGAATCTCTCTTGTGCAGCTAAGTTCATTTTTTCCTTCTTACCCACCCAGGCACAGAGAAGAGGTTATTCTCTTTTCTATATCAATCCTTTACATCCTTGCAGAACGATACCATGCCTTCCTTTCTTTAAGCTAAACATGCCACCTCTTCCTATTTTTGGAGGACAAGCTTCCAGGAATCAGATCATTCCCGTTGCTGCCCTCTGTCTGCTCTCCAACCGCTTCATATCATTCTTGAAGCAGAGGTCCTGAGCCTTGTTGGAAGTGCCTGTAGGTGATGTTTGCACATCTCATTATACTGGTTGCCTTCTTGCCAGCAAGCTGGTCACTCCAATCAAGCCTGGTCTTTTGCTGCAGAACTACGATCAGATTGTGTTCTTCACCCCCAGAACTCTCTTGTCAGCTCCTGCCTTGTTTTGTCCCTCTAGGCATCGCCAGCTCTCAAGCCTCATGTCTTTCTTCAACAGGGACAAAACGTCTTCGCCCTTGCATCCCTCCAGGTGAGGAGCCTGGTGAGCAGGGCCTCTGGATCCATGGTGTGATTGTCTGCTCCACTAGGAAGGACCAAGAATGCAGGATATTTTCTCTTGGCCCAAATAAATGCAAAATGAACAGCCACGAATGGTACAAAAGCAGCATCTGTAACCACTGGTGTTCTCAGCTGTGATAATGCTGTGAAATGATATCTGCTATTGTAAGCTTAGAGAAGAAAGGTCTAGGTGACTGAATAAATAAAAATAACATAAAATGCTGCTGTGAGTCTTTTTCATTTAATAATCCCAAGTATCCGAGATTAGGCATTTCCATAAAATCCTCATGTTTTTAGTCATTTCATGAAATGACAATATAACAATAACAACATGACAATGGCTTATAATAGGACAATAGCATACACATCTTCCAAAAGCAATTTTTTTGCCAGTAAAGTTGCGGGGAATTGATCTATAAAATAAGGAGAGGGGAAGATAAAAGCAGGGTTGTTTTCCAAAAGACTTCCTTAAGTCAAAAGCAAATGATCAGATTCAGCAAGAGTCCTTGGAGAATATTCTGAATGTGGGTTGCCCTAAACCTTCTCTACTGCCTTCTGGATTCAACGTCTTTGAAACAATGAGATACTTATAGGATTTCATAGACTCATAGAATGTCCTGAGCTTGATGGGTTCCACAAGGACCATCGAGTCCAGCTCCTGTTCCTGCACTGGAAAACCCCAACATTCACACCTTGGGGCTGAGGGCGTAGCCAAACTCTGCTGGAAGATTGTCAGGCTGTTTCCCTGGGAGCTGTTCCAGGGCTCCACCACCCCTGGGGGAAGAACCTTTTCCTAATGTCCAACCTAACCCTCTCCTGGTGCATCTTCCTGCCATTCCCTCGGATCCTGTCCTTGGTTGCCAGAGAGAAGAGCTCAGCACCTGCTCCTCCTCCTCCTCTTGTGAGGAAGCTGCAGACCGTGATGAGGTCTTCCCAAACACTCACAGTTATTTACAGCACAACCTGCAGGATGCAAGTCCAGCAGATGCAAATTTCCTTGGCCCCTGCCAAGTGACTGCATTAAGTGCTGCTCGCACAAGTGACTCTGGTTGGGTCCTGACCCATCTCTGACCTCTACCATCTGGACCAGTGATCACCAGCTCATTAGACACAAAGATCGGATGCTTCCAGATTTGACACCAGATGAGCCATGTGTTATGCCAGACACTTTGAAAAGCTTTGCTGGTGTCACAGGGATGTTCAGGCTGCTGTGAGCACCGGGTAGCACTGATCCCTATTTAATGCTGACACCAGAATGTCAGAGCACTGTCTCTGACGTCTCAGCAGCTGCATTGGTAGAGAGGCTGTGTGGGAGAGGAGGTCCTGGGCTGGTATGTTAAATCCTGGCTGTCGATTGTGGGGCATATACTGCAAATATCATGGTGGGGTTTCATCTGTCCTGTGTTTCCAGGGCAGAAAACGTCCTGGCAGGGACTCCTGACTATCACAATCATCAGTGAATATTCAGTGGCCCAGAGTTACACGGGAGGTCAGATTCTCCATACCAGCTTGGACTGGAGAACTAGTCAAGTTGCCAGTGTTTCATTCCTGCAAAACCTCTACTCACCAGATCCACCTCTGCCCTCTTCCAGGCTGATGTGGAAGCTTCCATTTCAACCTGCTGCAGCTGAGCCATCCCCAGATGCAGCAGGTTGAAATGGATGTTTTCTGTTTTCTCCCATGAAACAGTTTTAAGGGAGCACACTGGCTGCCAAAGTACTTCTGGTTCCTCTTCTTTGCTTGACACGAAGAGGGCTGCCTGAGTGAAACCCAATTTGACTCTTAGCCTCAGCTTATGTTGGCCTCACTCTGCCACCACAGCCTAGACCATGGAATCCTTATCCTTTGTATCCTTGCAAGGTAAATTAGCAGCTGAGCTTACATGAGAGCCGGGTACTGCTTAGAGAAGGGCCAGCTGGAGAAGGACCAACTGAAGGACATCTGACTGAAGCCTTGACTGTCAGGCAATGTGAAAACTACATGTCAAGGCAGAAAGAAAGAGCTCTTCCACTAGCCAGATGGACCCCTCAGCAGGTGGGGTTTGTGTGCTGGGATAAAAAGGGAAAACAATTAAGACTCAGGTCTTCTGGTTCCTCATTCTTCGAACACCTACGAGCCAGCAGCAGGTGGAGTTTGTTTCCTTCATGGTGAAGTGAAAGTAAGGTAAAGGAAAGCACTGAAGTGAGGTGACAGAATCAAGAATGAAAGGACATATCTAAGTCCACTGAGGGTGAGGAAAGCAATTTGAAGGCCAAAAGGTTGCAGATCTGGAGGCAAAGCAAGGAAGGTCGGTGTAAGTGTATGGTGGGGCATGAAAGAAAGGAGTCAAGCAAGCAATGAGCCAGGCAGGGTTGCACCAGGTTGGTGGATCAGGCACAACCGCACACTTCGAGGAGCAGTTTATGTGGCAACAGCTATTGATATGACAGGCACCAGAGGAGACAATCCATCTGTGAGAGGGCTTGGCTGAGACCCACCATTCTATTAATGCCTACTAGTCTGGAACGAGATCAAAGGGAATACTCCTGCTGCAGAAGGTATCTGGCACTGGAGGACAGAGGAGGCACTTGGTGATGGTCTGACTGACAGGCAGCCACACAGAGTGTGAGACAGCTGATGATTTAGGGTTTATACAGGGTCAGACCATCACTCTCTTTGTCCTGCTTCTTGCCACTGTGTAGCATGGGAGTGCTACAGCATCCATGCACACTGTCCTGGCTGTCCCAGAGTTTATTTTGGCAGCTGCTGCAGGTACAGCTGAGACCGGCACGTGCGGTACTGTCCTGGACAAACACTGCTGTTGTTTTCTTTAGGGCTTTGGTTGTTATTTCTTCTTACTTTGCTCATTTCTCTTAAAATAAAGACCATTCAGGCTTTTTAACACTGTTGCTTCCCATGCTGGGGAATTTAATGGTACCCAGCGCACATTACTAGATGGTGTTGGTTTGAATAGAGGATGTAATTGTGAGTGTGAGTGTAAATGTAAATGGGTGCCACATACAGGAAAGCAGGGGAGGGGCTCTTGATCAAGGAGTGCAGGGGTAGGATGAGAGGAAAGGTTTTCAGCGGAAAGAAGGGAGATTGAGATGAGATCTTAGGGAGAAATGTTTTGTGGTGAGGGTGGGGAGGCCCTGGCCCTGGTTGCCCAGAGAAGTGGTGGCAGCAGGAGGTGTCCCTGCCCATAGCAAGGAGTTGGAACTGGATGGGCTTTGAGGTCCTTTCCAACCCAAACCATTCCAGGACTCTATAAACACAGGGGCACAACTGCAATGTGGGGTTTTCTTCCTAGAGAGACAGAAAGTCAGGGCTGGAGATAGTGCAGTGCACTTGGTGTGTAAGTAGGTGCATAAGCAAAGATCAGACATCAAAAACTTCCATAAACACCCAAGCTTTTTTGTTCTGCCTAGAAAGGCAACACCATCCAGTGGCTACAGTCCTGCCCAGGGGTCTGCCCTGCTCCTCCTCTGGCAAGCTCTCTCATTCAGGGCTCTGGGTAGATACAGAGGTGAAGAAAGTTGACAAGAGTCTTTCGGCTGACTTCTGAGGGTCTGTTGATTCAAAATGGGTGTTGATGCTCTGTGTGTGCTTTATTGCCTTGCTGTAAGGTCAGTTCAATATCTCCTCATGTGCTGCCTGGGCCACTGCCAAAAAGTAATGTAGCAAGACAAGGACAATGCTGAGATGAAGAGAAGTGGATGAGCTCAGTGCTCTCAATGTTAATTATCAGGCGTGATCAGCCTTGCTAAAAACTTCCCAGGCCTAGTGCCACATTTTCTCACTTGCTTATTTTCATGATGGTGATGGAGAAATGAATGGTATCTTCCAGGACCCAGCTCCTCAGAGGGATTAAGTGCACAGGATAACTTCCATACTAAAATTATCTTGGGTTTTCTTGGATGTGTGGCCCCTTTTATTTGAATGGATCTCTGCTCCCATGCAAAGTGAGCCCTGCAAGAGCCAAGCAGCACTAGAGTAACCACCAGTTGCCTCAGCCTGGATGCTGGGCTGGGCAGCGTCTGTGGGGTTAAAGAAGAACAAACTCTGTGTACCAGAATATGGAACTTCTCCCATTTTGCTTGAATTGCTTCATTTTACTGAGACAGCCCTGTAAGGGGTGCACTGGTCTCTTGGAAGGGAAAGTCAGAACGTCATTGGCACCTGCCTCATGCAGGTTAAGTGCACGTTGTGACACTAAATTCTGTCTGGTCCTCCCTGGCTGTGCATTCAAGAACTTCTGGGCTGTTTTCCATGCACTGCACCTGCAGGAATGGGATTAAGGTCCTCCATGGAGGTGGCTTGTGAGATCATACTGTTGGTGTGGGATAATAAAATCATCAGTCTGACAAAGAGGTGATTTTATTTCTTTTTCTTATTCCAGTGGTTTCTAAGTCCACTGATGTGCTTTTTGGAAACAGCAGCCTCTCCTCATTTTACCACTTTTTACCTCTGAAGCTGGATACATCTCTCTGCAGGGGGACCCATTCCACATATCTTTAGTGCATTCTGGCAGTAAAGCTCTCGAGATGATAGGGAGGTTTCTCGAAATCAGTGCCTACTGTGTCAGGAAAGTCCTGAGCTCATCACCCCACAAAGTGACACTTGGATTTTCTCAGTCTAGGGTTTGGCTTGAGAATCCGAATCATAGAATAGAGCCAGATTGGAAGAGACCCACCGGATCATCGAGTCCAACCATGCAACTGTGCAATCCTTAAAGAGGAAAACAGGAACTTTCCTGGATCAGTCCTCGGCCGAAAGAAAGCATCTGGGGACCCAGTACAGAAATTAGGCTGAGTCAGCATTTTTGAAAAGGCTACAATATCCTTCAAGGGATAAGGCCAGAGCACTGGGGACATGGCTGGGACAGGAACACAGACACAATCAAGGTGTGCAGTGGGACTGAGAGCAGGGATCCTGGAGGGGTGGCTGGGACCACTAGAGGGAAGCATGAAGCCGCTCACACTAATGGGTTCAGAGGATGGAGATGGAGAGCCTGAGGACTGGCAACAAAAGTTAATTCATTGGGGATGGAGCAAAGGGGAGGAGAGACAGAAGCTTTTGACTGCTCTCATACACTAAGTCTTCAGCTAGTTTTTGGTTCGTATTCGGGTGCATGGTACAACAGCCAGAGTCCTTTACCGCCTGCCCCAGGGATGTGACTCCCCACCAGGCTGAAGGTGCTAAAATCAGGCAGTTGGAGCCCTGCTTTCATTTTTGGTCCATTTCCCACTCAGACCCCCATCTCAGCTACTCTTCCTGGCAGGATGGAGCATCCCCCCCACCTCCCAGCATCTCTGGCTGTGCACCCTGCAGCATGCAGCTGGACTAGCGGCTCTCTTTTCATAGAACCATCAAATGGCTTTGGTTAGGAAGCACCTCAAAGCCCATCCAGTTCCAGCCCCCTGCCATGGGCAGGGACACTTCCCACTGGGCCAGGTTGCTCAAATCCCCATCCAGCCTGGCCTGGAACACTTCCAGGGATGGGGCAACAGTGACTTCTCTGGGCCAGTGCCTCCTTATCCTCACAGATTTGGTATTTTCAGGAAGAAAGTCCCTCTTCCCAAGCTCCTAAAAATGCCATGAGGTTAACTTTCAGCTACTCATTTACCTCTGAATGTACTTCTTCCTAAACCACTCAGAGCCCCCACCACCACCACCTCCCCATCCCTCAGATTCGGCTTATGAAAAGAGGGAATGGCATTTGATGACTGGGGAACAGAGTCACACCAGGCAGCCTAGAGATATGCAGCCCCCCAAAGTACTTCCCTCGTTTCCTCTCTAATCCTGGGTGATTTCTAAAAGAGGGTCATCTCTCCCAGCCATATCTGATTTAGGGGGCATGAAGGACTTAGCCTTTCCTCCTTCTGTAAGCCTGCTGAGGGGGGCTCCAGTTGCCTGGACAAAGGGAGCAAGACCCTTCCAGCCCTCCAAAAGGCCATTTTAGCATTCAGGGAGCAGGTCAGTGGGAAAAAAAGAAAGAGGCTGTAGGACAATCCATGCAAGCTCTGGGGGAGTGAGTCCTCCCAGCTGGAACAGAGAGGTTGGGGATGAGGCTCATGGCAGGACCTCATTTTGGTCTCACTGGGTGTTTGTGTGACCAGTTGTTCAAAGATGTTTCACACTTCTCCTGCGAAAGAAGTGAAAATGGAAATTGTGATGTGTTTCCTCTTTTCTCACTGGGTTGCTCTTCATGAGGAAGGCTTTTTAACTATCTTCTCCTCAACAGTCTGGTTTGGGAGGGATGTCTTGAATGTCCTCTGGTGGTTTCTTCCTGTGTGGGACAGAGGCAGTTGGAGAGGGGAGTGGAAAACCCTTACAGTAGCTGAGATACCTGATGCCCAGTGACTAGGCTCTAGGATGCACACACTTCTGAGCTGTTAGAAAACCTACGCAGACCCTGAGGAGAGGAAAAGCTGACTGTCCTGGCTGAAGGGGACAGGACACTGGAGTGAGTGATGGATGTGCAGGTCCACTGAGCTGTGTCCAGGGACTCCATCTCATGGATGGGGATGCATCCGTCTCCAGGAGGGCTACTCTCCATTTGGTTTCTACCATACTTGGGAACAAGAAGACTTTTACAAGGATCTGGAGCTGACAAAACCTTGATACTAAACATCCAGAAATCTGCCCTTCACAAAAGGATGTGTGAAAAGGTCTGAACTGCCTCAACATGACCCAGCCCCAAAGCTTCTATATAAATGCAAGAACACAAGTCCTTGACTAGTCCTGAATCTAGCTCTGCTCCCAGCTATCCCATGAGCTAGATTATCCTCTGAAGGGTCTCCAGAGTCCAGAATAGTATCCTGACAATGGCATACATATGAAACCAAGGTAGGAATTGAAGCCACTGAGGCTGGAGAAGCCTGCAAATCAGTCATCTTACATTTGAACAACTGGACAGGTCTAAACTGGAGCAGGGAGAGACAGCAATGTGGCCTGGGCAGGAACAAATCACTACATTAAGGAAACCCCTTCTTGGAGCTGTGAGAAGCCAATGAGCAGTGGCTTTGCTGGGAATACCCTTATCAAGCTGCCTGGAGAAAGAAATTCTCTTTCCTCTCCTGCAAAAGTGTGTGGCAAAGGGAGTGAGACATCCCTGCTCTAGGGTGAAGCCACAGCAGTGCTTCTTTCTTTGGGAATAGAGATCACAGTACATCTGGCTGCAGTCTTCTACGTGTTAAGTTTTCCCCTTCTTTCAGTCTTTAGATGTCTCATTTTTCTGGAAAACTTTTTACTAGGAGAATATTTCCGACCCTATTTGAACCATAGCCCAGGGTCTGTTCTTCTCTCTCCACTCGTTGGCTGAAAAAACGGGACTCTGAGCCCATGTGCCTGCATCTGTTCCTGGGAATGCCTTGAGGCACCGCGTGTTAATGCTTACTGCAGACCACAGTCTAGTGTTCCTTAATCGCAATAAATCACAGACATGACAACATGCTCCAGCTGCGAGTGAACAGAGGCACCTTTATGAGCTGCCTGAGCCAGAGCAGGGGAACATCTCACTGCCTAAGATGAAAGAGCCGTCAGCAAGAGTTCGGGGATGACCCCTCAGACTTCTTACCAGCTACAATGAGAGAGTGAAGATCCTTACAAGGACAGGATGAGAGAGCTGGGGTTGTTCAGCCTGGAGAAGGCTGCAGGGAAACCTTAGAGCAGCTTCCAGTACTCAAAGGGGCTCCAGAGAAACTGGGGAGAGACTTTTTCCAAGGGACTGTAGCGATAGGGCAAGGGGTCATGGCTTTAAATTCAAAGGGGAATTAGATTAGACATTAGGAAGAAATTCTTCATGATGAGGGTGGGGAGGCCCTGGCCCGGGTTGCCCAGGTCAGTGGTGGCTGCCGTATCCCTGGAGGTGTTCGGGGCCTGTTCCAGTGGGAGGTGTCCCTGCCCATGGCAGGGGTTGGAACTGGATGGACTTTTAGGTCCCTTCCAACCCAAACCATTCCATGATTCTATGATTCTATGTTATCTCTGCCCGTGGCACTTCTGAGTCTGCAACCCCAGACCCAGCTCTGCTCCAGAGATTTTTTTTGTATCCTTTGTCTAACACTGTGCTGTTCTCATGGACTCACAAGTGGAAGCCACACCAGCATCAATCAGGACCTCTCATCCTAGTAGCTGCAACAGGATTCTGGATTAAACTTACAGATAAACACTGCTAATCAGCTTCCTGCCTTTAGCTGAGGCTTTTCACTGAGCAATAGCTGCTGTGTTCATTGCTCAGCAGACCTGCTTTTCTTACTGTGACCCTGGTCAGAGGTCTCTTTATTTGGGGGAGACAGGATAGGCAGCACTGTGCTGGCTTACACATGGCTTGTGCATGGCTTGTTGTGAAAGCACAAGCTATCTCGTATAGGATACTTACTTGCACAAAGCTGGAATGCTTGGGTGGGTGATTTACTTACCCACATTACAGCAAAGCTCACATGGTGCTGCTGCTCTTCCCCATCCCCACTGAGCACCGCTGCCCATCATAGGTTGACCCTTTGAGCCTCCACAGCATGGACACATTAAATCCAGGATGTGGAGAGAATCTAAACCAGCAAAAATCCAACATAATGAGGCTTTTGGAACAAAAAAAAGCCAAAAGTGACTGTTGCTTCTAATTGGACATGCCCTGATATCAGGGTGATGGAGGTGAGACAAAGGCTTTGGGTCAAGGAACAGCAGGTTTAGTGTGTGCCCTGAGACCCCTCCCTGACACTGTAGAGAAGCATCATCCAGGCTGCACTGCTGTATCCACCTCTCCCAGAGGCCTAAACCCTTTTCGTAGAAAACCCCCAGCTGAAACTCCACAATTGGCTTTTCTCCCCCTTACCTCGACCAATTGCTCCTGGGGAAACTGGGAATTCAAAAGTCTGGAGTAGGAGGGAGAGTAATGGAGGGTTACTCAGTCATAAGCTCTGCCTCTGGCACTTAATAACACTTCGAGCATGTGTTCCACGAGATCTGTGCCACAGTACAGTGGAGATGAGCAGAGATCAATTCATGAGCATCAGGAAAGCTTTGAATCTGCAGGTAGGAGGCAGTGAGAGAAGAAGATGCAGCAAATTTTGAGCTCTGAAATTCAGCTCTCCCCAGAATAGCCATGGTGCTCCAGCCTTCTCCAAGTCTTCTGAGAACCCCTTAGCAATTGTAGCAGGTTTTCAGCATTCCCATATGTTCCCTGTGCTGCAGCTTGGGTCAGGGATCTGTCAGCCTCAAGCAGGAACCTCGTACAACCAGGCCATGTACAAATTAAATTTTTAATGAAATTGGCCACAACCCGAGATGGATTTGCCTCACACTTTCATACCAGGTCTGTATCTCCCCTTCCAAGTCTCTGTAAAGTGCAGGAAGGACTCAGATTCAGACAGACAGACCAGGGTTGCTCTGTCTGCCCCAGAAGAGCAGCTGCTGGAGATGCTTCTACATCCAGTCTTTGCCTTGGTTCCCAGACCAATCTTCCTCAGGCAGGCACAGGAAGGCTCCAATAGATGCTCTGCAGGTCTCTGAGCACAGAAAAGTGCAGGCAGTAGGGAGTGAGGCCAGGCTGGCTGAGGCCTGGGCACTGCAGCACGAGCCCTTTTGAATGCCTTTATCAATTATTCACACGGCTCAAAGGCTCAGCGGGTCTACCTGCAGCAATTCCTTGCTCGCCTCTCCTCGCTCTCCAAGCTCTCTGACTTAACATGATTAGCTGTTTTTTTCACACCAGAGCTGATTTCAGAAGGTGTCTCGGGAAGCCACCTGAGGCACGCAGCATGCACAGGGGCTGGGAAGGAGCTAGAGTAAGCTCTGCTCTAAGCCATGGCTCAACTTGTTGGCTGATCTGCATGCAAGGTTATGGGACCCTTTGCCTAGCAAAGGCTCTACTCCGAGATAGGAGGCTGTGGAAAGACCAGGCTTTTCCCTTGCTCTACTTTGAGACTCTGACTGCAGGCTGAGGCCAGGGAAGGATCAGACCCCCAGACTTGCAGGGTGGTCTCCCTGGATGAGGGCAGTTCTTCCAATTTCTTGGTTGCAGTGAGGAACCAATGGATGAACTTTGCCACCAGCTTTCCTGTAAAGTGCTGTCCTCGCAGCAGAGCAAGTTCAGTGGCTGGAAGGGGTGCAGGGAAGTGGCTCCAGATGCACCCAGCCCCTTCTATCCCTTTGCTCTGTGACTTGTTTGACCTAGATGAGACCTGTCTCCTGCCTAGGATGAGGGTATGGAGAGCAGCAATTTCTCCTGTCCTGATGAAGCATCATATAACAGCTATGAAGGCATCGAGGATGGAGCGTATTATGAGCTTCCCTCTTTGCATGTACATTATGCAAGCTCTGCATCACTTTTGCATGTGTATTGTGTGCTATTAAGAATGGCATCTCCTTCACGTGGCTGCATGTTGTCTCTGCATCCGTAGCAGACAGGGAGGATTGCTGAGAGCTCAGACGTGGAGGTCTGTGTTGTAGATGGAGGAGCCCAAAAGGTCTGCTCCCTGTTGGCGTAACAGCCATGGTTTGGCACAGCTGAGGAGCTGTGGTTCTCCAGGAGATGGGTTGTGGGGATCAGGGAATGAGGAGAGTGAGGAATTGGGCTGCCATGGATCAGGACCCTTCTTGAGTCTGAACTAGACATTTGCTTTCCAGCTCCCTGGAAATCAGATTTCCATGTGTGAAAGTGGATAACGAGGAGCCAGCAGATGCAGTGAGGCTGTGAGTTTTAATTGATGTGCAGCAAATCCTTCCATCCAAGAGCCAGTCATGTGCAAGCTGGGATGCTCCCAGCCATGCCAGCCTTGTTCCAGGAGAAAGGTGATGCTTGCCAGTCTCTGAGCACACACCTCCAGACTCCATCCACTGCTCTGCCAGCCTCCCTGACACAGCAGAAGGTCTCTGGTTGTAATGTTCATAGCTGCTTTGCCAGCACTGGGGCAAGAGAGTTTATTTTTGACCGTGGTGAGGAGCATGAGAAGGGAGAAAATTGTGATGTGAGTTAAGCCACGTCCGGGGACATAAGTCTGGGCATCCACCCCAGTTGGCTGGTGCTCTACAAGAGACTGGGGGCTTCTAATGCCTGGAGGTCCTGCTAGCAGCCTCTCCCCTTCCCCTCTCCCATGTCCATCTGATCTTGGCCACATGGACTCGGGCCAAAGCTAAGCAGAAAGGCTCTGGAGGGGAAGGTTTATCCCCTACACAGGATTTAACCTGTGAAGTAGGGCACTGGGACACCCTTGAGGGGAGCAAGCAAGGCCAGGGATGGGAGAGGAACTAGTGTGTGTCGTCCCTGGGGAGAGGTGGGGAGTGCAGGAAGAGGCATTTTGATTAAACTGAGTTGGAGAGGGGAGCAGGTGCTGCTGCTCCCTGTTGCTGAGAAGGAGCTGTAGAGAAGAGGTATGTTCACTGCTGGTAACTGCCCACTTGGACATCGCTGCTCCCAGTTACCTTCACCCCAGGGACAGCAGGACCCGGCTGCAGAGGTGCTGGCGCTTTGGCAAGAGCTCCGACCTGAGCTGACTGCTCATTTGTAATGGGTTCAGTGTTCACGCTGTGGTATCCGTCTATGAGCACTCAGCTGCCTTGTCATCAGCCAATTCGATCCATCAGCTTCTTGACAGGCTCGGAGAATAAAAATAACCACCCATTTCTAAGTGCCTATTATGGCACTTTGAAAAATGCCTCCGCAGGCGAGCCTGAATTATTCCCAAAGTACTCATTTTTTAAAAACGTTATTTTAATGTAATAAATTATTTGTACTGAAGAGTAAAAGATTATCCATGTACCCTGATAGCTCTCTGCACAGCGAGGGGCATGGGGCTGTGCCTGCCATGGGGAGGGGAGCACAGCAAGCTCTGGGGCTGTGGGGAGCAGAGCAGGCATCTCAGCCTCCTGGGAGCCACTGCTGATGGGTTCTGTGCTGTGGGGAAACACCAGTGGAAGGCAGGCGGAGCTGCCACTGCTGCTTAAAGAAGCCCATGTCACACAGGGAACCTCAACATGCACAATGCAACATCCTCTGTGACAGCCCTGGCTGCCCCACACAGCCCAGCCCCGCTGGTGGACCCCGGCCGGAGCAGTCTGCTCATCGCTCCCAGCAGGAGAAGTGTTCGTATGCTGCTGGGGCTATTCTGAGGTGGGCAGCTCGCAACCACCACCGCAGCATCCACCTTGGAGCTGGGGAGATGCTCAGGAGTCTCTACCCATTTCAAGGGAGCATCATGGCATGGGGAGGATCAATGCATTTGCTCAGCTGGGCAGAGATGGGATTGGATCCATGCACAACCCAGATCAGTGACAGGGCACTGCAAAACCCAAGACAAACTGCCCAGGGCAGCTGGTCAGGTTCAGAAGAGAAGGGGCTTTCCATCCCGAGAAACTCAGTTTGGTGACAGTCTGAGGGAACTGGGAATCACTTATCTCCCAGCAACTAACCTCCTGGGAGCACCGTGCCTTCTCCTGCCACAGGTATCTTCATTTGCACTTAGCCAGCGGTGGCCTCACCCATGCTGTCTTGCAGAAACAAGCAGCACCTGCTTGAGGACAGGCTGAGAGAGCTGGGGTTGTTCAGACTTGAGAAGAGAAGCTTCTGCTACTAAAAGGGGCTCCAGGAAAGCTGGAAGGTGCTTTTGATCAGGGAGTGCATGGACAGGATGAGGGAGAACAGTTTTCGGCTGAAAGAAGGGAGAGTGGTATGAGATCATAGGAAGAAATGTTTTGCTGTGAGGTGGGGAGGCCCTGGCCCAGGTTGCCCAGAGCAGTGGTGGCTGCCCCATCCCTGGAGGGGTTCAAGGCCAGGTTGGATGGGGCTTGGAGCAACCTGATCCAGTGGGAGATGTCCCTGCCCATGGCAGGGGGTGGAACTGGATGGGCTTTGAGGTCCCTTCTAGCCCAAACCATTCCATGATTCTATGACATTACACTGACCTGCTTTGCAACATCTGGAATGTGTATAGAGATGCTGCCCAGTTGTGTAGGGATAAGGTGAGGAAGGCCAAGGCACACCTGGAGCTGAACTTGGCAAGGGAAGTAAAGACTAACAAGAAGGGCTTCTACAGGTATGTCAATCAAAAGAGGAAAGTCAAACAGAACGTACCCCCACTGATGGCTGGAAGTGGTGATCACGTATCAATAGACAGGGAGAAGGCTGAGGTACTTACTGACTCTTTTTGCTTCAGTCTTCACCAATAACTGCTCTCCTCACCCCTCCTTTGTCATTGGAAAGATGGTGACCAGGGGGGTAAACTCCCTCCCACTGTAGAAGAGGATCAGGTTTGTGACCACCTGAGGAACCTGAACATAAAAGTCTGTGGGACCTGATGAGATGTACCCCAGAGTAATGAGGGAAAATTGTCAGATGTGGTTGCCAGGCCACCCTCTGTGGTATTTGAAAAGTTATGGCAATCAGGAGGTCCCTGGTCACTGGAAGAAGGGTAACGTTGTGCCCATTTTTAAAAAGGATAGAAAAGATGACCCTGGGAACTACCAACCTGTCAGCCTCACCGCGTGCCCAGGAAGATGGAACAGATCCTCCTAGAAGCTCTGCTAAAGCACATGGAGGACGTGGAGGTGATTTAATGGCAGCCAGCACGGCTTCACCAGAGGAAAATCCTGTATGACCAGCCTAGTGGCTTTCTATGATGGGGTAACCACAGCAGTGGACCTGGGAAAACCAAGGGACGTGATCTATCTGACTTCTGTAAAGCCTTTGACATGATTCCCCACAACATCCTTCTCTCTAAATTGGAGAGATAGGGATTTGATAGATGGATGGTATGGTGGATAAGAAACCGCTTGGATGGTCATATTCAAAGAGTGGTGATCAATGGCTCAAAGTCCAGATGGAGATCTGTGACTAGTGGTGTCCCTCAGGAGTCTGTACTGGAACCAGTGCTGTTTAATATCTTCATCAATGGTATAGACAGTGAGATTGAGTGCATCTTCAGAAAGTTTTCAGATGACACCAAACTGTGTGGTGTAGTTGTCACATTGCAAGGATGGGGTGTCATCCAGAGGGATCTGGACAGGCTGGAGAAGTGGGGCTGTGAGAACATCATGAGGTTCAACATGGCCAAATGAAAGTCCTACGTCTGGGTTGGGTCAATCCTCATTTTCAGTACATGATGGAGGATGACATGATTGAGAGCAGCCCTTCAGAGAAGGAGTTGAGGGTGCTGGTTTATGAGAAACTCAACATGAGCTGGCAATGTGCGCTTGCAGCCCAGAAGGCCAATCATGTCCTGGACTACATCAAAAGAAGCGTGGCCAGCAGGTCGAGGGAAGCGATTCTGTCCCTCTATTCCTCTCTTGTGGGACCTCATCTGGAGTATTGCATCCAGTTCTGGAATCCTTAACCTAAGAAGGATATAGAACTGTTGGAACAGGTCCAGATGAGGCTACAAAGATGATCCAAGCACCAAAGCACCTTCCATATGAGGACAGACTGAGAGGGTTGAGCTTGTTCAGCCCAGAGAAGAGAAGGCTGCAAGGAGATCTTCTAGTGACCTTCCAGTACCTGAAATGAGCCTACAAGAAAGCTGAAGAGGGACTGTTCGTAAAAGCTTGTGGTGATGGGACAAGGGAGAATGGGTATAAACAGGAGAGGGGCAGATTTAGATTAGATATTAGGAAGAATTTCTTCACTATAAGAGTGGTGAGACACTGGAACAGGTTGCTCAGGGAAGTTGTGGCTGCGCTATCCCTGGAGGTGTTTAAGGCCCAGTTGGATGGGCCTTGGGCAGCCCGATCCAGTGGGATGTCCCTGCCCAGGGCAGAGGGATTGGAACTAGATGATCTTTAAGGTCCCTTCCAACCATAACTATTCTATGATTCTATGTTTCTATGATTCTTTGATCTTTGGGGATTTTTTTCGTGTAGTCCATAATTCCTTATTTGTATCTTAATTCTTGTTTGGTTTAAATTAAATGCCAAAATACTTGTTCTTCTCAGCGTTGTTTTGGTGAAAAATAACTAAAAGTGAATGAAACCTCATTTTGGCTAAATGTTTCAGGGTGAATCAAAAAAAATGATGCTATTTTGTTAAACAGGAATTTGTAAAGTATGGATTGAATAAGGATGAAGGCTCCAGCTCATGTTTCAAATAACTCTTCTCAGAGAAGCTGGACCCCCAGCATCGGTTACTGGGCTGCTCGAGAGCGTGGGAAACCCTCCCTGCCAAGGCTGTGGGGGAAAAGATGTATGAGGGGAGGCTGTGACTGCCACTTTGGCCACACCATGGGGGAAAATGTGTTCACAACTGGGAAGGAGATGCTGGCAAGGGAGCCCAGTGCCCACCTCTGCCCCCAAGAGGGACCAGCACAGTGTGGAGAGCGTGTGCTGCCACCCCTCCGGGGTGCCCCAGCTCTACATGATTCCTCTGCCTCTCCTGTGAGCACAGAGGCGTGTGGGCTCTGGAGCAGCTCTCCGGCAGTCCTGCCACCACGGGGGCTGCCGCCCATCACGTTCCAGGGCTCTCCTCCCCGCCAGACCTCCCCTCCCCGAGTGGTTTGATTATAGGGTAGCCATTCAAATCATTTTAATGAGCTCAGCCTGCTGCTGTGAGGCACCAGTAACTATGGCAACTTCATTCAAAGGTGGCGTGCGTGGTGGCTGTGTCAGGATTTGTGTTTCGGGGAGCTGATTGGAGGAGGTGGGCGAAGATGGGAATCCTTTGGGAATTTGGGCTTGTTTGCACGAGGGTTTTCATTTAAAGCAATGGCAGGAGGCACTCTTGGGGGGCAGAGGTCCAAGGAAGACAATTCCATTTTGGTCCTGGGACCCTCTGCCCATGGTCCCAGGAGGCCAGGGGACGTTATGTCATGGCAGAGCGTGCTGTGGTGATGGGAGTTGTCATCTTCATCACTGTCCCTGCAGACATTAGCAAACTAGTCCTGAATCCTAGCAATGAGCTTGGCCCTTGTTTTCTTTTGACTCTCAGAGAAAACAAGTTGTCCCTCCAAGATGGTGATGGATCATTGTCTTTCTGAGAGCAGAATCGGGCCCACGGTCCCAACTGAGGCCTCACAGCCAAACCCTGCACTGCACTGCTCACTCTTTGCCACCTCGGCCACTGCTTACACCAAGGGTGATTCTAAGGCACTCACATGGATTATGGGGTTTGTGTCTGCTTTATATTAACACCACAGACAGCTAGAGTACGCGTATTTACCCAGCACGTCACTACCTTCCTACTCTCTCTGGGTTGGCTCACACAAGGCACTGTATTCGCAGAAGAAATTAATCTTCTGTTTCAGTGCCACTGGCAAGCAGAAACCCTCTGCTCATCTGCCCCAAACCTCTGTGGCCACGTAAGTAATGCAGGTAAAATAAAACAGGCATGGGCATGGACTGCAGCCCTGCCCAGCAGGGTAAACGGTGAGTCCAGCCCCTGCATGGTTCTGCCTCAATCCAGTTGGTGTCTTCCCACAGCGCAGCTTAGGGGAGGGAGGCTTTTTCCCTATGGGAAGCATGGTTGAGGCCACCTTGTTTGGGAGGAAAGAGCTATTTGAGTGCATGGCGTGTGTGAGGAGGGGCACCACATCCTCTGTCTGGCTCCTTTGCTGAGCGCTCATCCAGCCACTGCTGCACGAGACACCCAGGCAAACCCCTGGGCGCCAACACAAGGAGGATTAAACTCCTCCCTTTGGGCTGTGAGTACTGCATCCTGCACTCTATAGTGCAAGGAGATGCCAGAAAAGGTGGGTCTTCCCAAATCCAAACTCACAGAATATCACAATCAGTCACTGCACAGAGCTTGCCACAGAGTTCTGCTTACTTGTATCAGTGTCCTCATTTCCCTCTCAGTCTCCTCAGCGTAAACAAATCCTAGAGAAACCAGAGCTTTTCTACAGACTCAACTTTTAATGTGTCTTTACACGCCCACTGCAAAGAGTGGCTTTACTCCAGACTCACCCACGTGTATCCTGGATCGCTGCCTGCTCCCAGCCGAGTTGCTCAAGTGAAGTCTCAGTGAGGTGTGAGGATTTTTTAAAGCACCTCCTGGACTGCATCAGCGATCAAGTTGTGTTTATAGGCTTGGTAGCCAAAGCCTGGGTTTGGGGAAATTGAAATGAATAGAGAACGCACGCCCACTGGAGAAGGGGCGATTTCAAGGGTCACAGGCTGCAGAAAAGGGAACTCTCCCTGTGGACACCACACCATGAAGTCTGCTCAACCTCTGACTGGTAGAAACAAGGAAAAAGAATAACATTCTCAATGGATCTCAGAAACTGCATATTTTTCTGCTCAGGCTGGAACTGCTCCTGACTTTGTCTCCTTGCCTATTTTAATTAATCCAGCTCATTATTGGGAATGCAGCGTAGAGAGGCACACAGACAAGAAGTCAGGCTGAAAGCATGGTAGAAATTTTTGGATGAATTGTGTTTTTTCCACTGGAAAATACTGATTTTTTTTTTTTCAAAGCTGACACTACTTTAAGAGAAGGTCGCTTTTGATTAATTTATTGACTCAGAAAAAAATTGGAAGGAGTTCTGAAGTTGTCAAAACAAAGTGTTTTGATGTTCTCAAAGGAGAAAAAAATAATCTGTTTTCCAGTTCAACTGACCTCTTGTTTGGAAATTGAAGCTAATTATCATGGAACTTTTCAAAAAGATGAATACTTTGAAATCAGATTTGGAAAGGAGACTCAGCTCATGAGCATCATTAGACTCTCACTTTCCAAGACAAGTTCCGGTGGAATCCTTTATGAAATCTTAGATGTTGGCACTTCCCTCACCTTGACTCAGGATGACACAGGAGAAAACCACCTTCTCCTGCTAGCTGGCATTATCTCTCAGCCAAGAAGGCAAAAGCTTTTCCTCTTTCCAGGTTCATAGCAAATGGACCACAGCAGTAGAACCAGCATGACAGCAGCTGACAGTGATAGACAAACAGCACAAGTTCCCAAAAAGATGAGTTTTCAGACAATCCTTTTGGCTGCTGACCCCATCCTGAGCGGACCCTGTTCTGCAGAAGGAAACGAGACCTCCATGCTCTGTTACGGATGGTGCAGTTGCTCTTAACTAGGGCCAACTGCAGCGGTTACTCTAGGGATATGGAGAGCTGCAGTCAGCTCCCAGCTTCAGCACTTAGGAGTGTAAAATACTTATTTGAAGACAGGGTACCAAGGGCTCACTGGCACCTTTTGGATATGAGGTACTCCTCTGTGCTGCTGGCCCTTTGGTTCCTGCCTGTGGATGGCTAGTGTGCAGCAGGACAACAGCATCACTTGTTACGCCTTATTTCTTGGGCAGACAATTAACCCAAAGTGCAAAGGTGGTGTGAAGGTGTCTCTAGCTGAACAATTCACCTGAAAACTTTAGCTTCCCTTTTCAAGGCTGCAGAGATCCAGCCTTCTCCCCTCAGTCCCCAGCCCCAGCTGACAGCCAGAAGCCACGCAGCCCTCCCAGTCTGAGGATCTGTGCTCAGCCTGGCTTGGCCGTGTTGACAGAGCATAGTCCGCACTATTCTTCTGGCATGGAACAGCTCCAGGCGAGCAGCAGAATGGATAGGAGCTGCCAGCATCCCTGCTCTGTTCCAGACTGAAGAGAGCTGTTGAGCACACATGGCCTCTGGGCTTGGTAATCTCTAGCCACAAAGCTCTCCTCTAAATTGCATTTGTGCTTATTGGAAGTGATTCCATTTTCCTGGAAGGATTTGTCCCCCTGGCTGCTGCCTGCGATGGCAACACTCCTTCCACGAACGGCTGCTGGCTGGAGGATTGGGAGAGGGACAGCCAGCAGGAGCTGGGAGCTCTCTGCCTTCGCATTCTTGGAAGCACCTGTGGAAGCTCCTGGCTCACAGGAAGGTCAGATGGGCAGAACGGTGCTCCAGGGCAGAAGAAGAGGTGTTTCACTCCCAAGAGAAAGCCTGCTGGGGAGGAGTGCAGAGGATGAGGAGGAAGAATGGTGCAGATGGTCTGCACTGGCTGCTTCGCCAGCCTGAGCCAAAAACCAGGATGGAGAATGTGACACCGTATCACATCAGGCTTTTATGCAACATTAGTGCTGTAGGACCAGCCAAGGTTCAGGGGTCTGAAGTCTCACTCAGAGCCAGGAAAGCTTCTCTGGACTTGCTTGGGACGTAGGTGGGTGCTGAGCTATGGGAGAGATCTCTAGCGCTTCATGCCGAACAGACTCACCACTTGGCTTCGTGGCCTGCAAAATTGCTGCAACCCTTCTCAAGGAGTGAGTCTTGTCCCTCTCCAGCCCCACAGAAATCCCAGGAACATCTCAGAATTCAGACAAGTTCACCTACCTAGCTAAACCATCACATTACTTTATAGAGCCCAGAAGCAGAACAGACACTCGACCCTTCTCTTTGTTTCCTGGAGCTGGGTCCCTGAGAAGTGTTATGGGAGACCCAGGGTGCGAGCAGCAGTGATGGACACATCTGTGAGACGCGTGGCTCGAGACTGGAAAGAAGTTATTATTCTGGATGTTAGGACATGGGTCTGACAAGCTCGAAGAAGTGAAGGTTACTTGTTGCTCAAAAGCTTGTTGCTCTGTCACTTTTATTCTTACCCCTCTGACATCTGGGTGTTTCTCTGCACCTATTTATAGGAACACGATGAAGGTCTGGATAGGTCTAGCTGCCAGCATCTGAAATTGGAGATCGGAGAGTGAGCAGAGTTCACAAGTCAGAACCAGTCAGCTGGGGTGTTGCAGAGGTTCTGTGATGGGGCAATTTCTGTTTAATCTCTTTATCAATATCAAAGAGTATGGAGAGCTCCCTCAGTCCATTTGCAGGTGACACCAAGTTGGGCAGGACTATCAATATGCTCAAGGAAAAGATGACTCTGAAGGGACTTCAGTTATGGTTGGAGTCACGCGCTGAGGGCTATGGGATGTGGATCAACGCATATCAGCACTGGGTGCTGCACTCAGGAAACAACACCACCATACAGAAAGGCAGGCTCATGACAAAAATGAACTTGAAAGGCTTTATTACTGACACAAAACAATATTATATTAATTATTCCTAAATTAACATGTGTCTAAAACTATGTCAATGAATTCCAAAGATTCACCAACTCAGAACAAGCATTTTTGTTGTTTCGTGCACAGTCCTGGTGAAGCACCACACCATGCCTCAGGTATTCACAGAAGTATTTAAGTTGACAAAGATCTTTGAGATCTTTGAGTCTTACCATAAGCCTAACACTGCCAAGCCCAGCACTAAACCATGTCCCCAACAACACATCTACCTGGCTTTCAAGCACCTTCAGAGACAGAGACTTCACTACTTCCCTGGGCAGCCTCTGCCAGAGCCTGATAACACTTTTGGTGAAGGAAACTCTTCAGATTTTCAGTCTAAACCTCCCCTGGTGTAACTTGAGGCCCTTTTTCCTTGTCCTCTCCCTGGTTACGTAATAGTAGAGATCAGCGTCCAACTCACCACAACCTGCTTTCCAGGAGCTGCAGAGAGTGATGAGGTCTCCCCTCAGCCTCCTCTTCTCCAGGCTAAACAGACTCAGGTCCTTCAGCTGATTCCAGCCTTTACCACTCCTTCCCCAGCGTCTCCACCAGGAAAGCCACAACCAGCATCATCCACATGCACCAGAGGAGTGAAAATCCCAAAAAACCCCTTCCCAAAATCAAGCTGTGCTCCAAGGGGAGGAGAAATTGGATGTTGTGTCTTTGCCAGCTTCAAGACTGTAGTTATCCCCAGAGGGGATGTATAGGATGGGCAGGAGGAGGAGAAGTGTGCTCCATGCAGCCCTGCTGCCCCTTGGCCCTGCTCTGAGCTGGGGGAGGAAGGCACCTGGGCTCCACAAGAGCTCTGGGGCACTGGTTTGACTGGAGTGGCCCTGGGTGCCGGTGCAGCTGCTGGAGCAGCCCGCTTGTCATTTTGCTAATTTGTGCTGAGTGCACATGGAGACCTTGACTTCTGTGGGCTGGGGCCAAAACTTCCATGTCCCTGAAGGCAACACCAGGTGTTGAGAGACTAACCAGTGAGAACAGAGACAGGACAAGGCAACTTGAAAGGAGGCATGTTTGAGAAGAATGTACAATACTTTATTACTTATTCCTAGACTAACATGTTTCTACCTCTACAACATCATTCCCTCCCCTTGACCACTGCTGTTTCTAGTCCTGCCCCCACTAACGTCCACCCCCTTGGCCGGCAGCCTGAGGGTTTGGTGGGCAGGAGCAGGTTGGGCAGTGGTGGAAGATTGGAGTGTCATTCCTGGGAGCCTGCCCAGCATCGGGATTGGGCCACCAATCTGGTCGTGGAGGGGGCCCAATGAAGAGTGGGGCAGGAGGTGAGCGGTGCTGGGGTGGAGGTGAAGGACGAGCCAGAGCCGCCTCCTGGACTCCATTGGGGCTGTGTCTGCGGCTACGTCTGGCTGGGGCTGGACCAGCACTGGTGCTCGGGGCGTCTGGGTCAGCCCATGGCTCACTTGCTGTGCCTCTGGGTGTTTCACGGTTCTGGAGGTCATTCTCTTCTTCCACTCCTGCTTCCACTTGGCGGAGCACTGGCCATGGCATGGGAACAGCACAAGGTGCTGCCAGTCCATCCCTCTCACGCTCTGCAGCTCTGAATTGCAGTCGGTCAGTCCTGCCATCCAGCCAAGGAAATGAGCTCAGCCACAAAGCTGGGCATGGAGGGGACTCCATGTCTGGTGAGGCAGAACTTCTGCAGAGCTGGGGTGAAGTCCTGGATGGATCCTGAGCTGCGTCCTGGATGCCATCAGGGCTGTGGCTGCGGTGTCGTTTGGCTGGGGCTGGAGCAGCACTTGTGCTTGGGCCATCGGGGTCAGCCCATGGATTGGTTGCTGTGAGGTGGGAGGCTGCACAGCTCTGGGGTCCATTCTCCTCCTCTGCACGTCCTGCCACTGCCAGAGCATCACCTCTTCTCTTCATTTTGCATTTGCCCCCCTTCCTTGGGCTCCATGGGGCTGCAGCCGGGTCTCGCTCTCTTTCCCCAGGGCTTTCCTTGCACATCCCGAGGAGGTCGGGGTGGTCTCTGTTGAAGAAGGGGCTGTAGAAGAAGTGCAGCTGCAGAACACAAGGAGACGAGTCAGTGCCATCATTTCCAGGAGGAGGAAGACAGAGATTATCATGGCAAGCATTTGCATGCTTCCTCCCTCCCTGGGAAAGGTTTGTTCTATTGGAACGGGACCCTCTCCACCCCACCATTCCTGAGTGACAAGCACTCTCTTACCTTGCCCAGAGATGCTCCTGCTGCTGCTACTGCTCTCAGCTCCTCAACAGAGATAGAGATGCGAGAACCCCCTTCCATTTGGTTGAATCCGTAGAGGGTAAGTTGGGCCATGAAACCTGCCGTGCAGTTGTTCTCAAAGGTCCTGTGGGTCCATTCCTCCCCAGCACTTCCTTTTGGAAGAGATCTTCTGCGACCACCACGCAGTTTCCGTTGTCTCCCCACCAGACTGACTGGAAGCGACGGCTGATGATGATCTTCCAGAGCTTCTTGAGGAACGTGCAGGGAGAAGTGGGGCTGGCTCTTTGTGAACCTGCCCAGTCTGTTTCCTCTGGCTCGGAGGATGAGTCTGGTGATGGTGACTTCATGTTATCTCTCATTTCTGAGCTTGGCTATGGCTTTGAGCCTCGGCCCTTTCCCTGACCAGCGAGACTGAGTCCTGCCTGTCAGCGGGATGAAGGACGGCGGCGTCTGAAGCCTCGGTGCCTGGGCAGCACCACGACAAGTGCCTCCGCGTCCCCTCACTGTGACCGCACCGTGTGGCACACGTCTCCTGGCAACTGGAAGTGGAAGAGAGAACAAGTTCTGAAATGTCCTTTTTCTTTTCATAGAGAGCACTGGTTTGAGCCAAGAATGAATCTAAGTGTGTTTGTTGCTGGAATGTCCTGCTAGGGCAGCATTGCAGCCCTTTTTTTTCTTGGGAACTGGTCGCAGTGAGGTATTGGGAGTGCTGCAGCACTAGACATCGAAGTGCCCCAGAGCTAATGTTCTTCCCTTGGATTCCTTTCTTTTTTCTATGGAATATCCATGCTCTGGGATTTTTCGGAGCACTGTTTTTTCATGGCTGTCTGTTCCCGGGTGATGCTCTAATGTTTCAGCAGCCTCTCCTTGCTGCTCCATGGTATGATCCAAAAATGAAACCTTACCTAAAATGCCTTTTGCAATTTAAACTAACTGGTGCTCTTCAGCCCATACTTTTCTTAGGTTTGGCTCTTCTGCTTCCCATTGCTGTAGAACCTTTAGAATCAAAACTAGAAACTCAATTATATTCTTTCCTCCTTTTTGTCTAAGTATCTGCCTAGTCCCAATTTAAACCTCCTCTGGTACTACTTGAGTCCTGTCACTTGTTATTTCAGAGGAAAGACTAGCAGCTGCCTTGCTGCAGCCTCCTTTTCCAGGAGCTGTGGACAGCAATGAGGTCTCCCCTCAGTCTTTTCTTCTCTGGCTTTATCCAGTGGGAGTTGTCCCTATCCATGACATGGATTTGGAACTATATGATCCTCCAAGTCCCTTCCAACCCAAACTATTGTAAACTTCTGTGACTGTATGATTCTGTGATTCTAAACAGCCCCAGGTCCCACAGCCACTGGGCTTCAGACCATTCCACAGCTCTGTTCTCCTTCTCTGTATGCATTCCAGCCCTTCGATATTCTTCTTGGAGTAAGGGGCCCAGAACTGAACCCAGTGTTCGAGCTGTGGCCTCAACAGCACCGAGTCCAGGGGGACAATCCTTTCCCTGCTCCTGTTCGCCACCCCATGGCTGATTCAAGCCAGGATGCTCTTGGCCTTCTTGGCCACCTGTGCCACTGCTTGCTCATGTTCAGCTTCTGTTGACCAGAACCCCCAAGTTCTTTTCTTCTCAGCAACTTTCCAACCACTCCTCCCCAAGATGTGATGGCTGGAGGCTGCTGTCATTCTCTTCTGCCACCGAAACCCAGACGTCAGAGGCAATCCTGGCCAGCCACCCAGATCACTGTGTGGGAGCGTGTGGGAAGCATCCAGCCCGTCATGAGGCTGCTGCCCTCTGCTTTCCCCTCTAGCAGGGACAGGCATCTCCTGATAGGTGCTCCCTGCAGGGCCTGGGAGGGCTGTAATTACAGAGATAACTCACACCATGTCACCCAACAACGATACATGAAAACGCTACATAAACCCGTCTATCTGGTGCTCTCGATTTATCTTTCTGCCTCCCTATTTATTCCTTCCTCCAGCCTATTGCTCAGGACAGTGCAGGAGCTGGAAATGCCAGCTGCTGAAAATGCAATTTGTTTTGATTCACCAACATCTCCCAAAATATCTCCGTGACCTCTTGAATATTTCTGCAATGAATTATGCTAATGATGATTTTTATTTATATTAACAAACTGCCATAGCTCAGTGTGACCAGCAAATACACAAAAAACTGCCAACAAAATATACATACGTGATTTTTTTTTTTACATAACAAGGTCTTAAAACAGTATCAAATGGGGGTGGCTTTGCTCATTTCTCCTTTTCTTGAAGACATTAGTACCAAATTTCTCCCCTAATTATAACAATGCTTCTTCTAATGAAAGAATTCATTTGCCTTCTCTAATCAGCTGGCTGGCTGCAGAAATTGCAGCTGATCAGCGTGGAGGAGGGGCAAGGTTTGGAGGAAGCAACTCGCAGTTTCCAAGGTACCTCAGAAATTAAGCAGCCACATCCACATGAGGTGTAAACTGGTGCTGCTGCTGAGAACCACGTGGCAATGCTGGTCTGCATCTCTCCGGAAAAATCTGGCTCTGAAGTCCTAGAGACGTTTCCTGCCCCTGCCCAGCCCCACTCTGCTTCCAGGAGAGGGAATTGAGAGCTGCACCCATGAGTGGAAAGGAAAAAACACCATTGATGAAAAGCGGTTTCAAAGTATATTAGTCTCTTCTTTTTTCCTTTTTTCTATGGGGGAAATAGAGATGCTGAGTAAAAAAAAAGGTGGCTTCTCCTTGTTCCTGGAAGGCCACAGGCAGTAGAAGGGCAGACTCTGGGAAGCCCAGGGGTATTTCTGCTCACTATGTACAGTTGCATGAGCTCCACACTGGCTCCTTGATGGGCTTTGCGTCATTTCTGCTCACTGTGCAGGACTACCTGAGCCCCACACCAGCTTCTTGCTGAGTTTTGGGTCATTTCTCTTCACTGTGCAGAGCTGCACGAGCCCCACACTGGCTTCTTGCTGAGTTTTGGGACGTTTCTCCTCACTGTGCAGGGCAGCACAACAGTGCATTGGCTCCATGATTCAGCACGACAGGACTGCAGGCTGTGTGCTGGCACAGCTGTACATTAGGGACAAAACTTCTGCTTTACACAGTTCCTTTGGACAAGAGACAATGGGTTTGGGGGCTAGTGTGGAGTAGCAGTGTCATCACTTAACCCTTTCTCCATCAGTCCCATCACATTAACACTAAGGAGTCTTCTCAGACTGAAACTGCTGGGAGGTGGGGCTGGGACAGTCCCCAGCTCTCCCCCTACTCCAATAGAAGTCCCAGCCCTCCAGCACAATCCCCACACACCCAAAGAGTTCTCATGCCAGCCTCCATCCAGGGATGTTTAAGGGCATGAGAGCTAATGCTCCTCACAATGAGGGTCATACAAGTCATTTAAGACTTTTCAGGCCCCTTGGGTGCTAATCTGCCTGAACAGACCTGAACATGTATCACCACACCTGAAGGCTTAAAATGGTCAGTGGACACTGGAAACATCTCACGATTAACCCATCCCATCAATGACCAGTGATAAAAGCCCTCACAACCTGATGGAGACTGGCTGAGCAACATAGGAAGAGTAAGACCAGCAGCTCTGAATCAGCTCTGGACAGGGGTTGAGTCTGGGATGGTCAGATGTCAAATGTGATAACCAGAAGTTTCTAGTAAGAATAACGCAACTCTTGTTGTGTGAAGAAATCAGAAAAAAAACCCGCCTAAACCTAAAATAAACCAAATATAACTGATGAGCAGCACTGCCCCAAAAAGGCACATTTAGACCTGGGTCCCAGCATCTTGATGTCCTTCTTGTAGTGAGGACCCCAAAACGGAACCCAGGATTCGAGATGCAGCCTCACCAGCACTGACTGCAGGGTAACAATCCCTTCCCTGCTCTTGCTGGCCACGCCATGGCTGATCCAAGCCAGGATGCTGCTAGCCACTGCTGGCTCATGTGCAGCTGCTGTCAACCAACACTCCCAGATCCTTTGCCACTGTGCAGCTTTCCAGCTTCTCTTCCCCATGAAGAGAGGTCCCAGAGCAGATTTAGGAAACAGTAAGTGAGCCTGCTGTGACTTGACTGTCCCCTCACACCCTGGGAAGCACCCAGGAGCTCCACTCCGCCCAGTGCAGAGTGCATACACACAGCAGCACTCTTGCATGCGCTGGCACTTACAAGGACACATCACCAGCTGGGCAGACACCTTTGCTACAGAGGCAAGCGTGGCTGCACTCCCATCACTCTGATGCATGTAGAGATGCAGGGCTCGCTGGCTCAGGGTAGCAACGTGCTGCCAGTCGACAGAGGATGAAGGATGCTCAGATGGCGAAGTCGTCAGCACCATGGGTGCTCATGTGACAGTCGCAGGGTATCTGTTTTCCCTTCGATGGTATAAATGCTCTCTTCAGAACAGCACATTCCCCGCCACCGCTAATGAAAACACATGGTGCATTTATGCAAAAGCTCCTTCTCATTCTTGGTAATGACATTGGTGGTGGCAGCTCTTGTCTCCTCCTGCTGCCTCGCTCCCTCCCAAGCACCCTTGTCATTTCCCTTCCCTTTATCGACAGCCTTTAATGGAATGAGTCTTTTGCCAGCAGAAAGGAGCCAATGTGTTCTCAGCGGCTGTCAAAGGCACTTTGACTGCATAAAGAGCCTCCCATGTGGTCTCACAGTTAAAATATATATACATACAACAGACAAAACTGTCACCAACGTGCCAGAACCATCATTAGCACTTGATCGTACTACCACAGAGGACATGCCTCAGCTAGTTATTTTCATCCTAAATCCTTTTTTCTGTTTTCATTTTGTTTTGGGAACTGGGCTGGTGAAGGGGACTTGATTTCCCCTACACTGCATGGAAGGAACAACACAGACCTGGTGGGCACATTGTGTTCTCTGTAAGGAGCTGTGGCACTTCTATGAGATGCTTTTAGAAAGAATCAGACAACCTACCAACCTGTCTATCCTTCCCCCACCACCCCCCCCACCCCTTTCCCTTTGATGAGCTTTAGATGAGACTAAGCTAGCCGGGAAGTGCAGGAAAGGGAAAAGCTACACAGCTTCATGAGGGAGCAATAAAACAGGGATGCGCTGAGCAAGAAAAGGAGCTGAGTTCTCTGCTAAATCAGCCCATAAGGGCCCTGCAGCACCTGAGCTGTTGACAGGGAGCTTAGCAGGCAAATGTGGCTCTCTGCAGTTGCCATCAGGGGAAGAAAGTGTGCCATCATAGATCCATAGACTCATAGAATCACAGAATCACAGAATAACAAGCTTGGAAGAGACCTACTGGATCATCAAATCCAACCATTCCTATCAAACACTAAACCATGTCTCTCAGCGCCTTGTCCACCCCTGTCCTAAACACCATTTTTCCACCCAGGAGAGTGTGCGCCTGTCCAGGCCAGAGGGGACAGTTTCTGTAGCAGAATGCTATGAGAAACTGTGTCAAAGGCTTTACTGAAGTCCAGGAGGATACATCCACAGCCTTTCCCTCATCCAGCAGCCGAGTCACTTTATCATAGAAGGCAATCAGGTTAGTTTGGCAAGACCTGCCTTTTGTGAACCCGTGTTGACTGGGCCTGATCACCCGGTTCTCTTGCATGTGCTTCATGATCGCACTCAAGATCACCTGTTCCATGACTTTCCCTGGCACTGAGGTCAGACTGACAGGCCTGTAGTTCCCTGGATCCTCCCTGCAACCCTTCTTGTAGATGAGCACAACATCAGCCTCCAGTCCAGTGGAACTTCCCCAGTCAGCCAGGAGTGTTGGAAGATGATGGAAAGGGGTTTGGCCAGCACATCCACCAGCTCCTTCAATACCCTTGGGTGAATCCCATCCAGCCCCATAGACTTGTGGGTGTCTAGTTGGGCAAGCAAGGCTCTGACCACCTCCTTTTGGATCATGGGAGCCTCATTTTGCTCCTCTAGCTCCTAGGTTTGTACACAGAGGGAACAACTTTCTGTACAATTAAAGACTGAGGCAAAGAAGGCATCAAGTCTTTTCCTCATCCCCTGTCACTGTTGTTCCTTCTGTGTCCAATAGGGACTGTATGGTCTCCCTAGTCCTCCTTTTTATTATTTATATATTTATAGAAAGGTTTTTTTGTTATCTTTCACAGACTTTGCCAATCTGATTTCTAGTTGAGCCTTTGCCCTTCTGATTTTTTCTCTATACAATCTCACTTCCCTCCTGTAGTCCACCCAAGAGGCCTCTCCCCTCTTCCAGAGCCCATAAACTTTTCTTCTTGATATGACTCAAGATCTCACTGTTCAACCAAGCTGGTCTTTTCCCCTGCTGGCTTTTTTTTCGGAACATGGGGATGGCTTTCTCCTGAGCCGCTAGGATCTCCTTTTTGAAGAGCTCCCAGCCTCGTGGGCTCCCTTGCCCTTAAGTACTGTCTCCCATGAGACTTTGCCAACCAGCCTTCTGAAGAGTTCAAAGCCTGCCCTCTGGAAATTTAATGCTACTGTCCTGCTAACCACCATCTTCACTTCACCTAGAAGAGAAAACCCCTTCATCTCATGATCACTTAGCCCTAGGAGTCCTCCTACTGCCACATCCCCCACACACAAGGCCTTCTCTGTTCACAAACAGCAGGTCCAGGAGGGCACCTTCTCTTGTTGGTTCGTTCACCAGCTGTGCAAGGAAGTTGTCTTCCACGCACTCCAGGAATCTCCTAGACTGCTTCCTTTCTGCTCTATTGTATTTCCAGCAGATATCAGGAAGATTGAAGTCTCCCACAAGAACAAGAGACATTGATCTAGAGATTAACCCCAGCTGTTTATAGAAGAGCTTGTCAGCTGCTCCTCCTTGGCTGGGTGGCCTGTAACAGACTCTCATCACAAAATCTACCTTCTTATGGCTCCCACAAGGCACTCAATCTCCTAATCGCCACAATCCATCTCAACTCATAGAATTGTCTGGGTTGGAAGGAACCTTAAAGGTCATCTAGTTCCAACCCCCTGCCACGGGCAAGGACATCCCACTAGTTCAGGCTGCCCAAGGCCCCATCCAGCCTGGCCTTGAACACCTCCAGGGATGGAGCAGCCACAGTTTCCCTGGGCAACCTGGGCCAGGGCCTCCCCCGCCTCATGGTGAAGAATTCCTTCCTTATGTCTAGTCTAAATCTGCCCCTCTCCAGTTTATACCCATTGCCTCCAGTCCTATCACTACAGGCCTTTGTGCCACCCTCTGAAGCAATCCTAGTTGTTATCCCCACCAGTCTGCTGCAGATCCGAGGCCTCTGGTTCTCTCTAGGGTAGAGGCAGTTCAATGGATTGATCCTGTCTGGTGTGCTGGGGACACAGTACAAAATGAGCAAGGCATGTGGGCTCTTCACAGCCACAATGGATTCCTTGTCTCTCTGCAGAACATCTGCTCATGGTCTGTCTGTTTTCCAGCTGTGTTTGTGGTCTCATCCACGCAGATAATGTTGTCTGTTTACACATTATGTCAGATGCTGGAGAAAGGAGCCTGTTCACCTGGATGTGCTGGCAGGTACTGCTTCCTTGCCTGTACGAGAGGAGCTCTGCTGGCATCAGCAGGATACGTGCCAACACAGCAATCCATGGACTGGCACCTCTGCAGCTTCTGCTGTCCAGGCTTTAGATCAAAAAAACCTGCCCAGACATATAGTCCAGTAAAGCTGTAGGGAAGATCACATCCATCACTTTCTCCATGTAGGCATGTCTTGGGAGGACAATTCCCTGTGAAAGCCCTGTGCTTACTACCATGGGCCTTGTAACTCCCCAAAAACTGTTCATCTTTGTCCAAGAAAATGTCTTGTAACCAGCTTGTCTAGAGACAGAAAGAGAGAAAGGGACACAACTGAAAGAGAGCAGATTGAAATGAGATCTCAGGGAGAAATATTTTCCTGTGAGGGTGGAGAGGCCCTAGCCCAGGCTGACCAGAAAATTCATGGTTGCCCCATCCCTGGAGGAGTTCAAGGCCAGGCCAGATGGGGCTTGGAGCAACCGGATCGGGTGGGGGGTGTCCCGTCCCATGGCAGGGGGTGGAACTGGATGGGCTTTGAGTCTCCTTCCAACCCAAATTGTTACATGATGCTATGATTCTATGATTCTAAAAAAGCAACTGCCTGCAGCAGCTCATTTCTGCTGCCCAGGAGCAGCCATTGGCACAGTCATGAGGGTGTTCAGGGCTGCAGAGTTCAGAGCTAGGCTTCTGCTGCCCAGCCAGCTTTGGATTGTGACTGTAAAGCAGTGCCAGCCACAGTATCCCTGGGAGTGCAAACAGGCAGCTGGAAATCTCCTCCACCCCTTGGGCATCACCACGCTAGCCACCTGCGTCCCAGACAGCTCAGCTTGAGCCCATGCAGGAGAAATGGGCAGAGTCAGACCAGAGTGATGAATCCGTTGCTTCACAGACAGAAAGAGAGGCTAAATTCATCTACTAAATTATTCACTGTGAATTTTTGCTCGTTTCTAGCAGACACACATCCAGCAGCTCTATAATAGGGAAATTCAGTATATATCATAGTAGTTAGACACGTATCCATTACGCACAGCAGTTGTTAATCTTCAGTGAACGTATTTAATAATAGCTATTTATGTAACATACATTAACTACCCCTTTTAAACTGGAATTGAATGCATATTTGAGAACCTTAATTCAAAGCGCTACTTAAAGCTGAGTCTCTGAGTCAGAGTAATAAGGTTTTTGAAAGAGGGGTGTTTAAGTACTTTGGAATAAAGAAAGATGACTGGAAAGAAAACCTTTAAAAAAAACACCCAAAGAGGTTTTTTTGTACTTGAAATCCCTCCTGGGTGCAGCCTTCAGCCACGTTGCTGAGAGGAGAGCCACGGGCAAAGAGAAAGCTTGGAGCTGGTTATTAAAAGCAAGAGCAATTTCTTAACGCCCTGGAGGCACCCAAGCCCCGAGGAGAGCAGCCTTTCGTGAGGGATGAGCCACGCTCTTCAGCTGCCCTTGGGCATCCCCAGGCTGTGGGAATCTCCTGCTGGCAGTGCTGCTGCTGCACAGAGCCTGGCTACAGCCCATGGCGTGCAAGGAGGGTGGGGAAGCACCCTGGTACCTCTAGTCGTGCAGTTAAAGCCAGCACAGATCTCTCTAGAAAAGGAAAGAATTAAAAAACACAGAATCATAAAACACTGCCAGACTCACCCATCCTCAAGGGACTCCCCACAGTGCTGGGATGTGGGAGTCCTGAGGCTGGGGTCAGGGATGCTGCTGGGCTACACAAGCCTAAAGCATCTAAAAAATCATTCCCCTAATTCTTTATTTTAAGTGACTCCTCCATCTCTATGCTGTACAGAACCATTTTGTATCAGAAATATTCTGTGCTGTTCTGTATCAGAAACAGTATGGCCAGCAGGAGCAGGGCAGGGATCATCCCCCTGGACCCCACACTGGCGAGACAACACATTGAATTTGGGGTTCAGTTTTGGGACCCCACTTCAAGAAAGACATTGAGGGGGTGGAGTGGGTCCAGAGAAGGGAACAGAGCTGGTGAAAGGGCTGGAGAATAAGGATTAAGAGGAGCAGCTGAGGGACCTGGGGTTGTTTAGCCTAGAGAAGAGGAGGCTAAGGGGAGACCTTATCATTATCTACAACTGCCTGGAAGGAGTTTGTAGTGAGGTGGGTGCTGGTCCCAAGTTACAGGTGATAGGATGAGAGGAAATGGCCTCAAGTTGTTTCAGGGCAGGTTCAGATTGGATATTAGGAAGATTTTCTTCATGGAAAGGGTTCTCAGGCCCTGGCAAAGGCTGCCTAGAGAGGTGATGGAGTCTGAATCCCTGGATGTATTTAAAAGTTGAGTAGATATCTTACCTGGGGACATGGTCTAGTGGCTGGATTGATGGTTGGACCTAATGATCTTAGAGGTCTTTTCTAACCTTAATGATTCTACGATTCTGATTAATTTGGCTTCCACGTGGGGACCCTCTGTGATCTTAACTGGCATCACCATTTAACTCTTCATGACAAGACTAACTTGAATTTCCCTTCCTGTTTGATGAAACTGCAGTTAACCAGCACCTGTGCTCTTGATTCACATGGCCGATTCCCTAGGGCCAAGAGGACCAGTTTATTTACTCCAAGTAACAACAGTTACTTAGGATGGAATGTAAGAACAAGGCAAGTGCACAACCCTCTTCTAAATGCTCCTAACCCAAAGGAGCCTTAAATTCCAATACCCCTTGATGAATTTCCTTCTCATGAATGTGTCTGTGGATCTGCATGTTGACACTATATGCTGTGTGAAGTGCTGCCTCCTGTTTATTACCAAAGTGGGATCCATCACTCTGTGGGATTTCCGTGGTCCTAGTGATGGAAAGAGAGATGAGCCAGCAGCAGCCCACCCTCTTGGAGCCACACAGGGTTTTACTGACTCCCATCACACTCTCGCTCCTGTCCGTTCATAGATGGGGCCAGAATGGTCCAGGCTTGGAGGCAGAGCCCACCAGGATTTACATGGGGATAGACTGAGAGCTTCTGGTCTTTTAACTTCTTGTCTTTATTCCTTTCCTAACAATTCCTAACATTTGATTTGCTTTTCCTAACCACTCCAGAGCAGAGAGATGACATTTTCAAAGATGCGTGTTTTATAACACCAAGATCTTGTTCTTTAGCAATGACAGGCAGCTCATGGTTCTTTATTTAATTCATAAAGTCAGAACTGTATTTCCCTATGTACGTTAGTTCCCATGTACTTATCTACATGGAATTTTATTTGCCATTTTGTCACCAGTCGCTTGATACCACGAAGTCTTTCTGTAGCTCCTCACAACTGACAATTGATTTGCTACTAGAATAATTCACAATGTCCAGTTCTGGGCTGTAGGTATCATTGCAAGAAAGAAAATTGATACTAATAAGCCATCTGTGGTGTTATTTGGCACAGCTAAACCAGGTCAGCTTCAGAAGGGAGATGAGAGCAAACCTCCACGATATCCTCCATGGGACATCGAGCTCTCAGCATCCAAGTTGAAAAACTTTCTCCACCTTAGACTCATCTGGGCAGGGATCAGGGCTTTGGCAGTGACAGAAGGGTGGTGTCTGGCTCTATGCAGACTTCCTGAAGTTCTGACTAGTCTGTGAATCGCAAGCTCATTCATGTGCTTGTGAAAGGCAGACCTGAAGCACAGACGAGGATGCTTTCTGCAGCTTGAACTCATCATCACAGCCTACGTGTGGGGTTGTGCTGGAGACAGGCTGATCAGAGCTATGCATCACACCTGTGTGATGAATGGTGTCATGTCAGGAGCATCGATGTCCCTGGGAAGAAGGATTTAACTAGCACAGTGACATGGGGACTGGGAATGCACCAGAGGTGTCATATGTGCTTGCTTTTCTCTGCAGTTCCCATTTGAGGCTTCTGGGAAACTAGACAGGAGAGGGACCTTCTTTGCCACAGGTTATGTGGTGTGCCTGTGCTCTGGGAAAACAGCCTTCCTGGCCTCTTCTTTCCAAAGATGAGACAAAGAAAATCTGCAAAGACAACCTGATTTGATTTTTCTGGCCAGGAGGGAGAACTTCACCTCTCTTGAGGCCAGGGTTTCTATTCAATCGCAGCACATCCTGCAGGATAATATCCAAGTGAATGAACAGCTTTGAGTGATAGAGACTCAACCACGTGCCAGAGCACAGTGTTCGAGGGGTTTATTTCTCTGACTGCTAGCACTGGCACTCAGCTCCCTCTCCCATGTTGTGTGACTGTACCATCCAGCTGCTAGCTGATATTCTGCCTTTGTCTGCTCACCAAGCAGCATTCTGGTATCTCCTCCTCTCAGAGGCACTTCTGACTCAGACGAGTCAGATATTAATGTTGCCTGGGATTTATCAACGATCTTAATACCTTGCACTTCTTTCCTCCGTCACTGCACAGAAAGCTTCCAACACCTCAGCACATCCCTTGAGTAACTTTCTGAGGATTTCCAAATTTCATGGGATCGTGGAATGGTTTGGGTTGGAAGGAAACTCAAAGCCCATCTAGTTCCATCCCACTGCCATGGGCAGGGATGCCTCCCGCTGGACCAGCGTGATCAAAGCCCCATCCAATCTGGCCTTGAACACCTCCAGGGATGGGGCAGCCACCCCTGCTCTGGGCAACCTGGACCAGGGCCTCCCCACCCTCACAGGAAAATATTTCTCCCTAAGATATCACCTCAATCTCTCCTCTTTCAGATGAAAACCATTCCACCTTGTCCTATCCCTGCTCAAGAGCCCCTCCCCAGCTTTCTTGGAGCACTTTCAGTACTGGAAGCTTCTCTCAGTTCTCCCCAGAACCTTCTCTTCTCCAGGCTGGACAACCCCAAGTCTCTCAGCCTGCCCTCGTATGGGAGGTGCTCTAGCCCTCAGATCATCTCCGTGGCCCCCTCTGTATTTTTTCTAAGAAATTATGTTCTTCCTGTGCTGAACTTTTAAAACCATGAACCACTGGCGCAGAGTGACAGCTCAGCAATCGCCTTGGTAAGCCTCATCCAAAGGTAATGCCGTGTCCTTGCTGCAAACCAGTATTTCTCAGTTTATGGAGCCAAGAGCTGTTTCGGGTCTGGCAGCTGCATCACGGTGGCTTCTGGTTTGTTCATCATCCATGACATCTGTTTCAAGGCTTTTACTTTGTAGGATGCAGTCACCCCTCTTTGTAAAGGCCAGATTGTTCCTTGGATTTGGACAAGGGTTTTGGCCCTTTTTGAAAACACAGAAAATGAAATGGTTTTTTGCAGTACAAGCTGCATGGAAGAGAGATTCCTCTGAGTTCATTTGCAAACTGTGCATTTGTTTGTTTGTTTTTAATGTTATTCAAGCTTGGAACAAAGATAAAGGTTTTCCAAATTATTGTCAAATTGATTTTTAAAGGGTTTGGAGTCAACATTTCGTTTGACAGTATCAAAATACTTTGCTTCAATCAAACTTTAGGATTTTTCCAAACTAAATGGAAGGGAGTTTCTAAACTGAATGCTGTTTCAGACCCAAAAAATCAAAACATTTCATTCTGAACATGTCAAAACTGGCCATTTTAGATGTTTTCACATGTTTTTTCTCCAATAAACAAAACTGGGCAAAATTACCATAATTTTGCAAAACACTTCAGAGCTGACAAACTTGTGTTTCCGCCATAATAAAGTTGCATGAAACAAAACTCATTAATCTCCACTCCTGGTGTAGCATTCAGTGGGAAAAGATCACAAAAAAAAATTAATTGAAAACAGTCAAATTCCCAGCCAAAAATTAATTCATCCACGTCACGATGAGGGACTGAGGCCCTGGCCAGGTTGCCCAGAGCAGTGGTGGCTGCCCCATCCCTGGAGGGTTTCAAGGCCAGGTTGGATGGAGCTTTGACCACCCTGGTCCAGTGGGAGGTGCCCCTGCCCATGGCAGGAGGTGGAACCGGATGGCTTTATGGCTTCAAACCCAAACAATTCCATGATTTTACTATTTACGGCAGAAGTCTTGCAAGTATATGAAATTGCTTTTTGTGTTCATCTTACAGCCAACAGAAATCCGTTTGAATCCATAAGAACTGGTCCTCCACCTCCTTTACTCCAATGGATGATGGCCTGATGTGCTTTGGCCAAGCCCAAAACCTGGACAGAATTTTTCTCTGTAGTGGTGCAAGGACCAGCCTTGGTATGCAGGGTGATTCTGCTCATCGCTTGGAAGACCTGACCACCTTCTGGAAGGCCTGAAAGTCTATGCCTGAGCAATCCCCATGGCTCCCTGACCTAAAGGGCTGCAGAAACTGGACATCTTTGGATTAGAAAATAATCCCATCCTCCATTCTTTCTTTTGTGCCACTAGTTCTTTAGAGAAATAATAGACAACTTTGAAGCACATCAGCTTTGAGACACTCTCTCATGGGTGAGGGATTGGAACTGGATGATCCTTAAGGTCCCTTCCAGCCCAAACCATTCTATTATTCTATAAACAGCATTTCCCACTCCTAATTTTTATAGATAAATTGTGGCTCGCCCCATCAGCATGCACGGCATGCAACACAGAGCAGGCAGGCAGCGTGCAGTTTCTGCCCTGCTCACCTGCCTGCTGGAAGGGTGCCCTTTCGGTCTCCACTGGTCTGCAGTGGTTTGAACTGGGCAGCATCCCTTCCGTGCCAGCATTTATCACTGTGGATAATTGCCCTTCTCTTCCTGCCTGGGAGCTGTGTGGAGGCCACCAGCCTCATTTCACTGAAAGCCTTGGACGAGATGTAAAACCACTTCAGCACAAATCTAAACAATGTATCTGCTTAATGGTCGCCGAAGGGGCATTTTCCTTTGGAGCAAATCCATCACCACAGCGAGTGTCAAACTCCAAGGGTTGGCTTTTTAGGCTGAAAAGGCTCTGGCATGCTCAGCTCCATGTGCTGTCTGGAGCAACACCCACTGCTGCGCTCCCGGGTGAGACAGGGTTTACACAAGTAGAGGCTGAGCACTCTCCAAATATTAAATCTGCAAGTCTGAGGTTAATTGGTTTCCACAAATCAACGCAAGGCCAGTTGTGGGCATGGGAGCAACTCACGCCTGCTCTCCAGTAGCGTGTTCCTACTTCTTCCTCCTGGGCTCCTGCCAGTGCCCCTTGGCTTGCACAGGGAGCATGTTGTGGCAGGGAACAGGGACCCCCCAGCAGACCCACAGCCCTTGCCACGAGCTGCCCAGCTCTGCCCAGCCAGGGTGAAAGGAGCTGATTTCCTCTGCTCCCCGGCTCCCTTGCTGATGGATTTATGGAGTGTGAGATTAAGGGTTGGAGCTGGTAACAGCAAGCTTTGAAATGAAATTGCAAAGAGGATTTAGAAGTGTGGCTGAGCTGCTCTGGCAGCGACGCCAGGCAGGCACTTTGTGCCAGGTGGGGAAGAGAGAGGAGCAGTGGGGCTGCAGAAGGCTCCAGGACCCAGCAAACTGGCAGCACTGCTGCGCATGAGGCAGGACACGGCGAGCCAGGGCGAGCAGCCAGACAGGCAGAGCTTCATTTAACTGATGTGCAGGAAATGACCAACAAAGAGGAGAACATGTCACGGGAGCATCATGGTCTACATTGAGGTAAGGTGTCTCAGAGGGTGCAAGAACCTCTTATCTTGAGGTTTCCATGTACCAGTTCCCTGCTGTGCTGTGAATGTGCCACCCACGAGCACTGAACAAGCCGTGGGTTTGGTTTCACCTGCACTTTGTATTGCTTGGGTAGACGGGCCCTGCATCACTGCAGGTCAATAAAAATACTATGAGGGAATTGCAAACCACCTTTGGGCACCGGCTTTCTTGCCCATGCTTCTGATGCCTGCACCATGGGTTTTCCACTGGCCTTGAAGCTTCCTAACGGATTTTATGGAGCTGTGGGACACCTCCACTGCTCAGATTGTGACTCTCATTTCTTTACCACCAAGGAGACTTCACGGTCCAGCAGGGAGGTGCTAGTGCTACAAGCACCAGGGGTCAGGATGCTGTGATGATGGGAAGTCTGGCTCTCATCCTTACCTGTCAGTGTTGAATTTTGCCCTGAGCCCATCCCAAGCTGCCAAAGTTGGAATGTGAGCCCAAGGCAAGTTTGTGCTACGGTAGGCATCCCAATATGCGCGTGAGGTTTTCTGTCGGGTTTGAACAACACCCAAACCACCATTTCATCACTTCTTATGCACTCTACTGTCTTACATAAAACTACAGCAGCAGAAGCCCTGGGATCCAGGGTAAATTTTGTCTCTCCCATAGCCTTGAACTCCCATGGATCCTGTGGCAGCACATAGATGGAATAGCAAGTGCATTTAAATATTTGCAAACCAGCAACGAAGAAGCCCAGTGAGCTCTATCTGAATGTCTGGCATGGGAAAACTGTTGTTCTTACCCTTCTACAGCAAAGCTTCATCACAGCCAGTGGGAAGGGCTGGGGAGCAGCTGGAGGGCAGCACGGGGGTCTCAGGGCAAAGCAGAACTCAGCTGAGCAGAGGGAGCCCAGGCCAGGGACAGGCTGGGGAGAAATGAATGTGTCTTTCATGACAGCCAGCTCAGCACCGAGGCAGTCACACACCAGCCCTTGGCCAGCCCCAGCACTGCAGGACATGGCTGATCGAAGCCCGATGAATCGAGGAAGATCAAAGCTCCCCTTTTATCTCAGTCTCCCTTCTGCCTCCTTCCACAGCTGGAGGGCGTGTGTTCCCCTTCTTTGTAGATGTTCCATCCCCTTCTTCAAATCTTCACTTAAAGCTTTCCTTTCTTCTCCAGCATCCAGCCGAGTCCTTTCCGAGTGAGCTGTTGTAATGCCCATGGAGGATCCTATTCTAAAGACATAAATTACACTGCACTGTGTTGGCTCCCTCTCGCTAAGCATCTTTTTCAGGTAACACTTTGTGTTAAGTGCACATAACCAGTTCTGAGCTGCTGCAGCATCACAAAGAGTGGCTCAGGGGGACACCCCTCTGTCTGGCATTCATTAGGATCAATGTCGACGGCGCAGCCCAAACCAGGATGAAATTTGAACATTGCCGCTCTGCTGCTGGGGCTGCCATTACCTAATTGGATCCAATGTAACGCATTAGAGCACGCATTATGAGATGACACAAACTGGGTTTGGCTCATTCTCCGCAAACGAAGGGGCCTCAGTTATTTTAATGCACGCAGCAAGTAGGAAACACATGAACATCCTTGTCATCTCCTGTCTAAGAGAGCCCTCTGGGCTGAGGGACCCAGCCCAGAACAAGTTGCATGCTGCTGCAGATCCCTTTAACCTGCAAAATCAGATGGCAGTGCTGCATGGGCAACTCCTCACAGCTGGCTACAGCAGAAGGGCTCGTGGTTCACCCAGGTCTTGAGGGCCATCCCAAGTTCCTTGATCTTGGGTTCTCAGGCACTGGAAGAGGCTGCCCAGGGCAGTGGTGGATTCACCATCCCCGAGGTGCTTAAAAGATGGGTAGATGAGGTTCTCAGCAATATGGCTTAGTAGTGGACAGGTATGGTTCGACTCGATGATGCCAAAGATCTTTTCCAACCAAATGACTCTATGGGTCTATGACCTGCTGATGGGGGATGCAACAAGACATTTTCAGGGACCTGGTCATCTGAGGAAAACAAGGCATCCCCGTGTATAACTGGGTTTGGCACACACTGTAAGCTTAAGGATGAGGCCAATTCTTCATGAAGCAGGAGAGCTTGCAGAGTTGCAGAGGATTTATGTTGAAAATCAAAGACAAGCCTCAGCAGTACCAGAACCATATGAGCTCCAGAGGACTCTGTTTTCAGATTGTTCAACCCAAGGGCTGCTTCTTATCACCCCATCCAGCTGCTGCTTCGACCTTTTCAACCAGGATCCTGGAGATTCACCAGGCTCCTCTGAGCAAACATGCACAGAGCATCTCTCCTGTAGCACTCCCACCTGGATGCCCAGCAGAGACATGAGGGGACCATATCTGGAGGTACAGATATTGGATAGAGGGTTTCATTAATTCTTAACAGTTTTGCCCTTCAATTCCTCTTGAAGAAGCTCTTTGGTAACCACAAGTGCAAGAGTGGTCAGTACATGCTGTGCAGAAAGAGGGTTAAAGTGCTTAATGTTTACTGTGTTTATAGAAACTGCAGTTGATGGTGTTCATATGCACATCCACCTCTTTTAATATCTCGTAGCAATAAGCTCCGCAGATTAACCACACGCTGTATAAAAACTGGTATTGGGTTTGAATTTACTGCCTTTTAATTTCTTGCATTATGATTTTCTGCATTTCCTGAGTTTAATTTCTTGCCATCCTTATCTTTTCATCACGCTCCAGGCTCAAATCTGGGGTGTTTTCTTCTTACCACTGAGACCAAAAATACCACAGAACCAGCAATCCTTGCGATATTTTGCCATTTGCATCTCCAGTGGTTTTTGTTTTTTTTTTTCCCCTGACAAAAAGGAAAATCAGTGAGGAAATATTTCAAGCTCCTAAGCAAAGCACAGTAGCTTCTGAAGGGGGGCTGCAGAGTTAAAATTTGTGCTCAGGTTGTTCCTACTTGAGCAACAAAATAAATAAATTGGAGAGGGAAGAGTTTTGAGCAGGTAAAAACTGTGAGGATTTGCTAAAGGGAGTCAGAGGTGCTAGGAGGAATTGGCACAGAGCTGTAAGAGTTGTGAGACTCAAGACCTCACCAGGAGCCCTGTGTCCAGTTCAGGAGTCCTCAGCACAGGAAGCACACGGGGCTGTTGGAGCAACTCCAGAGGAGGCCACAGAGATTATCCGAGGACTGGAGCACCTCCTGTACAAGGACAGGCTGAGAGTGTTTGAGTTGTTCAGCCTGGAGAAGAGAAGGCTCTTGGGAGACCTTAGAGCAGCTCCCAGTACTGAAAGGGTCTCCAGGAAAACTGGAGAGGGGCTCTTGACAAGGGTGAGCAGGAAGTCCTGTAAGGAATGGTTTTCATCTGAAAGAGGGGAGATTGAGATGAGATCTTAGGGAGAAATGTCTTGCTGTGAGGGTGGGGAGGCCCTGGACCAGGCTGCTCAGAGCAGTGGCAGCTACCGCATCCCTGGGGGGGATTCAAGGCCAGGTTGGATGGGGCTTGGAGCTCCTGATCCAGTGGGAGGCGTCCCTGTCCATGGCAGGAGTGGAACTGTATGGGCCATAAGGACCCTTCCAACCCAAACCATTCCATGATTTTATGATTCTAAGTCTATTCAGTCCACCATTCTTTTCAAGCCGGGTTCTGGCTGTTATCCTCACAGTTCTGCTGTGAGATGAGATGAAGCCTTGATGCACAGTATAGGTGGAAGATGTCCCCAGCAGAGATAAGACTTGTTGTTTTGTTTGTGACAGAGAGCTCTGCTTAGCCTGTGCCAAGAGAGGTGAGCAAAAGCCTCCACCAAGTGAGGTGAGAAAAAGCCAGCAGCAGCCTGGAAATTGTAGATGTCTCAATGCAGCCCTGAGCCTACGTGTTTACAACAGCTCAGAGCATGAGCATCAGGGGCATCCAGGTACCTGCAAAGAACCATGCAACTGGTCAAGAGCACCACTGATGTCTGGGCTCCTTGCTCTACTCTGCAGACAGGTCACTCCCCTCACCTCTCCTGTTCTCAGCATCATATAGTACTGCCAGGCCCCCTCTGTTCCTCTGAATCACTTTAAGGGAGAACTATGAGATGGCCAAACCAATATCATCTCTCTCCTTTGTGCCACATTGGTCCCATTGCCCTGGCTGCAGTGGTTGTGGAATGAAGCAGGGGTGAAGTGCTCTCTGAGATGGGTCCAGAACACAAGTTAGGTATCAGTGAGTGACGACACCAGTTTAGCTCAGGGTTAACACAGACAGGACAGCCAGTAAATACAGCATTGACCAAGATTAGAAGTTCTGAACTGCCAGACAGACACAGGCTTGATGTCATCTCTGCAGGGCTGGACTGAGGAGCTGGCCCTGGATGCTCGCGAGGAGGATGAGGATCTCCTGCTGAGCACCGTGACACTATGCTAAAGTGTTCAGAGAGATCTTCCTTCCCAACCCAGGCAGTTAATGGCTGGTTTATGTCCTGAAGCGTGAGGGTTTAGGTCCCCTGCAGATTTTTATCCCATTTAATGTAACTGTAGATATCCTCTGTATTCATATAAATGAATAATCCTTCCTGAATCCTTCTAAGCACTTTGCTTTAGCAGCCTGGATATTATTAATCATAATGCTCTGCACTTAGATAGCATTTTACCTATTCACAGCACTGAACAAACACTGGCTAATTAACCCTCCCTGTGCCATTGGAGGCAATTATCACTCTTGTTGCTCAGAGAGGGAAGGTGGCAACGAAAGTGGCAGTGAGAGGGGATTCCGGGCCAACGCTGCCTCTTTTCCCACAGAGTGTCAGGGTGTGGAGTGGGAAAAAATCATAATCTTTATGGCTCTGGACCTGCTTAAAACCTAGACTCCCTCTTCCCTGAGAAATGTGGAAGAGCATCACTTTATCCCCCCTACAGCCTCCTGGCTTAGTGCACTGAAAGTGCAGAAACATGAAAACTAGGGCTGGAAACATTTAATTAACTAAAGAGAAATCAACATTCAGGAAAGAGAGTTCTTGGGGGCAATTTCTGTCTAGTCAAAGCCATAGGGAGTTGGGTGGGTGGAGGGAGGTGCCACCAGAGCAGCTCTGGCTGGGTTTGCTGTGCAGCCACCGCCAGCTGCAGGGGAATACTGATAATAATACTAATGATGCTAACGATAACATTTCTGTGTCTGCTTTCCCTGCAGCATCCTGCACAGACGGATCCCAAAGCACGTTATAAATGGAGTTACTGTTGTCACTCCTCTCGCACAGGCTGGGCGATCACAAATGCCACGCAGCTGAGAGCCAGACTTCAGCTGTCTTTGCATCAGGCAGCCTCCAACTGCCTCTTCTGTCCCCGGAGGGACCACATTGCCGAGGTATTTGCCAGCAGGGCTGGCAGTGTCCTCCTCCTTTCCCTGATGATGAGGGACTTTTCACTGCTTCCTTCTATGTGCTGCTCCACTTCCAGATGAATGGTGTTGGTAGAGGCAAGTCTTACTCTCCCTTTGCTCTTTGCCGCATCATACAGGATGTATTAACCCTTCCTTTCTCAGAGACAAGGCCAGAGAATCATAGAGTCACAGAATCACTTGGTTGGAAAAGTCCTTTAAGATCACTGACTCCAACTGTACCTGTCCAATACTGAATCATATCCCTGAGCACCTTGTTTGCCCATCTTTTAAACTCCTCCAGGGGTGGGGACCCAGCCACCTCCTTGAGCAACCACTTCCAGTGCCCGAGAACCCTTTTGGTGAAGAACTTCTTCCTAATACCCAATCTAAACCTGCTCTGGTGCATCTTGAGGCCATTCTCTCCCATCCTACCGCCTGTCACTTGGGAGAAGACACCAAGACCCACCTTGCTACAAACTCCTTTCAGGCAGTTGTAGAGAGCGATGAGGTCTCCCCTCAGCCTCCTTTTTGCTCCAGGCTAAACAGTCCCAGGTCCCTCCACCACTCCCAGAAACCCTGAGCTCCAGACCAGTTCCCTTTTCTGGATGCACTCCACCCCCTCAAAGTCTTTCTGGAAGTGAGGGAACCAAAACTGAACCCAGGATTTGAGGTGCAGCCTCACAAATACTGAGTACATGAATGAAGAGGAAATACCCCATGGCCAGGACACATCAGTGAAGTTGTGCCTCCAGCCTTTGTGCAAAGATCTCACTGTGGGATGAGCCAAAAACAGGCAGGATCTGTCCCTTCACTGCAAGACAAAACCTGACAGGGACTGCATTATCAGGATACATGACCTGAGGCAGGAGCATGTGCAACAGGAGCAGCAATGTGCAGAGAATCTAAGTCCTTTTAACCCTTACTAGGTATGGAGATGCTCTTCTTCCCTGTTAATCAGTGATGGGGAGAAGTCATTGAGGGAGAGGCATCATGCTCTGCTCCATGTGTTCATTCCTGCTGTGTCGGTTGCTTGACTTGCTGGCAGGCTGCAGAACTCCCTCTTCCCCAGGCTGCCCTTGTCTGGCCACCTTGGAAAGCAGGTCATGGGGATATCTCATTCAGCTCGGAGAACAGTGCTCCTTCCCAATCAGATTTCACCTCCTGGCACATCTCCAGCTGAGCCGAAACTGCCCATTACTTCCCCAGGTGAAGCCCTCATTTTGCAGACAGAAGGCCATTTATTGCCAGATAAATAATGCTGCAGCTTGCAGAGCTGGTTCAGGGCAGCATAGGGACATGGAATTGTGACTCAGGATAATCACAGGTATATATCATATCTCAGGGGGATATTATATCAAAGGCATGCTCCCCTGTATGGAGACAGCAGCTTGGGTTTGACTCAGATATCAAGTGCTCAGTGAGCATGGCATGTCCACGCCTCTTCCCTTCTATCGGGTGCACTTAGCTGCCCCCGTGGTGGATTGCTACTGCGCTTATCTATCCCGAATGCTAATGCACCAGAATATATTTGTATCACCCCGATGTCATTTCTGTGGCTGGTAAAAGTGATAGATGAACTACCTGGCTCATGCCACTAATGGAAACCCAGCGCAAGCAAGAGCCAAAAGAAATACTCATAAGTCAAAAGAGATGCTGTAATTTTCACTTTGATACCTGAAATCCCTGCCTCCCTTGCTCTGATTGAGAAGGAGAGGGGCTTCGCCTGTGGCTGGTGGAGCTCATTGCATGCACATGAACACTGCAGGGAGTGTTCTCCGCTGGGACCCAGCCGAGAGTCAAGAAACAGCCCCTTTCCCTGAGCCCAGAGCTGGCAGAGAGAGGAAAAAGGGCTTGTGGCGCTTTGTCTCCTGCAGCAAAGGGGAGGGAGGAGGATTTTTGTGTGTGGTGTTGCCAGGATGAGTTCTTGCTCTGTTGGAGGGGCTGAGGAAGTTCCCTCCGCCTCTGGCACTTGAGGAACTCTGGGGCTTTGCTTGCTTTAATCCCCTGCAATCCCTGGGAGATGAAAAATTGCCTTCTAGCAGGGCACTGTTCCTCCCAGTGCAGGTGGCAATGCTTTTTCTTTCTCTTCACAAACTCTGTAACACCAAGGCACAAAGAGGCTTTGCACCAAGGGCAGGAGGGCAAATGTGACCCTTTGGGCAGATATTTACTGTCCCAGCCCTGACAATACTCTGAGCCAAGTGCCTGAGGTGCTGTGCATACTCTGAATCAGCCATCAGCACTGGCTGGGGGGTTGTGCTGTTTGTAACCAACCCTGCCCTAGGGCTGAGGGCTGTGTGAGCTCAGTACCCACTTCTGCTGTGCTGGATGATTTGCAGCAGTAGCTTGAATCCCACCTAAGGACCCCTTGGAGGGAAGGAGTTAGTCAGCCAGTCTACTGCTTTAATACGTAGAGGACCTGAGTTCTAATCTTTGCTCTTTTTCAGGCTTGGGGTGTGATCTATAGGCAAGTTGCTTTTCAATGCCTCAGTTTCCCCAAGCCATGACACATGGATGGCAGCCCTGTGCTGTATTTCAGAGCCCAGAAGAGAAAACCTTTTGTAGAGGGTGACAGTAAAGAAGTGCATGGCTTTTGGAGATGGTGCATCCCCATGGCTCCTCTTCCAAGCCAGGGAATTTGCTCAGGACGCCTGTACAAGGGATGAACCCCCCTCTTCCCATTGGTGTGCTCAGTTGTTACCCTGGGAGAGCTCTGGTAGGTGATAAATTGCTCAAGTGGGAAGGCAGCAGTGCCCTTTCTGTTTGTGTGGAGTGTGTCTAATATACTGATATATGCTGCATTCATCCTTTTTAAATATAAATCAATAACTTGCTATATTTCAAAAGAGAAGAGAGCAGAGGCCAGTCAATGCACAGTATAAATGTCTTCATTCCCCGGAGTCCCCTCTGGCTGGGTTGGAGGGCCATGGTGCAGTCACCAAGGGAGAGGAGACGTGCTCAGACCTTTCCAGAGAGACGTGCCAAGAAGTGGTTGAAAGTATGTCAGGGTTTTCCCCTTGTCCTGCTGCTGCCAAGATCCCCAGCAGCAGCCACACATGGAACCAGAGTGATGGGCTGGGTGGCACAGAGGCACCTGTGCTCTCAGTAACAAAACTGGCCCAAGACATGGGGCTGAACAGTTCAATCTGCCTTTCTGCTATGCAATCTGGGCCATTGATGGCTTTAAATTGGAGGAGGAAGACTTAGATTAGACAGTAAGAAGAAATTCTTCACGATGAGGGGGCTGAGTCGCTGGCCCAGGTTGCCCAGAGCAGTGGTGGCTGCTCCATCCCTCGAGGTGTTCAAGGTCAGGTAGGATGGAGCTTTGAGCAACCAGATCCAGTGGGAGTTGTCCCTGCCCATGACAGGGCACAGAACTGAATGCACTTTGAAGCCCCTTTGAACCCAAATCATTCTGTGATTCTATGATTTACATCTAAGCTGTTGGAACATCTTTCCTTTTGACAAGATCTCCAGGTGTTAAGGACATTGGGCTACATGTGTATTTGTGGATCTGGACCATATTTTCTCCAGAGTTTGTATCCACCTCAGGTTTTGTCTGGAAAGCCTCTGGGGAACAGGCTCTGGCTGTTCCTGCACCACAAGACTTTGCGCCCCAGGGCAGACCCCAATAACCCATCCTCCATGGCAGTCGAGTGTGCAGGAGCCATGGGTTCAGCCAGGTGAGCATCCTGGGAGGAAACATCTCCCAGGGATAGGGTTGTTTAGCCTGGAGAAGAAAAGGCTGAGAGGAGACCTCATCACTTTCTGCAGCTCCCAGAAAGGACGTTGTGGTGAGGTGGGTGCTGGTCTCTTCTCCTAAGAAACAAGCAATAGGATGAGAGGAAATGCCCTCAAGTTGTACCAGGGGAGGTTTAGACTGGATAGCAGGACACATTTCTTTACTGGAAAGGTTCTCGGGTGCTGGAACAGCTGCCCAGGTAGGTGGTGGAGTCACCATCCCTGGAAGTGTTTTAAAGATGGGTAGTTAGGTGCTCAGGAGTACAGTTTGGTAGTGAACAGGTATGGTTGGACTTGATGACCTTGAAGTTATTTTCCAACCAGAGAATAAATGGCCTCAACTTGCACCAGGGTAGGTTTAGGTTGAATATTGGGAAAAAAATCATTGCTGAAAGAGTGGTGAAGCATTCGAAGAGGCCGCCCAGGGCAGTGTTAGAGTTGCCATCTCTGGAAGGGTTCAAAAACCATGCAGAGGTGGCACTTGAGCACATAGTTTAGTAGGCATGAAGGGGCTAGGCTGACAGTTGAACTGGATGAGGTCAGAGGTCTTTTCCAACCTCAATGATTCTGTCATTCTGTAGGAGGTGGCACCTGAATCAGGGTGGAGCAGGGCTGTCAGCCCTTCCTGGCAGAAACTTGTTCTGGCCCCGATTACATGCATTGCGGTCAGATTTTCCTCTTTCCTTTCCTACCGCTGTCATACCTGCCCGTCCGGACCCACACAGGGACTGGGCTGCCACCATCAGTGTTAAGGCAGCTCTCAAGGGTCAGCTCAGTTAAAAAAAAATCAGGGAAGATGCCACATGATGCCTCCAGCCACGGCTGCCGGTGCCACATCACTCCATACTCTTTGTTACTCTGCTGGGCAATCCTAAGGTGTTATCAACATTACAGTTAATACAAAACACAATCTACTCTGCAAAACTGCAAAATGGTTGCAGATCCAAGTACTGCTAATTATGCAGCAGTTTCCAATTTGGACTATTATTTATGATTTAAAAAATGTCAGTTTGTATAGACTCCAACATTTCACCTCCTAAAAATCTCACGCATTAATCCATGTTGCATTTAAATGTTCATTTTAGGCCATCCTCTGGTTAATGCACATGATTCTCTTTCAAGTCCTTTGGAAGCCAGAGTTGAAGTTGAAAAGGAGAAGTAGCCCCTTTTCTGGAATCTTCTGCTGAGAAAAAGAAAATGTTAATTACCTCTCAATATTTTATTAATAATCAATTTCTTATGATTATTTTTTTAATGAGATGACATTACATAAATGCCCTCATTTTCTGGAGTGTGTTTGGTGTTTGTAAGAGACTGCAATACAGTTTGCATGAATAATTCCCATTCAATTGACTATTCCCAAACTGTTCCCTTCAATCCTCCACTATTTATTACTTAAGATGTGTGGTTGGCCACTCCACTCATTGGGTTTTATCACTAATTGGATGACTGTAGTTTTTCAGACGAGATGAATTTGGGGTTAGTGGGCAGCACAGAGGAAAGCACACAGCCAGCACTTTGGAATGTGGAAAAATACTCACATCTAGGAAAGTTCAGGGTCAGCAAATGCTTCCATGAATCTCTGGGTTTTATTTTAATGGTCACATCCAGCAAATCCCTCCTACCTGAGCAAGGAGAGTGGACTCCTCCACACTGAGTCTTCTCTGAAGCACAGTTTTCCCATGTCATGCAACGATTCCAGGAATGGGGGGACTTGATCGCAGGCTGCAGATTTCACAGCTTGACCTGAAGTAAAAGGTAAAAGAAATCAGAGAGTCATAGAATTGTTTGGTTGGAAAATAACTTTGAGAACATTGAGTCCAACCATACCTGTCCACTACCAAACCATACTCCTGAGCACCTCATCTACCCATCTTTAAAACACTCCCAGGGATGGTGACTCCACCATCTACCTGGGCAGCTGTTCCAGTGCCTGAGAACCCTTCCAGTAAAGAAATGTGTCCTGCTATCCAGTCTAAACCTCCCCTGGTACAATTTGAGGGCATTTCCTCTCATCCTATTGCTTGTTTCTTAGGAGAAGAGACCAGCACCCACCTCACCAAAATGTCCTTTCTGGGAGCTGCAGAGAGTGATGAGGTCCCCCCTCAGCCTCCTCCGGGCTAAACAGTCCCAGGTCTCTCAGCCGCTCCCACAACCCCTGGGCTCCAGATCCTTCCCCAGCTCCATTCCCCTTCTCTGGACACACTTCAGTGCCTGAATGTCCTCCTTGTTGTGAGGGTTCCCAAACCATTTTTGGGTGTAATGGTAGAGTTCTTTCCAAAACTGCGTGGCCTAATATAAAAATAAGAATAAAAATTAAAATGTCATTCTGGATTTATAAAGGCGCGTATCCTTTCAGCACTGTGCCATGAATTTGTAGTTGTGCTAGCAAGCATGTTGAGAAGGAAAACCAAACCTTATACCTTAGGGCATGGGAAGAGCTTTCTTGGGGTCAGTAAGCACCTTATCACCACCAGCTGAGGACGGGTGGATTTCACCTCATTTTTCACTAACTACAAGGTTTTCAGCCGCACTCTGTGCAACACGAAGCAGATGACCCTGCAACGGCTGCTCTGACACCTCATCAAATACCTCTGATCCTCTCCCCGAACCAAAACCGCCCACCAAAGGAGACAGCTCACGAGGAAGCACCAGGAGGGTTGCACATGGCACACAGGCGTGCACGGCACTCCGGCTGCTTCTCTGCTTTGCAGAGCCACTGGAGGTGGGAGGGAATCCCTGCATTTCAGCAGAAGGAGGGGGAGACGTGGGTGATAAGACACTGGCAGCGCTCAGTAAGTCTCAGAGCCGCTGCCTAAATGAGACGTTGACAGAAACAAAAGAAACCCCATTAGGAATCTCTCTCCCTTCGCGTGGAAGAGGGTGAGGGGTTTGGTGAGGAGATGGGGGGGAGCAGAAGGTTGGCATGCATTTCAAGCCTCAGCCAAAATACCAAGTGGGTTTTTTTTTCTGAATGTGAGAGAAAAGGACGTGAACCAGGCAGAAGAGGAGGAGGAAGAGCAGGGGAAGGATGCCTCAATACAAAAAAGCTTAGCCTGATAAAATATTTAGGACGGGCTCACACATCAGAATATTAATGCTCTGCATTCCTTGTGCTTGCACTCTGTTGATCTTCATTCTCCAGTGACCTTGTTTACAGTATCTGAATTTGCAGTCTGCATTTTAATAAGGCCCTGAGAGAAGGTCTGAGACACAGCGTCTCACTGAACCAACTTCAAAACCCTCCTCCGACTGGCTGAAATTCTGGGATCTGGCTCTGGGTTGCTTGATGCCTCGCGCCCGCTGAGGGCAAACCCTCCAGAGAGTTCAACCACTGCCCACCCTGGGTCACCCACCACCACCTTGGACTGGGAAACTGGATCAGGGTGGAGGGGCTCCTCTGTGCAGTTCATTAATTTTCCTTCCCACTTTTCTCAAAAGGCTTGGTGGAACCGCACGGTGCAGGCAGCCCCTCCATAATGTTTCATCCCCTTCCTCTCGCCACTGTTGTCACCAAGTGACCCACAGGCAATCGATCGCCTGCTCCCCATGGGCTCCACCAGCCAGCGCAGAGCTAAGCAGCTGGAAGAGATCGGGAGCCACGGTCCCCTCAGCAGACACAGGAGGGGTCCGGAGGCGGCTGCCGTCTTCTGCAGCCGGCGGGAGAGTGAAGCGTGTTCCCAAACCTGAATTGCCTAATGGGCTGTGAAGAGGTCTCAGCAGGCAGAGCCCAGGCTCTGGGGGATGTGGGCGAGAGCGTGCAGTTGGCGTGTTTGTCACATCTGTTGGCTGCTCCCGCGGAGATGCTGTCGAAGATGGGAGCGTGCAGGAGGGCAGACGGAGCTTTCCCTGGGGATGTGCCAGTTCCCAGCTCTGCTCGCACAGGAGCTGCCAAGATCCAACCTGCCTGAGCCACACTCTGGATGTGAGAATGCGATGGCATGGGGCCTGTCCTGCACCAGTCCCTGTCCACCCAGCAGAGGGTGGTGGCTGCCCGTGGACATGGTGGTTGTGCAGCTGAGTGCTGGAGATGAGCAAGGACACACACAAGGCTCCCTGGGACTAGCAGTGTCCCACGCCATGGGGCAGCTGCCGGCAGCTCTCACAAAACCTCGCTGTCCCCAGGGACAGCCCTGCCCTGTTTGCCTAAGGTACAATGCAGTCTGAGGTTGGTGCAGTGCCTAGGCACAGTGCAGTGGGCACCCTCGGCACCGCAGCACTGGATGGGAGCAGAAAAATAACAACAGGGCATCTGGGGGTTTTGGAACAACTTCCCTGAAAGCTGATCCTGGAAATGAGTTCGTGGTCAATCACACCGTTCCAATTATTCAGATCTGAACCATTCAGGGGGTAGAGACCCTTCCCCAACCCCATTGATCTCCTACTTGTTCACATTTTTAGAAGAAGCCGGAATGTCCCATCATTTGCAAAGCTATCATCCCTCCTTTCCCCCATCCACACCATCTCTCCTTCTCACACTGAACATGGACCAGTTCTGTGTTGTGCCCAGGGAGAGGATTAGTCATCTTCCCTGGAAGTGTTTAAGGGGTGGATGGATGAGGTGTTGAGGGACGTGGTTTAGTGATTGATAAGAATGGTTGGACTCTATGGTCCGGTGGGTCTTTTCCAACCTGATGATTCTATGATTCTGTGCCCTCCCTTGTGTGCCCCTGTGGTGTCATGAGCAAGGGACTGGGCACTGCAGCAACCTGGAAAGCCATCCCAGGCCATGCTGCAGCATGGTCAATGTGGTAGGAGCCAGGTGAGGCTTGACTTTGCATCTACACAGCAGTTGATGTGGTTTGACTCTGACATGGATGAATCTCCATGGAGGCTCTGGGAGGCAGGGGAAGATGTTCTTTTTTTTTCCTGTGTGTTTCCTCTTCTCCCAAGTAAGAAGTGCTAGGATGAGAGGAAGTGGCCTCAAGTTTCTCCAGGGTAGTTTAGGTTTTATATTAGGAAAAATGTCTTTATCAACAGAGCGGTGAAGCCCTGGCAGAGGCTGCCCAGGGCTCCATCCCTGGAGGTGTACAGAATGTATGTAGGTGTGGAGCTTGAGGACGTGGTTTTGTAGGCGTGGAGAGGTTGCATTGATGATTGGACTGGGTGAGCTTAGAGGTCTTTTCCAAGCTTAAGGATTCTGGGATTCTGCAGGAAAATACAATCAATAGTGACTGGAAAAGCAGATAGAACTTGGAGCAGCCTCCTTCCAGCCTTACCCGTTCCATTGTGATAATCCCCCAGCATCCACAGGGCCATGCAGCTGTGTGTTTGTGCTCCTGCAAAGCGCTGTCCAGACTCCTGAAGGACAACTTGACAGCCTCAAACCTACTTTCCCCTGGGAAAAACTCATCAAGTCTCTCCCTTGTGATATCTCAGAGAAATACCTCAAGGTAATGCATCATCTTGCCTGAGGAATCATATGAACCTGTGGCACCTGAGGTAATTGGGGGATTACAAGCTCCACTGCTTGGCCCTCCTTCCCCTGCGTAAAGGTGACCAATGACAGGAGCTGAGGGAATGGCACCAGGGGAGGGTTAGGTTAGACATTAGGAAGAGGTTCTTCTCCAGGGAAGCAGTCACAGCCTGACAATATTCCAGCAGCATTTGACCAACGCTCTCAGCCCCACGGTGTGAACGTTGGGGTGTCCTGTGCAGGAACAGGGGTTGGACTCAATGATCCCTGTGGGTCCCTTCCAGCTCAGGACTTTGTATGATTCTGATAAGGGAGGACTCGCTGTTTGGGTCTAGGAGGGTTCTGGGGGCTGCACTGGAGCCCTGTGATGGCCAGAAAAGCAGGAAAGGTTTGCAACTGCAGCTCAGGGCACAGTCATGGTCTTAACAGAGTCTCAGAGTTGATTTTCAAGAACAGCAAAAGATGTTCCCTCCTCCCAGGTGACCTTTCTTCCTTTTCTGAAGAGCTCCAGGCACAGAAGTGTGTTGTGTGCCAGTCTCTCCTCAGCATCTCCTCAGCTTGCTTGGGTTTGTGCACAACACAAGTGCAGGCTGGTGAAGTTTGACCCTGCAGCTTTCTGCTTCCTAGACAGCTGCTTGCTCCACTCCTGACACTTAATTTTTTTATATTTTTTTTTGTATCCCAGAACTGAATTTGCATTGCAAAACATTACAAGTGGGATCTGGTATGTTCACTTGTCATTCCAGAGACAACAGTCCCCAATACCACCCTTGCACGTGTGGCTCTAAGTGACCCTCCTAGAAGATGCCAAGAAGTGGGTGTCCATGTCCATATGGTAGGTGGAAACCTGATCAGTTCAACCACTGGACCTTAGAGTGGGATTCAGGACCTGTTTCCCACTGTGCCACACTTTGCACGGTTTTGTCAGGCTCAAATTTCTCTTGGTTTAATACAAATGACACTAAATGCACCGGAGCAGGTAGGGAACTGTTTGATGGTATTTGATGACTCAAGCAGAGGGAAAATGTGATGAAAGCACCATTATCCTGGTCTGAGCCTTCATCGAAGCCTGCACAGCCTGCAGTGGTCAGTTGTGTTTTGCAGAAGAGGCAAAATAACGGAGCTGAGATGGATCTCCAGTGCAGCACAGACCCAGAGGCAGTTTTATCCCATCTAGAATTGTTTCTGTGTATCACTTGCAAACTGGGAAATATTCAAGAGGCAATGGAGTCCACCTTGGCACTTTACAAGTTCCACATGGACCGGGACCCACAGCCGTGCCGAGGATGGCCTTAGGAAATGGATCCAGCCCTAGCTTTGAGATATCTGGAGAAGCATGACAGAGTTTGCCCAGCTCAAGGCTGACTTTTGTTTCCCAGTTCCGTGTCTCTGGCACAGTCTTTTTATTTCCAGCTTGGCTGTGCACCACCAGAAAGGCCAGAATAAGGCTTCCCATTAAAGAAAAGCCTCAAACTCCAAGCACGTTTGGTTCCCAGGGTCCATTCACAGTGAGATACAGTGTCCTCTGAGGCTAGGCTGTGCCACCACCCCATTGCATCCCCCACCTACCTCACTGCTGTTCCCAGTAGGTCTCTGCTCTGGGCAGTTTCCATTGTGGTCACCACTTTGTCTGGTGAAGGGATGTCATTTGGAAGAGCAGGATGGGGCCACCGCACACCAGGGCTTTGGGATCAGGGATGTGGAAGGGGAGTTGATGTGTTGCTGGAGCCTACACAGGATCTTGAGCTTGAAGGTGTCCAGGGAGATTCTGCCAAGTCCTGTGGGGACTCCCAGGTTCCCTGCACGTCTGCTGAGCTCTGAGAAGCATTTCTGGGACACAGAAGTAGAAACTCTAGAGAAAGGGGTACAGATATCGGTGCAAGGGACAGCCACACTGCCAGGGCTGTGAGTGTGTATCAGAAATGGCATGACCAACAGGTCCAGGGAGGTTATTCTCCCTCTGGACTTGGCACTGGTGTGACTGTTCCTCGAATCCTGTATTCAGTTCTGGACCCCTCACCACAAGAAGGACGTTTAGGCTCTGGAGCGAGTCCAGAGAAGAGCAATGAAGCTGGTGAGGGGGCTGGAGAACAGGCCTTATGAGGAGCACCTGGGAGAGCTGGGGGTGTTTAGCCTGGAGAAGAGGAGGCTGAGGGGAGACCTCATTGCTCTCTACAACTACCTGAGAGGTTGTGGAGAGGAGGGAGCTGGGCTCTTCTCCCAAGCGACAGGGGACAGGACAAGGGTCATTGGACACTGGAACAGGCTGCCCAGGGAGGTGGTTGAGTCACCTTCCCTGGAGGGGTTTAAGGCATGGGTGGACGAGGTGCTGAGGGACATGGTTTAGTGACTGATGGGAATGGTTGGACTTGATGATCTGGTGGGTCTTTTCCAACCTGCTGATTCTATGAATCTATGATAACTGCTGGCAGCTGATCCCCATGTCTGGGGACAAGGGGCAATTTCTGTCCTGGGCACCATGCTCCAGGATAACCTGCAGACTAGTCAGGAGCCATAGTACCAGCAAGGGTCCCTGCTGCCCCCAGAGCTGCCAGGGAAACTGAGATTTTACAAAAAGCAGTGAGGAAAGGGAGTAGAGTGCTTCATCCACACCAAAACACCCAGGGCACCAGGAATGGGGGTGGCAATGGCATGCTGGAGCCACCAGCTCTGCATGCTCTGGTAAACTCAGCACACAACCATGCATGGGTGACACCACACCTGTGTGGGCTGGACTTCTTGCTGTGCTCCTAAGTAAGGAATTTGCCTTAGGACTATGGCCAAGGCACAAGCAGGATGCCAGCAACTCAACCATTCTCAGCACCTTTCAGCAGAAGACAAGGTGGGAGAGACTGGTTAGTGGAGCAGCAAGGAGTGCCCTCCCTCAGTCATGCTGTAGGACCAGAGATAACACCACCAGCAGCACCTCTGTGTGACCAAAAATGGAAAGCTGAGGCTTCCTGAAGCTTCAGACTTCTCTGGAAGAGCCTTCAGAGCTGCCTCCATCATTTCTGGTGGGAGCCTTAGCAGGGCTGGGTCAATGGTTGGACTTGATATTCTTAAAGGTCTTTTCCAACCATTCTATGATTTTATCATAGAATAAGTGTCAGGTGTCAGGACTAAAGCTTAGCAGCAAGGGTGAGCCACCATGGCTCTCTAGGTAAGGATGAGGCAAGGGTTTTGGAGCTGACTTGAATACCTATGCATGCCTCAGTTTCCCCATCTGCTAAATGAGGTGGTTGGTGCATCCTCCTACACCGTTTGAGATCTAAACATGGGCTTTAAGCCCAGAGCAATTGCACCTTTCCCTCTTTACCACCTCATTTCCCATTGTGGTGGGGTAGAGATCAAATATCAGGACCAGGTCAGTTAAGGACAATTAGTCCCAGCAGCGCCAGAGCAAGAGGAGGATGTGCATGGCTGCGTGTGCTTTCAGTCTAAAGGCTCTCTCACAGGTCCTGTAGCAAAGTAAAGCCATTTCCCTCCCCCATCCTATTTCTAAATTATGATCAGGTTGGATAGGAGCAGAACTGCAGTGCAGAGAAGACACAGTTCTTGGATTTCCTTAAAGCTCTTTGACTACCTGCCTGGCCCAGGAGCATGACAAGACAAGGGCTGAGGCAGCAGGGTGAGAGGGTGGAGCTGCAGGGCCAGATGTGTCTGAATGCAAGATGCCCAGCACTGGCAAATCTCCAAGTGTTAGAAACAAAACCCAAAAGCATTAAAATTCCTCAAACTGGAGTTCAGGGGTCACAGGTTGTAGCACAAGGGAGCTTCAGACCTGGCATGGGAAAGGGAAGGAGGCATGCGGCTGAGCTCTTGCCTCTGTGAAGGTTGCTATAAGCCCCCCCGGTGGATGAGTTTTTGGGATACTTTTTCCTCCTGCCACAGAGAAGGACATGCTGCTCGGTGCACTCCATGTCCCGTCTGATATTATAAAATAATAGAATAGTTTGGGTTGCAAATTACCTTAACTATCATCCAGTTCCAACCCCTTGCCATTGGCAGGAACATCCCACTGGATCAGGCTCCTATCCAATCTGGCCTTGAACACCTCCAGGGATGGGGCAGCCACAACTTCCCTGTGCAACCTGTTCCAGCACTTCACTACTCTCACAGTGAAGAAATTTTCACCACCCTCATTGTGAAGAATTCCTTACTAATGTTTAATCTAAATCTTCCTCTCTTCCAATTTAAAGCTAACCCTCCTCATCCTATCACTCTAGCCGCTTGTAAGAAGTCCCTCCCCAGCTTTCCTGGAGCCCCTTTCAGTATTGGAACTGCTCTAAGGTCTCCCCAGAGCCTTCTCTTCTCCAGGCTGAACAACCCCTAGTCTCCCAGCCTGTCCTCATAGCAGAGGTGCTCTGGCCCTTGGATGATCTTCATGACCTCCTCTGGACCCTTTCCAACAGTTCAATCCCCTTCCTATTTTTTGAATTCAAGAATTAAACACAGGACTCTGGGTGGGGTCTCATGAGAGAGAAGTAGAAATGGAGAATCTCCTCCAGACCCATTTGTGGGTCTGCACATGCTGTTCCCCCCACACTGTCTCTCCAGCTCACTCTCCTCCTGGCCCCACTCCTCCAGAGCTGGCAGAGCCCTGGCTGAGGGATGGTGGTGATTTATTTTGGAACATTTCTTTCCTGTTGAAAGCCTGACCTCAGATATGGAGAGACGACATGGGGAAGATGTACGAGTGTCTCTCAGCAAAAGTGCATCAGAGAAATTGAGCGTGAGCTGCCATCAATCTGCCCAGGCTTGGCGGCCCCGCGTAACAGTGAGGGAGATGGGGACCAGGAGGGATTCTGCGAAGGTCACCTGGGAGCTGACTCAGCCTCCGCTCCCTACTCCTGCCATCCATCATGCCTGCTGGAGAAGAGGCAGGGAGCAGAGGCTGGAGGCAATCTCCTCCTCATCCCTCATCCATTCCCCTTTACAGCTTCATTTAGGAGATTGAAATGACACGCAGGCATGAATGTCACTGGGGGCATGGTCAGTGATGATCTTCCAGTAGTTGTAACAAGTCCTGTCAGGCTCCGTGGGGAAAGATGTTGCTCCACCTAAGCCTCCTGCCCTGGGGACCCCAAGGGCTGAGATAAGGACAAGATGGAAAGGGGCATGGGGACAGAGGTGACAGGAGGGCTTTTCACTCTCACTGGCTCCATCATAGCACCGGCACTTGGGTAACCTGCAGATTCTCTCTTGAGATGAGCGAGAACTAGAAAAGAGATGAGGTCTCTCGGTGGTTTCTACGATAGCCATAATATGAGCAGGGCTATTTCTGCCCATGGTGTAAACACCACAACATGTGTTTGCTGCAGCAAAACTCTGCAAACTGACTTCAGCATCCCATAGGTAGATGTTTATGTTCTGTCTTCCAGGAAGTCCACTCTCTGCAGGGACCTCGTAGTAGAGTCACAGAATGGTTTGGGTTGGAAGGGAACTTAAAGCCCCTACAGTTCCACCTCCCTGCTGTAAGCAGAGACAAATCCCACTATATCACCTTGCTCCAAGCCCCATCCAGCCTGGCCTTGAACTCCTCCAGGGATGGGGCATCCACCACTGCTCTGGGCAACCTGGACCAGCACCTCCCCACCCAACTCACCCAACTCAGCAGCGCTGTGTGTGAAGAGAACAGCGAGGACCTCAGCACCAAGGTGACAAGAAGCCTGATCTCTCACTCAGCCTGGATTCAAGCTTGTTACCTTCTGGTCACAGCAAAGAGCACCTACAAGAGAGGTTTTTCTGCATGTGACTAGGAACAGCTGACACCATGACCCATCATAAGGTTTCCAAAGCTCCTCATTCTAACTTAGAGTGTTTGTCCCATTTTCCAGAAGGACCTGTCCCATCAGTTTTCCAGAGGCCTTCACTCTAACTAAGAGCATGTATACCATTTTCTGGAAGGATCTGGTCTTGTCTGTCCATGAGTCTCGAGGACTTTAAATGCGCAGCTTTGGAAAAGTGCGAAGCAGTCCATCTGCAGGAGATGTTTGGTGGTTTCTGTCAAGTGCCTCTCCACAGCATCAGGCACATGAATACTTCTGCGAGCCTGGCCCCAGATTACTTAAATATCTTTGCAGATTGGAAGCTGTGAGAGTAATTGATTCTTCACTTCATTAGTTAAACTGAAAAAGGAATTAAGAATCACTGAGGGTATGACGAACTGGTTGACCAAACACTTCTGCTGCTGAGAACAGGTAAGCTTATTTACCTTTTCTTTTTATTGAATACGAATGATGTTGTGAAGAAAACACTAGGATTTCAAATGGGAAATCAAAACCTCATTACTTTTTAGAATTTCCTGTTGCTTAAATGATTCAACTTTTCAGTCACTTTATAGCGTTTTGAAAACAGATTCAGTCACAGCAAAATATCTCCTTTTTCTTCTTTTCTGGTGAATAAACTATTCAGCCAAACAGGGCTGTGTGACCACCTGCAGTGAGCTTTTGGTAAAGCCAACAGGCTCCTAATTCACATAGGACCTTCGAAAATATAGACTTTTGGTTTTGTTTTGTGCTCCAAAGCTCTGGTGATTAACATGGCAAATCCTCCAGGGTGAGGCCCGTGGGGCATTGCCTCAGCCAGATCTAGCCCTGAGTCTGGAGGAGGGTCCTGGCAACAGGATTTGAAAGCAAGTGGAGGGGAAGGTTTCTAGAATGACAAAAAGGAGGACACTGAGTTTTCCAGGGACCTTCTTGGATGCGACTGAGGACCCACAGCTGGGAGAGGGATGTTCCTGGGTGGAAGAAGGAGTTTTCATGCTGTGAATGTGCATCCCATGCAGAATAAAAGTGGGGAAAGCCCCAGAGGGGAGATGCGAGGCAGGTGAGTTCAGGCAGAGACAGGTCACACAGACACATGGGTTGTCACCATGTCTCTCTGAGAGGTGTAGATACACTTCCTCAGACCCTGAGACCGCGGCGAGGACAAACTTGCACTCCTACCTGCTGCGTGTTAACTTCCCGAGTATAATTTCCAGAGTAATTAGTCCTTTGTGCTGCAGCACATCTGTCATGGAGGAGGGTTTCAAAGTTAGGAATGATGCTGACTATATTCTCTGCAGAGACTGGAGAGACATCAGGACCTCCAAGAAGCAACCTCTCCCTTTCCTGATGGAAGAGGCACTGAGAGATGCTCCAGAGACATCAACTCTTCTTTGCTGACTGCAACAAGAAAGGAGATACCTTGGACTTGCATGAGTTTTCAAGAGAAGGCTCTGGGAAAAACTTGGAACAGCTTCCAGTGCTGAAAGGGGCTCCAGGAAAGTTGGGGAGGGGCTCTTGTTCAGGGAGTGCAAGGGTAGGATGAGGGGGAGCGATTTTGAGCTGCTAGAGGGGAGATTGAGATGAGATCTCAGGAAGAAATGTTTTGCTGTGAGAGTGGGGAGTCCCAACCCAAAGCATTCTGTGATTCTGTGGTTCTGTTTTGAGGGCAGGGACACACTTACCCCCCCATCTCTGGTCCAGCAGCCCCAGTGCTGCAGCCAAGGCCATTTCTGCCATGGGGATCCCAGCTCCTCACTGAATGGAGTACAGTGGCTCTCTTCCCCAAGCACCACCAGCTCCTGGGGCTGCGAGGCAGATTGAGCTGTTTGTTTTGCCTTGTCTGTCTCTTTATGCATCCCCAAGTCCCTAGTGACTCTGGCAGCAGCTTCCAACACTGAAGGCATCCTTGTTTTCGTATATCTGTTAAATAAAATGTCAGCAGGTGACAACACATGCTTCATTGTTGCTGTTCTGTAATTTAATGGTGGTGAGAGTAGATCAGAGCCTGGTGCACATTTAGATTTAGGAACTAATTTTGGCACTATCTGAGACAGACCCACTGCACTGCACCACCCAGTGTGCAATAGCAACTTGTGTGAACCCTGGCTTAATTTTGCATGGGTTTATGTCCCATAAATTCTTGTCTGTTGTGGGACAGCATCCATTCAGGCACACATTGCCTAGCAAAGATCATAAAGTCATAGTATTGCTTTGTTGGAAAAGACCTTTGAGTTCATTGGGTCCAACCATACCTAGCCAGTATTAAACCAGATTCCTGAGCAGCATATTTACCCATCTTTTATAACCTTCCATCACTGCTCTGGGCAGCTTCTGCCAGTGCCTGAGAAGACATTCAGTGAGGAAATTTATCCTGATACCTAATCTGAACCTGCCGTGGTGCAGCTTGAGGCCATTCCCTCTCATCCTATCACTTGTTACTTGGGAGAAGAGAGCAACACCCATTTCACTACAACCTTCTTTCAGATATTTGTAGACAGTGATGAGGTCTCCCCTCAGCTCCAGGTTAAACAACCCCAGGTCCCTCAGCCACGTAAGACTTGTTCCCCAGGCCCTTCACCAGCTCCATTTCCAGACTTTGGATGCACTCCAGGATCTTAAAGTCTTTCTTGTATCGAGATCTCAAAACTGAACCCAAGGTGCAGCCTCACCAATATCAAGCATGGGGGCACAACCACTTCCCAGGTTCTGCTCACCACACCATGACTGATCCAAGCCAGGATGCTGTTGGCCTTTTTGGACATCCAGGCCACTGCAGGCTCATGTTCAGATGCTTCTCTGCCAGGCAGATCTCCAGCTGCTCTTCCCCAAGCCTGGAGCATGACACAGAGTGCCTTGGTTGGGCAAGGTTACCTCTGTAACAGTAGTGTCACCTACTGAATCTGACTGCAGGAAAGGAAGAATGAAGAAGCATCAGAGGTTTTTAGCATTGTCTTTCTCCAAAGGTTTGCTTTTCCTTTTCACCAAACCCACATTTGTTGTTGGCACAAGCCACCACACCCTTCTCAGTGATACTGTTGCTTTGAGACCAGCGAGATACAATCTGCTGCTTTCTTTGAGATGTTTTCATTTGAAAATGACTTTCATGTAACTGTTACACAGAACCTGAACTATTAACTAAGAACTTTTTCCATCGTGGGACCAGGAGGTGGGAACATGCTGTACAAGCCACTTGGCTGCAGACCTGTTTGCAGGGTCTCATCCAAAGCAGCAGCGCTGTCAATCAGAGTCTGTGTTTTGGGGAGAGGAGACAGATTTTTTCCTATCAAAGTGACAAGTACAAAACCTCTCCCTGGCCTTTGCTCCCCTGAGCTCTGCCTAATGCTCTGGCAGATCCCGCCAGCCAATGGCTGGCTCCAGGTGAGCCTTGGATTTATAAATCTTGCATTTTGTAGCTGAAATAAAGAAATAATCTGTGTGTTTTGTGTGGGGGGAATGTCTGACGCCATCCTCTAGCAATGCTTGCTTTCAGCTGACACTGCTCATCGTGATTAAATATGAAATTTTTAATACCAGTTACCGTGGCCGTGAACTTCATTTCTATTGTCGTGCATTCACATCTTTTCTTTTGTTCGTTCTGTAACACAGAAGCTGCTGGACTTCTGACTGGCTGCCTGGTGGGAAGTGAACTGCCCCGATATTCCCTTTAAAAGCAAGCAGAGAGAATCCTTTTTTTAATGTTTATCATTATAGTACTGCAGGTCTGTGAAGTATCAATTAGCTGTGTTGATTTTCCAACTATTTAAACCACCATGTAAGCACAGCAATGAGGGGCTTAACCCAGCTATCGCCTTCCTGCATCCTCTGTGGTGTTAATTTATTTCCAGATGGGTTATTTGGAGAACAGGAGCTAGCATTTTGGCTCGTTTAGCTCTGACTCAGGAGCTGGATTTTCTCTGATTCTTGATCAGGGAGTGCAGGGATAGGATGAGTGGGAAAGGTTTTCAGCTGCAAGAGAGGAGATTGAGATGAGATCTTGGCCAGAAATGTTTTGCTGTGAGGGTGGGGAGGCCCTGGCCCAGGTAGCCCAGAGCAGGGGTGGCTGCCCCATCCCTGGAGGGGTTCAAAGCCAGGTTGAATGGGGATTGGAGCCCTTGATCCAGTGGGAGGTGTCCCTGCCCGTGGCTGGGGATGGAACTGGATGGAATGGTTTGTGTCAGAAGGGACCTCAAAGCCCAGCCAGTTCCACCCCCTGCCATGGGCAGGGACATCTCCAATTGTGTCAGGTTGCTCCAAGCCCTGTTCAATCTGCAGTCCCTTCCGACCCAAATCATTCCATGTTTCTATGATTTTATGACTCTTTCTAAAACTTCTCTACACCATGGTCACACTTGCTGCTCTTTCTCCACAGATGAAAACATCAGTTATGCCAGCGTCAGCACCATTAAATTGTCACAAAATTTCGGTAAAAAAAGCAGCAAATAATTGCCTGAACAGACAGTGCCTTCCAACGGGCGCGCTGAAGGTATATAAAGCCTTCTCTTTTTCAAACAGCCCTTCCCAGGATCCTGTTGATGCAGCATGAACAGAAGAGCATTAATCATCAGCCATTTCTCCCTGAAACTCCTCTCCGCAGGTCATGGGAAATGTCCCCCTGTGACATCCTCAGTTAATTAATTTGTGTCTATATGCATGAGAATAATTGAGTCGCTTCTTTTTTTTTTTCCCCACAGTGTTTAGTGAGTATCTTCCCTCTGTCAGTCTGCCTTTGCAAGCAGGGCTGGGCAGAGCAATAAGCCACCTCCATCTCTGCTGCAGATGAGGGAGACTTGGGGATAGCTCTGGACAACACACTTGTCTGGATGGTATCTCCCACCCTTTCTCGCACACAGACCCATGAGCTCCAGAGCCCTTGTGGACTCTTACCGTGACCTCCCCACCCGAGTACCACGCATCTTCTAGCAGTGCTGGCCTACACTGGCTGGTTTGTTGTCCCTGCTGGTCTCCAAGGGCGGTGGATCACTGGAATATCTCCCAGGGAAGCAGTCACAGCACCAAGACTGAAAATATTCCAGCAGCATTTGGCCAACACTTCCAGCCCTACAGTGTGAATGTTGGGGTGTCCTGTGTAGGGACAGGAGTTGGACTCAATGATCCTTGTGGATCCCTTCCAGCTCAGGACACTATGATTCTGTGAACTCCAGTCAAACACTCAGGAGCTCATTCTGGATCTGGAGTGTCCTGTCCCAACGCTGTGTCCCAGCTCCCCGTCACAGACCAACATCCCATCCAGAGGCCATTTACCATCCCAAAAACTACAGAACCGGAGCTAGGTCAGTCACAGGCTCCTCTCTGCATCCACCTCCTTTTTTCCATGCTTTGTGACAAATATCTCTTTCACAGGGTTCATTATCACGTGAAGTGCAGCTCTCTGCAGGAGCTGGTGCCGCGGTTTCACTATCACCTCTGCTCAAGTTCGCGGCACACTATTAAAACCATCAAGTACTTCAGAGCCAGCTATTGTCAGAAAACAGGGTTACCTCCCGAGTGCCTCCCTTTTGGCTGGCAGAAAGAGCAGAACACTGTTTAACCTTGTCCAGATGCCCTCCGCCTTTCTGGAGGGCTTCAGCTTTGAGGGGCTGTTGACTTGATACACCCATTCGAATGTGTTTTCTCGGCTTGTTTTATTCCTGGCACTGTGGCCAAGTTCCAAAGAGGTCACGTTCCTGCTCACATCGATTCATGCCCTATAGTACAATCTTTTAAGCAATAGAATGGCTTGTTCCAGTGCTGCACAGACACAGAGGTCCCTGTGCAAGATGAGAGGGTGGACCCATGTCTCAGTCCCTTTCTCTGTCCCTCAAACATTCCCACAAGGCAGACAAATGGAGCCAGGCACTTTGCTGACTCCTTTATGAGCAAATATGACAAAAGGAAGCAACTGCTTTGCTCTGCCCTAAGACAAGTTTGCACTGCAAGAGTTGAAATACCAAGGAGATCCTGCAACAGAGGAAGCTAGAAATGTGAGACCTGGCTCTGCCAGGAGCTGTCTGCCTCCTAACCCGCTGTATTTCCATAGCTGTCGCTGTGATCCAGCCCCCAGCCCAGCTCTTTGGAGCAGACGGAGGCTGTGTGCATCCAGCCCATGGAGCTGTCAACATCTCAGAGTGACAGATGCTTTACAAGCTGCGAGACAGACAGGGCTCAGCACTCTGCCTTCTGAACCGGGGGCTCGGGGCAGAGCAGGAAGGAGGATGAGCTCGGCTTTTACTGGAGTTGAAACCAGGCCAGGAATTACAGATACAGACCAGCTGCCCTCTTTGCTCGCTGGCAGCACACAGGGCTGCAGGCTGCCTGGGGGAGGCTCCCTGGACTTCGGCAGAGAGGACAACTTCACAGATGTGCCCAGAAACCTGCTGTCCCAGCAAAGCATGTGCCTGAAACTCCTTTTCTTGACTGAGCCATCCATCACTTCCAAAGCTTCAGACTGCAGCTAGTTCTGCCTCTCCCTTTGACTTGTAGGTGAGTGTGGTTGCCCCGTAACAGATCAAACTGGCTCAGTTGACTGGGCAATGCTGCTCTTAGCATCTGCAGAGACATTTCAGGGGCAACATCTGAAAGTAAGGGTGTGAAAGTAAAGCACTGCAGAGCAAACCTCCTGCTTTGAATGCCTTGGAGTTGTTCATCCTCTGGAAAGGAATACAGAACACTTCAAAGAAAACCCTCCATGAGCCAAAGCTGAGCTGGTGAAAACTGCAGCGGTGGAGCTGCAGTGCAAACTCAGGCCTCTCCAGATGTGATATTTCCTCAGCAACATGAGCATGTCCCTATGTTGCAGCCACTGGCTGTGGGAATCACATATTATGCCAGATAACAAAGCACAGGCCAGCTCATCAGGGTCACCTTTGCACCATGTGGGATGCACTCAGCTGTACAGTTCCAACCCTACCCCTTGAACCATAGCACAGTGCAGCCGTACTGCTTAGTGAGAAGAAAATCCAATAGAACACATTCCTGTGAAGGAATAGCAGTGATATTAAGAGTCTATCAATAATGATTCACTAGGCCATGATAGCAATGAAATTGCAGTGATAAAGGGTGACAAAATACTGTACGATATGTGCCTTGAGGTTGCAGAGCAAATTATCTGATCTAGGAAGCAACATGTTATGATGCGCATGAAAACATCTGCTGCCCCCAGCTAAGGCTGTAGGAAGACACAGGGAACACAGCAGGCTGGTGAGACAGGGATTGTTGCTGGGGGCAATTCCTTTGGGATGGGGATTGACCACGGCGCAGTGTTTGCACAGTACCTCCCCCAGGAGACCTCACTCTGGCCATGTCCCAGACTTCATTTCAATACAATGCAATTAATCATTAATGACTGGTGATGAAAAGCAATGCCTTTCCCTTCCAAATGCCCTGATGCAGAGTCACTTACTGTCCAAAGCACTTCTCTGGGGACATCCTGGAGTGTCAGCAGCTGGACTTTGGGTTCCTGCTGTCACTCACAGAGAAGGCTCCAGGCACAAGCATGCAATCACTTGTAGCAGCAGCACAACCTCCTTGCCTGGCTGACAGCTTTGCCTCTGCCAGACCCCTGAAAAGCTGGGCTGGCTGCTAAAGGGGTGATCAGCCCCTTATGGTGGGACTGCGGGTGGCAGGAGGAATCAGTCCAGCTCTCCACATCCTCCCTCCAAGCTCTCACCTTTCTCCATAGTGGGACACCCCATTCCCTCTTCAAGAGAGCAAAATGCAGTTCTGCCAGGGAGCCCTGAGCTGGCTCTGGCTGCACGCTGAGCCCTGCTGCAAGGCAGCAGCAGATCAGCAATGGAGATGTGCCAGGAGGGGCTCTCTCCCTGAGAATATCCTGCCTCCCAAGTACACTAGTCCCAGTAAAACCCCTTTCCCAGATGCCAGCACCCAGCAGCCCACATCAGCATGCACCCTACGCCCCTGCAGAGTAGCCAGGTACCTGCTGCTTGCTGCCTGTTACCACTGAGCCCTCGAGCTTTTTCCCTTGGCGCTCACTCTGGATTGATGGGGTTTAGGATTGCAAGCTGTAAAAATGCTGTACAGAAACTGCAGAGCATAAAAGCTGCCCCATAAAGAGCAAAAGCTTCTTCTTTTCCTCTTTGCAACCTGTAAACCAGCTAGTAAATCCTAGCACATGCTCCCGGTGTGGCACAGAGACCTAATCCACAAAGCCCAGGAATATCCCCTGATTAGGTGCATGTTACGAGTAATGGTTTTAGTGAGGCCCAGTGGAAGCTCGCCTCTAACTTGTGCGCAGCTTATGTGATCTGACCAGGGGGATCTCCTGTGCTTGAAATAAAGCCACCTGCCCACAAGTCATTGCTCTGCTTATTCTGCGGCATTAAGGGAACGTGCTGATGTTACGATCAGGCTAAACATGTCAGCCTGAGGCTGGTATGAGAAACCAAGGGGGAGATGGGGAAGGACAGAGTACCAGGAGCCACGCTGCTTTCTCCTTCCCCTAATGGACTTGATAATTGACTGGCAGTGGGAGTGAAAGTGCTCTGGCCATGGAGTGCGTGGAGTGGGCTGGTCCCCTGCCAGCACACCGTGATGAGGAAGGAGGCTGAAGGAGAAAGCAGCCCTGAGTTGGTCAGGGATGGAGTGGAAGATGTGGGGATCTGTGTGGGGTTGCTGGAGGGGGGGCTTTACACCCTCCACCTCTTCTGCTTAGAAGAAGGATGTGCCATGGTGGACAGCTGCAATCCTACCTGCTGGGGGCATGTCCTGCCTTGCTGATGCCTGTCCTGCTTTACCACTGCCAAATTAGCGGTGTTTGTGGAGCTGGAAGGGCAGGTGGGAGATGCCAGGGTGTGTTGTCAGCATGCACACATTTCTGGCAAGTCGTAGCTGCTTAGGATGCAGAGAAATAGATGATCCTTGGTGAAGGTGGCCATGGAAAAGCAACCTTTGAACTGAGGTGCCATGACCCCTCTCCCCTGATCCCCCTTACGTAAAGCATGTGCTGAGGTCACTGCTGTCCCCAGCTCCTCCATGGTGGCTCCTGGAGGGCCTCAATGACATGATTATCCCTCCTTAGCAAAGCATTTTCAAAGACCAAGGAGGGCTTTGCTCACTAATCTGGCATTCAGTGCAGATAATAGGCTTTGAGACAAAGCCCTCCTGAAGTCTATTTTAAGACAGTTTTGTAGCTTGTTGCCTGTCAGAGTGAGAGCCGGCCTGCTGCAGCACTGCCAGGACACTCTGCCAGGGAACAGTTGCTCTTACCCATTGCCTCCTGCTAGACAAACCCCTTCTCCTGTCCAGGAGCCTCTGCTGCAGGACGTGTGAACTGAAGCAGAGTGCATCCTCTGGATGCATCCATCCCCATGCCCAGCCTTGTTGAGCTTCTGTCTTCCCCTTTCCAAAGCTTTAAGGGTGACTCCTTCCTTTGCACCTCCTCAGAATGGGAGTGGAAGTGGAAAGGGCATTTCCCAGCCCCAGAGCAAGGATAAAGCATATTCCCAGCGCCTTTGGCTACAGGAGGTCACTCTGGCAGGGACAGCCCTGCTACACATCAGTGAGGTGGCCTGGGCAAAAAGCCCTACACTTCTAGACAGGAGTTTCTTTCATAGCTGGTCACTGGATGAGGCTATTTTGGAAGGGGAGGCTCCTTCCAGAGGCAGCTGTGGACACACAACACGAGGAAGGCATGGATGGACTGGGCTGGCAGAGGGGTAGCAGAGCCACTTGTGTCTCTGGGGCTCTGTGGTCTAGCCTGGCGTGCACTGGCAGAATCACCAGGATTTGTGGACTGGAATAGCATGAAATAATGATGAAAATATGGGTTAATCTGAACCAGCTCCAGGGGTCAGCTCTCAAAGATCTGCCTCTTTATATCCAGTGTGAATCCAAATCCACCATGGGCTTAATTAGGGTCTTGGAAGCTTTATGTCGGTTCTGATTAGTTCACATCACCTTATTTACAGCTTCCTGACCCTCTGCTGGAGGACCTGTCACCAGATTTTCAACTTTTTATAATTACACAAGAGTGAAACCATCCTCAGGAGTCCCCAGGAAGGGCAGCTCCCCAAAATGCCACCTCACCTCCCGTCTCCTTGTGGACTAAGGTCTAGAAGGTGTTGTCCAGCATCCTCTAACAACCAGGGTTTTCATGCAGGGTGGGAGAGCATCTTGCACCCTGAATTCATGCCTAAATCTAATCCAAACATGTGAAGCTGGCACAGTCTGGGCTGTTGTCTGATAGGTGGTGCCCCTCATCAGGAGTTGGAAGTCAAACCAATCCCGTGGGACTATCAGTGCCAGGAATGTGGGTGTACACTGATATGGAAAGTGCAATAATGGGAAGCATTTTGGGACGTTGCCCTTTGACCAGGACATCAGAGAAAATGAGGGTTGTAATTGTGACCACTGTAGATCCTGGGGGAGAATCAATCTGAAAATACAGCCAGAAAGATCATGGGAAAAACAGGAGCATAAATAGGTGTGGGTGCCACAGGGATGGCCAGAGTCACCTGTGAGATGAAACTTCCCTTCAGGTCTCAGGTGCTGATCTCACAGGGCAGACAGATCGAAGTGGTAAGAATGCAGAGGGTTGAAAAGCCTCCATTGTTGACATTATTAATGAGGGGAAAGATGAGGGCAACAGTAGGGTGCATGGCATCTTTCTGACAAACAGGGGAATTTTGGGTGATGATTCCTGTTTCTAGCTCTTTAGAGCTCCTGCTCCTCCTCTGTCCTGTCTCATTGCCACTGGCACGTGAGACTCTGTACTGGAGTGCCTTGTCCCCATGTGTGTGAAGATGATGTTGAATGGAGCTGGACCAGGGAAGCCCAGGGACCTCCTGGGTTAAGCAAAGAGGGCAGAAACTTACGGGACAAAAGAAGGAAAACCACTCCTTTCCCTAAATAGACAGGACACTCCACAGAGGGACCACTACAGTCTCCAAAAAGGATAGGCCACATGGCTACTGTCTTGGCTACTGAGGCCCCTGAGCTGGAGTCCTGTGGTTTCCGTAGAGCACTTCTGCCTTCGGGAGCTGCTCATCCTGAAGATCAGAGGCAAAAGGTGGGTACAGCTGGATAGGAGGCAGGGCAGGTGTCTGTTGCCTGTGCCCAGCTCTGAGCAGAGCAGATCTGTTCACAAGTGGAGTGGGTTTGGCCAGTTCTGTTTTGGAGGGGATGCCCTGTCCTCAGCTGTGCTTCCCTTGGAGTAGTTGTAAAAGAAGGCAGAGCAGGCGTGGAGGCTGCGAGCGTGTGGTCAGAGAGAGCAGCGATGAATTAGGCAACGCTTTCCTCATGTGAGCAGACACCCTTGTCCAGTACCTGCCATGCTAACCCTTCTCTTCTCACCTCTCTTCTGCCTGCTCCCTGGCTGCAGCCTCTTGGCATCAAGGCTGGCAGGGACAGGGCTTTAGAATCATAGACTTGTGGAACAGTTTGGGTTGGAAGGGACCTCAAGGCCCATGCAGTTCCAACTCCCTGCTATGGGTAGGGGCACCTCCCACTGTATCAGGTCACTCCAAGCCCCATCCAACCCAGCCTTAATCACCACTTCTCTGGGCAACTCTGCTTTATCACAGAGCACAACAGCACTGACAGCGTTTGGGCTGCTGTGGGCAACCAGAAGCACTTTATGCTGGCCTCAGCTGAGCAGTGCTGCTGAGCAAACTCTGAAGGTTTGCACCAGATGCAGGGCCAGCATGAGGCCAAAAAGGAGAGATTGTGTTGGATGTTGGAATAGAAAGCATAGATCCATGGATGCTGGCTGAAAAAAAAGCTGACATTGCTGCCCTAAGTTATTTCTACTCCCTTCACTGTGAAGTCCCCAGCTGCCTCTCCTGGGACATCTCTGCTCTAGCAGAGGTTCCTAATATGCTGTAATTAAGCGGGCACAAGTCTAATCAGCCTGGTATCCTCCCTCCAGCAAGGACAAGTCATATGTTAAGTGATGGCAAAGACCCAGCAAAGCACAGGATGTCACCTTGGTGCTTTTCCATTACAAAGAGATGATCTCTAAGGCCCCTTCGGACACAAACCATTCTAAAGAGAACAACTCTCACTTAAAGTGGTGCTCTCAGCAGGGTGTGCTGAATGCAGCCCTTGAGCACATCATGCTGGACAGGAGGAGCAACCAGAATCTCTTACAGAACCCAGCAAGAGGATAAGGGGATTCAGCTCTGGCTTTGTCCCAGGGATCTGTGACAAGGAACATCCTCAGAAGAGCAAGATGACAGCATCCCTAAGAAATGACTATGCAGCCCTCTGTGAGCTCCTTGCCCCAGGGAGCCCCAAGCTGGTGGAATACTGGTGACAAGTTCATCTGACAGGGTGCTGCAAGCATCTGTAATGGTGTGTTGCAGCTGATATAGTTTCTGATTGCTGTTCTTCCAGACAGATGGAGGGTGCCAGGCCCTGTCCCATGCTCAAACAGGGAGTGCAGCCAGGCTGCAAGCTGCCCTCCCATAAAGCAAAGATTTTGCTGCCTCTCTGCACTGAGAGTACCTGCAGCACGGCACAGGGATGTGGGAAGGCACTGCTCCTCCTGCCCTCTGCCCACTGTCCTTTTCCACCCCCGTAAGAGCTGGGGCAGCAGAGGGGTTAAGAGAGCCTGCGTTCTCCTCCATCAATCCATCCTGCAAATCTGACGGCCCCATCTCTTCAACGGGCCCAGATTGATTTCTTGACTGGGAGCAATGAGCAGCTTCACATGAAAAATGAGGCTTTGCGCCGTCAATAGAAGTTCTAATTACAACTTAAATCCAGGACATTCTTCACAGCGCAGCCCAGATTTACAGCGGCTTGCAGGTGGGCGTGCAGCCCTTTCTAATTAAAAGCAGCACGCATTGCAGATTGCTTCAGACAGGCCATTTCCTACCCAGCACAGCAAGGGCACAGGCAGCTTCTGGCACTGAGCGTGCAAAGGAGGTGCCCAACACCCAAAGGACACACAGCACCCCTTGTTTTGAGGAGTGAGGGAAGGACAGAAAGCTCGTTTCCTCTCTTTTATCTGTTGAGTCACTGATCAGGAGCAGGGAAGTGATTCTGCCCCTGCACTCAACATCTGTGAGGCCACACTTTGAATTCTGGGTTCAGTTTTGAGGCCCTCATTAGAAGAAGGACATCGAGGGGCTGGAACGTGTCCAGAGAAGGGCAACAAAGCTGGTGAATGGCTGGAGAATGTCTTATGAGGAGTATTTAGTCTGGAGAAAAGAAGGCTGGGGGAGATCTCACCACTGTCTACAATTGCCTGAAAGGAGGTTGTAGCGAGATGGGAGTTGACCTCTTCTTCCAATTAATAGGTGAAAGGATGAGAGGAAATGGCCTCAAGTTGTGCCAAGGCAGGTTCAGACTAGACATCAGGAAAAATCTCTTCACCAAAAGGGTTCCCAGGCACCAGCAGAGGCTGCTCAGGGAGGTGGTGGAGTCCCCATCTCTGAAGGGATTTAAAAGCCAGGCAGATTAAGTGTTTAAGGTTGTGATTTAGCAGTAGACTGGTATGGTTGGGCTTGATGAGCTCAAAGGTCTTTTCCAATCAAACGATTCTATGATTTAGTTGCCTACGGATCTGCATGCCCTGCACTGTCTCCCTCGACCCACCCCATTTCTCCAGTGCACATGCCACACCATGGAACTGTTGGGTCTGACTAGGAGAGATCCAGCAAGTTTGGGGGCATATGCTGGGACATCACAGAAAGCAGCCCGTGAGCTGTTTGGTGCCCTCAAGGGACCAGTCAAGTACTCAGAGCCTGGTGCGAGGATGCTATGTGGGATCTGTCACCAGGAGCTCAAGCAAGGTGGTTCCCAAGGTGCTGACCACAGTTCTTCTGAGCCCTGCTGTCAAGGCTTTGCAGAGCCTGTACTCATTTGTGCCTCAGATTCTCTGTATCTGAATTAGGAAAAATATCCTTCCAAACAGGGCTGAGAAACCAGCGGGCTTTAGAAAGGCAGGGAGAAAGTGTTCTGTTAACAGGGCATTGCCGGGGGAGCTCCAGGAAGGAGGTGACTTGAGCCTGGGTGTCTTGCATGCCTGCCCAGAGAAGTGCTGCTGTGGGAGTACCTCAACTTCCCAGGACTGTGATCTTTCTGGGGAAAGTCCAACCTTCTGCACAGTGAGACCTCCTGGCTGGTGCTCAGCCTCCTCCAACCACTGGGCACTGGCAGTCACGGTTTTGCACTGCAGCATGTGGGTGTCTCACAGGAGGCTGCCAGGCTGCTCCCTGCTGCTCTGCAAGGCTGTTCAGAATGAGTGTGCTGCAGCCCATCAGCTCAGGGCGTAGCTCTGCTAGACCTGGCTGGCTGCTGCACCAAAGCTCTCAGCTTAGAATCATAGAATCGTGGAACCGTTAATGTTGGAAAATACCTCTAAACTCATCCAGTCCAACCACCAACCCATGCCTTAAACCCCTCCAGGGAAGGTGACTCAACCACCTCCCTGGGCAGCCTCTGCCAGTGTCCAATGGCCCTTTCTGTGAAAACCTTTTTCCTAATGTTCAGCCTGAACCTCCCGTGGTGGAGCTTGAGGCCATTCTCTCTTGTCCTCTCCCCTGTCACTTGGGAGAAGAAGCCTCCTCTCCTTGGTTCCATCTCTGCTCCTTGTGGAGTGGAGAAGATCTCCCTGAGCCATTCCTGCTTTAGGCAGGATTTGTGAAGCTGAGGTGAGTTACAGAGATCAGGGAGTGCTGATTTTCATAGGGTTTGTCATGAGCTGCTGCTTTTAAGAAAATAAAGTACCTCTCCACAGAAGGGCTGTTGAGGTTATAGGTGATGAAAATACAGTGTGTCGGGGCTCTTCAGAAATCACCCCTGCTCCTGCTGGAGCTTGGAGAGGTGGAGCTGATTTTACAGTGTAGAAGGTCAGTGGTGAGACTGATTCTGCAGAGCTTTTTCCTCTGGAGCTTGGAGAAGCAGAAAGGTGCTGCTGGAAGCTGCTGTTGGAGGAGCTTACCTGCGTCCCGCACCAGAGCCTGTGACTGCTGGCTGATGGCAAAGGCAGGGCAGAGGATCTGCCCAGTGACCCAAAGCAGCCGACTGCCAGTGGGACTGGAGGGACAGGCTGCTGTGGTATCCAGCCAGGTGGTGGGATGTAACCTTGCAGGGAGCCTGTCGGCTCAAGAAAGTCCACTGATACCTCTGAAATGTGAGATACAGGAACTCTGTGTTAAGATGAACCAGAATCCAACCTCATAACTCAGCCAGTGTGGACCCAACCTCACTGCAAACAGCTGTGTAGGTTCAGGGCAGCGTGGATGAAGGCAGAACCTCAGGCCCCTTCCTCCTTGGTGTTTCAAATTTCCTGCCTAAAACAAGATAAAAAATGCCACATCATCCAATCCCTGATGTGGATGAGCAGCCCAGATATGACCAGCCCCATCCTGACGTGTTTGCTATGATTTAGAAAAGCTGATGAGAGTATCAGTGAAGTTTATCCATGTCATCCCTGTCATTCCCACATGGATCAGGAGTTGCACTGATGAGGGCCTGAGCATCACTGGGTTAGACAGACCAGGGGAGGAGAGTCCCTTAAAGCTGATGTCTTTCAAGCATGTGTGTTCAAGTGACACCAGAGGAGGCAACAATGACAATTAGAGGGCCAGAGCACATCTCTGATAGGGACAGCCTGAGAAAGGATAGAGAAGAGAAGGCTCTGGGGAGAATTTAGAACATCTTCCAGTCCTGAAAGGGGTTCTGGGAAAGCTGGGGAGGGGCTTTTGGTCAGGGAGTGCAGGGATAGGACGAAGGGGAATGATTTTCAGCTGAAAGAGGGGAGATTGAGATGAAATCTTAAGGAGAAATGTTTTGCTGTAAGGGTGGGGAGGCCCTGACCCAGGTTTTCCCAGAGCAGTGGTGGCTGCCCCATCCCTGGAGGGGTTCAAGGTGAGGTTGGATGGGGCTTGGAGCAACCCGATGCAGTGGGAGATGTCCCTGCCCGTGGCAGGGTGTGGGACTGGATGGGCTTTGATTTTCCATCAGGTCTTCCTGAAGCATTATCTGTTCCAGGCTGAACATCCCCAAATCTCTCAGTCTACCCTCATATTGGAGATGCACAAGCCCTCAGTTCATCTTTGTGGCCTCCTTGGATTTCTTCAATAGTTCCATGTCCTTCCTAAGCTGAGTAATCCAGAACTGAATGCAGGGCTCCAGGTGTAGTCTGATGAAGGTGGAGTAGAGAGGGAGAATCCCCTCCCTCAATCTGCTGGTCATTCTTCTTCTGAAGATATGGCTGAATTATCCCTAAGGAGGAAGAGTCTCTTGGGTCAGTGTCTTTGGAGGATTTACTTCTGTCCAGAACATTGAAGCAGATACCTTCCATGATTAGACTCAGTCTGCAAGGAGAGCTATTGGACAAGATTCAGTATAGATTTAGGACTGAGGATACTCCACAAACAGGAGCTCCTCAAACCTGAGGCCATAGGTGATTGTATCATAGAATCATAGAACGATCTGGGTTAGAAGGGACCTTAAAGCCCATCCAGTTCTACACCCCTGCCATGGGCAGGGACACCTCCCACTGTATCAGGTTGCTTAAAGCCCTATCCAGGCTCACCTGGAACACCTCCAGGGATGGGGTATCCATCATCTGCATCTCTCATTGAACTGACCTATGTTTTCAGGAAAAGTCTATCTTTCAGAACAGGAGTTTTTTTCTGTGTAATCAACATCCGATATTCTTATTTTTATTGCTATGCTGAGGGGTGACCCAAGCTCAGATTGGACTTTGGATGCATCCTTCAGCAACCATCCAGACAAGAACTGTGCTTCCAAAGGAGCATCAGAGAAATAGGCCTTCAAGTTCCCTTTCCCAGAGAAGCATTCCTTGGGGCTCGGCTAGGTGGATGAATGGACCTCTTGAGGGACTCTGGGTGTCCTTCACACAACAGCATTTGTGAGACTTTATAAGAGTGAGAGGATACTTTGCAGTCACTGAACACCTCAGGTGAAATTCCAAGGGGGCAAAGACCCTGCAGATAAAACACTCTTTTTGGCAAAAATCATTTTTATCATGGATTCACTGCACTCCCCTCTCCCAGCTGAAATCCTGCACATGCTGGGCTATGCAGGAGGCTGATAAGGAGGCAGAGAATAGGAACTGGTTTCCTGCACTCGGCAGACAACGCCTGCGCCTCCCTCTGCCTCTGCTTTTATGTAGTTTGGAAGTGCTCTGAAACTGCTGGGCACAGACACTTCTGAAGCAGCAGCAACTTTGCACGGCGCGTTTGTTTTATGTCTGAACTGTACATACAGCAGTGAAAAGAGCTCATAAAAGATGGATGTATTCCTGTTCTTTTTGCTGGTTTTGATTTATTATTTACTTCACTTTTTTCAACTCTTCCGAAGTGCTGTAAATCATCTAAATCATTTTTCTCCTCTGCTTGGATAGTTTGGGGGAGCTGAAGCGAGCTCATTGTGCCCAGCGCCTCTGGGTTGCAGAGTCTGCTGTGGGGTTTTCAGAAACAGAGAGAAAAACCAGGAAAATTGAGCACTTATATCTCCACAAAGTACCTTGGCAAGACGTAAAGGTCTTCTTCCATCTGCTCATTGCATTTCCAGAGGCTGGATTTTTCAGATATGCAAGCACTTGCTAGCAGAAGCAGTCCTGTCCATATCTGAAAATGGTTCATGTGGATAAATGTTCACTAGTAGCACAAGGGAGGGTTCCAGGAGCTGCTCCTTGGGCTGCTAGATCAGGAGGGCTATTATCCCGGGGGCTTCACAGAAACAAAGGATGGGGCACAGAGATCATGGAATGGTTTGGGTTGGAAGGGACCTCAAAGCCCATCCAGTCCCACCCCTGCCATGGGCAGGGACACCTCCCACTGGATCAGGGGCTCCAAGCCCCAACCAACCTGGCCTTGAACCCCTCCAGGGATGGGGCAGCCACCCCTGCTCTAGGCAGCCTGGGCCAGGGCCTCCACACACTCACAGCAAAACAGAGATCTCATCTCAGTCTCCCCTCTTTCACCTTAAAACCATTCCCTCTCATCCTGTCCCTGCCCTCTCTGATCAAGAGCTCCTCAGCTTTCCTGGAGCCCCTTTCAGCACTGGAAGCTGCTCTAAGGTCTCCTAGGAGCCTTCTCTTTTCCAGGCTGAAAAACCCCAAGTATTTCATCCAGCAGAGGCTGTGGGACAGGGCAGGATCAAAGTGTTCTTCTCACCTTCACACACTTTCAACAAGACCTAGGTGGTGCATTCCCACAGCCAAGAGCACCCTAGGCTGCCTGGGGCTGGCAGTGCTGCAGTCAGGGGCTCTTTCTCCTTCCTGTCACTTTGTGTCTTTTTCTTCCAAAGGGAATTCAGCTGTAGGGGAGAAAATGAGCAGGCTGCTAATGAAAGGGCAGCTGCTGCTCTGTGTCAGGCTTGCGAGACCCTACTGGGAGCTCAGCTGGATGCAGTGGGTGGCTGGACACCATTTATTTTTACATTAGAGCTATTTTCCTCTCACCCTGTCTGCTCTGTGCTCTTTATTTCTGAGTCAGTTTAGTCCCTGTCAGATGGACATCGATGCAGGATGCAGGCACAGACCTTCCTAGTAAAGGCTAATTTTAAGTTAAAAAATGATGGAGGGGATGGTCTTGGCTCAGCATCCTCTAGCATCGATGGCAAGGCTGTCCTTGATGAAAGACGGTACCTGCCTTTGCCTAGTTCTTATCAATACTGTGGCAAACAGATAGATAAGTGTGCAACCTAGGGCAGAGACTTACTGGCTGCTGGCCACAAAAGAGATTTTTACAAGTATTCTGCTCCCCTATCCTCTCCACACTCGCACAAACACGCACAAATACAATGTCGGGAACTGCCTGTGAATTTAGGAAGTCTGGTTTCCTGGGCAGGGAGAAGGTTATAAGAGCCCAGGGTGCCTACACATCAACAGATGGGCAGGTAGAACGTCACAAGCTGAAGCTGTGCTTGAGAACATCAGTCACAGGTTTGATGATAGGAACAGGGATACCCGCAAACACCCTCCACATGAGTGCTCTGAACTTTTATCTGATAACATGAGTCCTCCTGATCCTCACATCAACAACTGTACTTAAGAACTCTTATGCCTTATTTTGGCCCTCTTCTCTGGACCCTTGTAAAAACACCATTAATATTGCCTCTGTTGGCCAGAAACACGAGGAGGCAAAGCACGTCAGTCCAGTGGTCACTAAGGGTGCTGCATCCCACCTACAAGCTATTAGAACAACCATGTGATATACTGGGACTGCATTATTGGAAGCGAGAGGAAAGCGCATTGGAAGGATAAATCCTGCTATCAGTGTGTTGCAGCAACACTTGCAAGCCTTGTTCCCCTCCTGCCATGGGCTGGTGTTCTGCACTGTTCTCATGAAAGTTCCCAAGGGAATGATGATGCTCAGAATCATGGAATGGTTGGGGTTCATAGAATCACAGAATCACTAGGTTGGAAAGGACCCACTGGATCATCGAGTCCAACCATTCCCATCAATTACTAAACCATGCCCCTCAGCACCTCATCTACACGTTCTTTAAACACCTCCAGGGAAGGTGACTCAACCACCTCCCTGGGCAGCCTCTACCAGTGCCCAACGACCCTTTCCATGAAATTTTTTTTCCTGATGTAAAGCCTGATCCTCCCTTGGTGGAGCTTGAGGCCATTGCCTCTTGTCCTGTCAAAACCCTGGGCTCCAGATGCTTCCCCAGCTCTGTTCCATTCTCTGCAAATGCTCCATCCCCTCAATGTCTTTCTTGCACTGAGGGTCCCAAAGCTGAACCTGGGATTTGAGTTGTGGCCTCCCCAGCACCTAGTGCAGGGGGACGATCCCTTCCCTGCTCCTGCTGGCCACACCATCACTGATCTGAGACTGGATGCTGTTGCTCTTTTAGGCCACCTGGGCCATTACTGACTCATGTTCAGCAACTTTCAAGCAGCACCCCCAGGGCCTTTCCCCCTGGGAAATAAATCACAGAATCATGGAATGGTTTGGGTTGTAAGGGGCCTTAAAGCCCATCAAGTTCTAACCCCCTGCCCTGGGCTGGGACACCTCCCACTGGATTAGGTTGCCTAAAGCCCCATCCAACCTGGCCTTGAATCTCAAGCAGCCTTTCTGCAGTGCTGCCTCCACAGCCTCACTTAACCCTGCTTGTCCCTGCAAATGGAACCTGCAGTGCGTTGGCCCCCAGAAAGGGACCTCTGGCAGAACCCAGCAGAGCACTCACTGTTAGGAGCAACCTCTGTACCATCTCTCTCTCCCTCTGCTCCAGCCACTGGATGAAAGCTGCTCTCAAACTGGGCATACCAGGAGCATGTCACCATGCATTCCTTAATAACCAGGGACATTGAAGTCAGTTATCCCAACTCTGGCTATACATTACTGTATTTAACATAAAGGGCCTCACTTGGTGTTAGCCTGAAATGTCCATGAGGTCAGCAGAGAGAGCCCGGTGCTGGCAGTGATTTCATGTGGTCACCACCCCCATGGTGCTCTTTGTTTCTCTAGAAGGTCCCTTTGGGATGACAGGACATGGAGAATATGACTGAAAATGGCCACAGCCATGAGGTTACAAAGGGCCTCATAGGATTATCCCCCCCTGGAGGAGCAGGTCCAGCTGTCCGTGGTGTGATGCTGCCTGCACAGCAGCTCCAGGTGATGCTACATCTTTAATTCTTCTTGTATTTTAAAAGCTTCTCTGTCCATGTGTGGAAATGGGCTGTGAGTGGATAGCCTCACTTTACTGATAGCAAGATATTTGTTGGCTGTGCGGGTCAATTTGATGTTGATGCTTCAAGAATCAGAACTATCTTGGCAAGGAATCTCCAAGTCATTTCTTTGTCCTGCATTTTCAATGCCCTATGGGATTTTAACATATCTCCCTCTGAAGCTGTGGTTCTGAGAGGTGATCCATTTCCAGTGCTAGGAGGCCAGTGAGACACAGGGAGCCCAGCCCTCCTCCAAAGCCTTCTGTGTGACCTAGCCCTGGGAAAGCATCCTTTGGCACACAGCCTGGTGAAGGATGCATGCTCCTCACACAGCCCAAGCTGAGATCTGGCACGTGTGGCCCAGGAGAGAGTCTGTAAGAGCACAGTGAAGCTCCTTGCTCTCCCTGACTACTTGGTGAGCTCTGCTGAAGAAGGTCTTCTTACAATCATAGAACCACTATGTTGGAAAAGACCTTTGAGATCATCTGAGCATCTCATCTACTCATCTTTGAAACACCTCCGGGGATAGGGGCTCCACCATGTCCCTGGGCAGCCTCTGCCAGTGCCTGTGAACACTTTCCATGAAGAAATTTTTCCTGATGTCCAATCTTAACCAGCCCTTGCACAACTTGAGACCTTCCCCTCTTGTCCCATGACCTGTCACTTGGGAGGAGAGACCAACACCCATCTCACTACAACCTCCTTCCAGGCAGTTGTAGACAGTGATGTGGTCTCCCCTCAGCCTCCTTTTCTCCTGGCTAACCAGCCCTAGGTTCCTCAGCCACTCCTCATAAAACCTGTTCCCCAGCCCCTTCACCATCTCTGTTGCTCTTCTCTGGACACACTCCAGCTCCTCAATGTCTTTCTTGGTGCAGCTGCAATGCTGCAGTCATCTGAGCTCCCGCTGTTACCCCAAGCACCAGTAAAGCTGGACACAGCAGAAGCTTTTATTTCCATAAAAAATGGTGCTGAATTTTGAGGCAGGGAGAACCCAGCTCTGTTCTCAGACAGTGATTAATCACGGGGACAGGGTGCCAGAGAAACTGTGGATTCAACTCACCTAATTTCAGACATGTAGAAATCCAAGGTCTAAATCTACATTAGCCCTCTCAGCTCCCTACAGGCTGAACAGAGAGAAATGGTCACTTCCAAAAGGGGTAGCCTCTGCAGAGCAGAGCGGATCAGAGCCAATTAGCACTGCCAGGTTTACAAGCTGAGCTCCAGGGGCAGAAGGTGGGATGCTCAGAAGTGGAGAGAGTTATCCGGGAGGGGAGCAGCCCCAAAGGGTGGCAGGGTGGATGCATAGTGGGACAGAAGGGATGATGATAAAGATGAGAAGGAGGATGCAATGGTGAAGTTGGGTACCATGGTGACTACTTGAAGTCCTGTGAGCTGGGGGCGTTGAGGATGCTGACCGTTGTCTGACACATCCAAGAACCACGGCGATGCCCCAGGCAGGCTGGGAGCATGGTGCCCACGCTGCTCTGCACTGAATCAGCCTGACAGCAGTCGGAGGAGGAACAGACTCCAACATCACATAAATTTGGAAACGGAGCTAGAGCTCTTTAATCTCGGTTCATTTTTTCATTCCTAACAAGATAACAAAGGAAGCCGAGTGCAAGCTCAGGCCATGAATTATTCAGGGAGGGCACATCCATCTCTGGTGGTTTGGGGGTTGCTCTGGTATGCTGGGGGACCACCAGTTGGCTAAGGGCCAGCTGGATGTAGGGATTTCTCCATCACGGATGTGATGTCCTGTAGGCACTGAGGAGGTTTTATTCCAGCCTAGAGGGACACAGAAAGGTACAGGTGAGTTCCAGTCTCTGTGGCCTCCAGGATGGCTGCAAGGTGGAAAGTGGCACTGTCCCCTCTCAGCACGCCATCCTCTACCTGGGGCACAGAAGTCAGGGACTTTTCCTCCAGAAAAGGATGGCTATTGCCCACTCCCCCAGAAAAGATATATGGCAAATGCTTGTCTTAATATAGAAGAAAGAAAGCTCCCATAAAGCAGTGGAAAGCCAGCAAAGCAAGGACCCGCTGCAAGTCGTCTGCACTTGCTGCCTCTCGAGCATGGCTTAGGTTTGTGACATGAGGGAGCCCTGTATCCCCTGGCTGGTGTTGGGGTCAGAGCCCTCTGACTACATCACGTTCCAGCCCAAGGTACAGCACAGGCCTGCAAAGGACGATGTGCCAAAGCACTAGGGCGGAGGAGCTGGCGAGGGAAGATTCCCCACCCAGCTCTGGAGCCTGGTGAGAAGGATGGAGGCTCCTGAGCAGCCTGGAGCACCAATTTCACAGAAATCCATTTATCTTTGCTTTCTGCAACCCTCACGACATGAATAAATGATGATTGCAGAAGTGATGAACCTGCCCCTGTTTAGGTGTGAAATGAATGTTTACAGGCATAGAATAAATCAAGTATCCCACGGGTGAGCAGCGGGATATTAAACCAAACACCTTTGTGTGCTTAGCACTTGCTGTTAGAGGCCAAGGGGTTGAAGCCAGGAGAGGTATTTCCATTATCCCTGGTGTGGCAGGCACCGTGTATGGGGTACCTGCTCCGCAAAAGCCAAAAGATCTCTAAGGAGAGGAGGGAGCTCTTGGATGAGCAGCTTGTCTCCTGTCTTCTCCACCTTCCCCCTCTGTTTCTCGACATCCCTCTCTCCCCGCCCAACACTACAATCTGCACAGACTCTAAGAAGTCAGGAATACAATGCAAATTCATGAAGGATTGGCAAGAAATCGCGTGTGTGCTAGTTGCCTGTCAGCATGCAGAGTACTTCTAATCTTGTCACATAAATAATACGATTATGTAAAATATCAAACAGTTGGAATAAACTTAAAAGCCACAATGTTCTAGTCACAGACTTAAAAGAGGGGGGGAAAAACAACAAAAAATAAGTAAAATCCATCTTTATTCTGCAGCATGGAGGGGAGATGGCTCCTCACTGCAACCAACTGGAGCCTTCCTGGGGGAAGGGACAAGGGAACTGGTTGTGGAGACAAATTCTCCTTAGGACACATGGACACAGCCTCCAGTCTCACCTCAGCAGGACCGATGAACAGGAGAGAGCAGAGCTGAAGAGTTAAGAGGAGCCTCCCCCAAGGTCATCAAGGACAGAGCTGGCTTTCAGAAATCCACTGCTGCTGTGCTGCTGGCATGGGACGTCCCTTCTAACAACAGGAATACTAATGACATTCAGTTCTGGAGTCTTCAGCACAGGAAAGACATGGAGCTGTTGGAGCAACTCCAGAGGAGGCCACAGAGATGATCCGAGGGCTGGAGCACCTCCTGTACGAGGCCAGGCTGAAAGAGTTGGGGTTGTTCAGCCTGGAGAAGAGAAGGCTCTGGGGAGACCTTAGAGCAGCTTCCAGTGCTGAAAGGGGCTCCAGGAAAGCTGGGAAGGGGCTCTTGATCAGGGAGTGCAGGCATAGGATGACGGGGAACAGTTTTCAGCTGAAAGAGGGGACATTGAGAAGAGATCCTAGGAAGAAATGTTTTGCTGTGAGAGTGGGGAGCCCAGGCTGCCCAGAGCAGGGGTGGCTGCCCCATCCCTGGAGGGGTTCAAGGCCAGGCTGGATGGGGCTTGGAGCCCCTGATCCAGTGGGAGGTGTCCCTGCCCATGGCAGGAGGTGGAACCATATGGGCTTTGAGTTCCCTTCCAACCCAAACCATTGGATGATTCTGTAATGCTATGATCATTCTATGATAATCATCCGGCTGAGAGGAAAGCACTGACACACAACCCCTTCTTCATTCAGCTGCCTGCATTTCACTCATCCTTGCACTCCCTGCACCTTGCCTGTGCTGGCTGCTGGGACCAGGAGGCAGCACAGAGGCTGCTGGCAGGGAGGGCTGCATGCTCCTGGAGCACAATTCCCCTCTCAGCTCTGCATCGTTCTGCATCACTAATGCTGCCCTCTGTTTGTACCGCCTGCAGTGTTTCCGGCATCGCTACAGGATGAGAAAGAAGGGAACGGTGCCCAGGGACCCGCCGGGAGGAATTTGCTACTGGCCCCGAGATCAAGAGCAGCATGAAAAGGCACCATCCCTTTGTCAGAGCTTGTTAAAGGGACCAGGCTGACTGAGCTGGAAACCAAAATGCTCTCTTCCTCCGCACAAGCACGTGCGCAGCCCTGGCCTTGCAAGCTGGGACCCCTTGCATGCACCAACACGGCTTACAATGGTGACTCCCCAGTTCTAGTGGGGAGCTGAACCTAGAGCAGACTCTGAAGTTCATCTGCAGCTGCCCCATGGCACACAGCTCAGTCTCCCTCCAGATGCACCTTTCTAGGCCGCTCCCTGAGTAGATATGGTGAGCACAGGTGGGGCCTGTCAGAGCCTGTCACATTTCACTAAGGGTGAGGCTTAATCATGTGAGTGAGCTCCTTCCCTGCCCTGCCTCAGGTGGGAGATGGAGAAGCAATTTCAGAGTGTTGACCAAGTTCATGGAAGGCACTGAGTGGCCATCAGCTGCATAGTCCTCAGAGCGGGGCTGGTAACTCGTGCCCTGGAAGCAAAGGGCTTGACCCCAACCAGCTGCAGGCTTATAGAACATCTTGAGCTGGAAGGAACCCAACAAGATTATCGAGCCCAACTCCTGTCCTTGCTGGAGAGATGAGAATGAAGCCTGGCAGGGTTTGGACTGCAAGGCCCTGCCCTTTCCAGCCATCTGTACCAGAGAAGGTGCTATGATAGGAACAAATGAGATAGCAACCCTTTGGACAAGGAAAGACTATTACTGTCTGCTGAAGCTTCGGTGCTCAGCTGAAGTCCAGCTGCCGAGCTGTGCGAGCACTTTGCATTCAACCTCCCCTCTGCATCTCCCACAGGTCCCTCACCAAGACTGATTTGCTGTTCCCAGACCTTGACACATTTTGGAGACACCTTGCCTTGGGACAAGGCCCTCCTTCTTCCCAGTCAAGCTCTGCAAATTCCTCTTGGGGCAAAGCACGATCTCTAGCCTCTGCCCCACTGCTGGCAACACCGAGATCTCACGAGTGCCTGGGCAGCCAGGGCCACGTGGCAAAGCTTGGTGCGGTGACAGGGCCATGCCCGTGGAGCACGGCCAGTTTGCAGCTGTGTGCCCTGCTCGGGGCGGTGTGGAACTCACACACTGAGCTGCCCCTTCTGCTTAGGAGAGCAGCTTTGATGAGCTGAGCTGCAGGCAGGGCTCCTGCCTCTGTGTGGTTGACTCTGCTAGCAGGAACGCAGGCACTTCCCCTGCCTTCTTCCTCTGCTTCACATCTGTCTCCCTCCAGTTCGCCCTTTCTGGGTGAGAAGCCAGTCAAGGCCACTGCATGGAGCTTATTTAATGAAAGAAATAATTTCTTGCATCATTTCTCACCATTTTAGAAGATGAAGGGGAAATTGCTGGGTTTGGGACATCCACAAAGCAGATCCACCCTGGCATTTAATGGACAATCATAGAATCATCATAGAATGGTTTGCGCTGAAAGGGACCTTAAAGATCATCTAGTTCCAACCCCCTGCAATGGGCAGGGACACCAGTAAAATGGGAAAACCTGCATCCCATCTCCTATGCTGAGGAGACCTTCATAACAGGGGCCTAAGTGGGACCAAGCCCAGTTTCTAAGAACATTTTCTCCTTGCCCATCCCTATAAAGAGCAGCTGCCCCATTGCTCTGGGCTGGAGTATGCCCAGACCTGCCAGTTCATCACACACACAGCAGAACAGTGACCCAGCAGCAGGGGAATGCGCATCACATCCCAGCCAAGATGCCTCGGATCAGTGCTCTGAGATTCTTGGCCTCTCTCTTGCATTAATTCCTCGAGGAAAAGCCCTCTCTGTTGCCAGATAACTGCACCTGATGCCCATGTCTTGCCACTGTTGCCATACTGCCCAGGGGACCTTGGTTGGGGGAGCAGCTGCCTGCTCCATGTGTGCTCCTCTTCTCCCAGCTCTCCACACATGGTCCACCTCCCCAGGGAAGGCAGCAATGTGAGGCACTAGAAGAAAAGCCAAAGCCCTGCCAAGGCAGCAGCATGCCCTCCAACTGCCTTCCTCCCCTCTTCACTCACAGTATCTCTCCTCTGTCTCCACCAGTTGCCCCCCAAACCAGACTACCCTCCTTATGGCTGGGAGCAGACCTGCTGTCCCACCTTCCTTGTGGTCACATCACCCTCACACACACCTTTCCAGGGCTCAAATTGACTTTAAATGCCAAGATCCACTTGCTCAAGGGACTCCTCATGGATGTTTGGGACTTTCCACTTTGTTTTCCCATAAATGAGCCTGGAGAAGAGAAGGCTGTGGGGAGAGCGTAGAACAGCTTCCAGTACTGAAAGGGGCTTCAGGAAAGGTAGGGAGGGGCTCATGGTCAGAGATTGCAGGGATAGGACTGGGGGAATGCTTTTCAGCTGAAAGAGAGGAGATTGAGATGAGACTTTAGGAAGAAGTATTTTCCCACGAGGGTGGGGAGGCCCTGGCCCAGGCTGCCCAGAGCAGTGGTGGCTGCTCCATCTCTGGAGGTGTTCAAGGCCAGGTTGGATGGGGCTTTGAGCAATCATATCCAGTGGGAGGTGTTTCTGCCTATGGCAGCAGGGTGGAACTGGATGAGTTTAAGTTCTCTTCCAACCCAAACTATTCTATGATTCTGTTCTATTAAATTTCTGCAGCCTGCCCTGCTGCAAGAAAGGGGGTGATCACCCCCTCCCTTTGTCCCTGGCTTTCTGGGGTTTCAGGTAGCTGCTGGTTGTCAGTGGGAAGCTGGATTTATGTTCATTCACCTGCAATTGCGTTATCTCTACCCAACTCTCTGCAGAGCGTGCTACAAACACACCTGTATGACAGAACCTCTCCCCTAGAGGACTGCTCAGCAAGGCAGTGCTCCAAGGCCTGTCCCCTGTTCTCTCTGAAAGTAACAGCCCTGTTATTGGCTTTGTGCAAGTGCTGCTCAATCCCCTCAGCTCCTGGCACACAGCTTGTTCCCTGTGCTGCCCTGCAGACACTGCCTTTACAACATGCCTCCATGAGCACTCGCCGGCAGATGCGTGTTCCAAGATGACCGAGCATGGGAGAGCCCAGATTAACACAGCTCAGCAACAGGTAACGCAGCTTCCAGGGCTGGGAGAAAGACTCCAGGTTCACAGCAAGGCTGGATGTGCCACGCCAAAGGGAAAATATATTTCCTTCCCCTATCGCTGTACAATGGTGCTTGGAACATTCCTCACCTCTTCCCAGATATAGAATCATAGAATCATGGAATCATAGAATCATCAGGTTGGAAGAGACTCACTGGATCATCAAATCCAACCATTCCTATCAAACACTAAACCATGTCCCTCAGCACCTCATCCACCCATCCCATAAACACCTCCAGGGAAGGTGACTCAACCACCTCCCTGGGCAGCCTCTGCCAGTGCCCAATGACCCTTTCCGTGAAATATTTTTTCCTAATGTTCAGCCTGAACCTCCCCTGGAGGAGCTTGAGGCCATTCCCTCTCATCCTGTCCCCTGTCACTTGGGAGAAGAGCCCAGCTCCCTCCTCTCCACAACCTCCTTTCAGGTAGTTGGAGAGAGCAATGAGGTCTCCCCTCAGCCTCCTCTTCTCCAGGCTAAACACTCCCAGCTCTCAGCTGCTCCTCATAAGGACTGTTCTCCAGCCCCTTCCCCAGCTTCCCACTCCCAGCAGCTTCTGCTGATCTCATGTAACAGGCAAGTGCAGACCCAGGATCACACTATTAGAGTTCATGAGGAGTCTGCCATAGCTTGAATTTCTCAGTTCACTTTGATTTCCCAAAACCGTGGGAGAACAGAGCACTGTGGTTGTCAATGGCAGCTCCTGTGGCTTCCAACACACAAGGAGGAGAAGTATTAAGATTCACCTGATCCCACTGCATCATTCCTATGTTTGGAGCTCCTTTCCAGCCTGCAATTGAGGGCTATAAATTAGAATACCAGAGAGAGTTTGGGCTGTTCAGCCTGGAGAAGAGAAGGCTGTGAGGAGATGTTACAGAAACCTTCCAGTACCTTAAAGTGGAGGAGGGACTTTTTACAAAGGCCTGCAGTGATAGGATGAGGAGGGGTGGCTTTAACTTGGAAAGTGGAAGATTTAGACCAGAAGTAAGGAGGAAATTCTGCACAATGAGAGCAGGAGCTCCTGACCCAGGTTGCCCAGAGCAGCAGTAGCTGCCCCATCCCTGGAGGTGTTCAAGGCCAGGTTGGATGGGGCTTTGAGCAGCCTGATCCAGTAGATGCCCTTGCCAATGGCAGGGGGTGGAACTAGATGGGGTTTGAGGTTTCTTCCAACTAAAACCATTCAATGATTCTATGATTCTATGATAATGTTTTAAAAGAAGCAGGCTGGCACCATTTTATTTTCCCATGTAAAATCCCTCGTTGCTTTTCCTGAACACAAAGACTTCACCAAAGCAGAGGTGAGGCCACAAGTTTTTGCCATGCTACCAACAATCTTTCACAGAAGGAAGACAAGTCCCTGGTGGTTTGCTGGCACCAGAACCAGCAATCCCTGCCATCAGCTCCACTGCTGCAACCGTGTATGCAACAGCGCTTCCAGAGGAGGGCAACAAGGCTGGGAAACAAGTCTTGCGAGGAGTAGCTGAAGGATCTGGGGCTGTTTAGCCTGAAGAAGAGGCTGAGGGGAGACTTCATCACTTTCTACAGCTCCCTGAAAGGAAGTTAAGGCAAGGTGGTCTGTTCTCCCAAGTAAAAAGTGATGAGATGAGAAGAAATAGCCTCAAATTACACCAACTTCAGTTTAGATTGGATATTAGGAAAAATCTCTTTACCAAAAGAGTGGTGAAACACTGGCAGAGGCTGCCCAGGGCTGTGGTGGAATCTCCATACCTAGAGGGGTTCAAGAAGTGTGTAGATGTGGTTCTTAAGGACATGGTTTAGCAGGCGTGTTGGGGTTGGACTGATGGTTTGACTGGATGAGCTTAGAGATCTTTTCCAACCTTAACAATTCTATGATTCTCTAACAGCAACCAAGGTCTCTTTCCCCCCAACCTACTATGGCCCATGACGGAGCTCCCCTGCCTCTCCAGATATGAAACCCTTCCCCATAGAAATGGAGCATGAGAAGAAAGCCCCTGAACATGTTCTGCCTCCCCCTGTGTGCAGGCAGCCCCTCCTCAGCTCTGCTAAGCACGGATCCTGCACTGGGCTCCAGCACCTCTCCAAGCACCAGACTTCTGCTGTTTTTCAAAACCAGGAATTTCTCTTATTTTTTGAGCAGAAAGCATCTTCCCTGCACTGCCTCCCCTCACACGTTGTGAAGAGATATAGCTCCGTAAATCTCATCTTAGCCAAGGGCATTACCCCATGCCAGTTAGCACTAGATCAAACCCAGGTTTATTCAGCCTCCCACTAATCCCTTTGCAACAAGAACCACCTGCAGTCTGGAGTCCAGGATTTAGCAGGGATCAGTGTGCAGGTGTCTCTGATTCGATCATCCCTTTGGAAGCGGCAGTGCTCTGCAGCCCAAGTGAAAAGCAGTCTGGGGAGGGGGAGCAGGGACAGGGGTAGGTGGGAGAGAAAATGTGTCTGCAGAATGGAGAGAGCAGCAAAGTCAGGGCAGGTGGTTCCCCCACAGACACCTCTGAGAGGCCAAAACCCATTGGAAAGATGAGGGAGGGAGTGGAGGGGAAGGGAAAAATATCTTATTTTCAAGAATTCTCTGGTACTTAAAAGCTTGAGACCTGCAGGGGAAGCTAATAAATTTTAAATAGTTTGGAGAGTTGAGACCAGCAGTTTAACTTTGTGTGGCTGCTGAGTTGTTTTCCAAGTGTATTTAATGAAACCCTTCATTATGTTCAGATAATTATGATCTCTGCGTTTCTGGTGCAGTTGGAGTTTACCATCTGTGTTCACAGGTACGCGTTCCATCTCTGCACAGTGGGCACCACGAGAGACGCTCTCGCTGGGCTTTGCTGCCAGCCCTTGGGGCTGGAACAGATTTTTCTGGGGTTCTGGGTTCAGGCAGCATCCCTGGCCACTACTCACCCTGGGAGCCACATGCTGCAGCAACGAGCCCACTGCTGGAGACATGGGCAGGACTGTGATTGGCTTTGAGGACTTAACACATGCATCCCGCAGGGTCCTGCATGCGGTTTGCCTAATGATGCTCCACTGGGATGATGGTGGGATGAGGGGTTCTCGTGCTAACCTGTGCCTGGGAAGAGGTTTGGCTGCCCAGGACAAATTCTGGCCTCTGCAGTGGGATGGGATTTACTTTGACACCTCCAACTCCCCACAGCAGATGTCTCCATCACCTACCAGCAAACTCTTTCCACCCTTCTTCTTGGGCTGCACCCCATCAGTGACCCCCAGCCCAGCATTCCTGCTCCAAGACCTCTGCCCGTCCATCTCCCACTTCCTCCAGCAAGGGAAGCTCCGGGTTCTCCTGCATCAGTCTGGTCCTCAGGGTTGCACAGTCCTGCAAGACGCAGGCTGGGTTTTGCAACAAAGCTTCAGCAGCACCTGGGAGGGAGTACACCTCCGCTCCCCCACGGCCACAGGTCTGATCCAGCAGATGCTCTCTGCAGACATTCCTGTCCTGACCACAGAGCCGGGCAAAGCCCACGGTTGCTCACCCCAGCTCTTCCTCCAACGGCAGGAGGTTGAGTCACCCACTGGGGAGCTGGAGCCATCTGCAGAGCAGGGCTCCAGCTCCCACTGAGTCAGGTTCAGCCGCCCACCAGGAGCTGAGTTTGGAGGCCGCCCTGCCTCCCAGACTGGTGGTGTGAGATTTTCCATGTACTCACTTGCAGGGAAATTGTCGCTCAAGGATGGGGCAATTGAGGCTGGGGATCCCTCATCTTGTGAACCACCATAGGCACAATGTCCTTCTTCGAGGGCAGGGGGAGGGTAGGGCAGGGCTGGTCATGCCCCAGGCCCCTGTGTGAGCTAGAAATGTGGCTCCCTTCCCAGAACAACCTCGCTCTGCACATCCCAGACTGGTGTGGGATGGAAGCATCCTTGATCATGCTGTAATCCCCAGGGCTGGCTCTGCCCCAAGGGGGCTGGGGAGAGCGAGGACAGAGTGGTTCTCCAGAGGTCACGGTGAGCACCCATCACAGGAGCATGGCAGCCAGAGGATGTTTTGTAGACACTGAAAGGAAACAGCAGTGGGAGATGGGGCCAGTGGCATGAGAAAAGGGACTGCAGCCCTGAGGGGGAGGAGGGCTGCTGGAGTACCGGGTGCTGCTTTCCACGCCTGCCAACTGGGAGCTTTTCCCCGGCTCTTAAATGTCAGCAATGATGTTTCCTGCCCAAGTCAGCTCTTCCCCTTGGGGACCGGCCAGCAGGGTCTGTTTTATACCCACTCCTAACAGCTTGGGTGGCTTGGGACTGGGGCTGCCGCCTCAACCATGCCAAGTTGGCAGCATTGCCAGGCTCCCCAGCCAGCTCCTCTTGGAGTCTGTACCCGCGTTCAGCTCTCGCCTGGCTCTGGGGCTCCAGCTCGCTTCTCTGGGGTTTCCTTCCACAGTGGATTTCCACAGGCAGTTTAGGAAAGCAGCAGGTCTTTTTAGAGGGGAAAACTGACCCTGTGTCTTATCCTGGAGATTCACCCTCCTCCTGGGGTGAGCAGAGTAGGGTCCCCTCTGTACAGCCATGGGAACATCAGCTCCCATCTGAAGTTCTGCTCTTCCACTGCCTTTCCTTAAATTGCAGGGGGGGTGCATGGGGTGTCCCCAGCAAAACCCCGAAGAAAGCTGGGGTCAAGGAAAAGCCCAAAGCTTCTGCTCCTTGCCCGCAGCACCCTTCAGGGACCTGTGAATGCCTGGCCCAGGGAGCCCAGCAGCAAAACGTTGGCACCTGAGAGCAAGTGGTGGGAATGCCTTGAGGCTGCCAGGGCAGAGCTGCTCCCCCAGTTCCATGTGGTGCCTGGCAGCAGGGCTCCTGCTATAATGTGCATAATTGTCACTTTCTCCCCTGCAGCATCCTCAGGGTACAGAACTTAACAGCTCCAGCTGATTCCCTTATTTAGCTCAGAAGACATCTGCGCTGCTGCAGGGCATTCAGAGCAGCACCGGGGGGCGAGGGACTGGGGCAAGGCTTGCACTTGGTTTTTACAGAGGTGGGATTGGGCTGGGTGTGTGGCTCTGCCGTGAGATGCTGGTGGCAGGAGCGGTTCCTGGGGTACGCTGAGCACATCTGGCTGGGAAGGGAGTTTTGGGGACAGCCCTGTGCTGGCTGTGGGTGTAAGGCAATGCAAGAATCCCAGCCGGGAATCAGGGATAGGTGACTGGATGAGAGGAGGCACGGTGATATGGGGATTCTACACGCTGGCAAAGGGACTGGGTGTGTGCACAGGAGATTGCACACAAGACAGAGGCCAGGGCATAAGCAGAGTTCCAGGAGGTGAAAAGAAATGGTGGTTTAGCCTACACACCAGTCTTAGAGGGTCCCAGGACAGTGTGGGTGTGTTCCAGCTCTGTTGCTGTGCAGGCCCAGATTGCTTCTAGGAACAGCAACAAAGTCATGCTGGGCAGGGCTGAGGTGAGACCAGAAAGCTTGGAGCTGGGACATCTGGACATCAGAGCATATGCAGGATTCCAATATCCCTGACTCTCCTTTCATGGTCCCCAAGTGCATAACATCCCTCCCTATGTGAATTCACAGTCCCTGTCACTCTCAGTATCCCTGCGCAGTGTAGAGCATCCCCTGTGCTCTGACCCTGTGCTGGGACCATCCCACCTAAACCTACCTTGCACAAGGACACTTGCCTCAAACTCTTGAGGCACACAACTACCCTCCACCTGCCATGGGTCCTTCCTTGAGCTGTGGCTGCCTCCACAAAGCAGAGCTTGCAAAAAGGGCTTTAGCACTGGAAGGGATCATATCAGGCTTAGTAACCAACTGCTGCCAGCATGGGAGTGGTGACAGTTCCTGTAGGACTTGGGGACTGGTGCTGGGCGGCATCTTCTCCTCAGAGATGCCCCTGCCTGGCAGCTGCTGAGGAACCAGTGAGATATGGGAGCACCAGGCATTGCAGATATGTCTTCAAGCACAAGCTACTGTTTTTTTAGTTTCAACAAGGTTCCAGCAGTCAGGATTCCGAGAAAATGTTCCCACCTCATACTGGAGTGTCCTGGCTTCCTAAAATGTAAGGGAGGGGTAGGAGTGGCAGAGAGGAGATGGATAAAGACGCCCATAATGTGTAATGATCTTTTAATGCTCTCTCTGGCCCCTTCCCAACACATATGGGAACTGGATGAGCCAATTAAACCAACACCAATTAAATCAGCATAAATCACATCCCGTAAACCAGAGGTGGGGCTCAGGCAAACACCCCTGCTGCGAAGGATGTCAGAGCTGGCCTGAGGCTCACCCTCACAGCCCAACTCCCTTCCAATGTTGGAGAAAGCCAGACTCTGGAGGCACCATCAGGGAGGAGAAAGGGATGGGTGAAGAGCCATATCAGAAAGGGGGAGAGCAGGAGAGGGAGAGGAGCAGTGTGATGGGCAGAGATGATGTCACCTGTGGAACAAGTGATGCAGGACACAGGTACTGTGCTGAGGCCCACATCTCTCTGCACTGGAGGCCTTCTACAGGGTCACCTTGGAATGTGGACTGTGATGTTCCTTGTGCTAGGGCACCACACCTCCCCTGAGCCAGTTTTCCTCCCCTGGGCTTAGCCCTATGGAGATCTTCCCTGCCCTGGATGGGCTGTAGCAGCTCTGGGGTGCTCCTTGGGGTGGACCTACCCATGCAAGCTGCAGAGCTAAATATGCCCTTACACATTCATCCTAGACCAGACCTGAGCAACTGGGCTTGAAGTTACCAGCCAAGGGGGTTGGAAAGTGTGAAGCACGTAAATGAATTCCCCTTTCCCCTTCTCCTTCCTTTTTGCTTTGCTTTCCCTTCTATTTACCTCCTTGTTCTCCTAAATGAGGCTTTTCCTGTTGGATGATGGCTGGGCATCCATCCTTACCTTGGCTGGAAGAGCCTTCTCCTGTCCCTTGGGGTTTTGTGTCCCCTGCCTCTCACAGCCAAGCAGCCCTGGGGGCCAGGAGGTCAGATGGTGGCTGCAAAGGAGAGCAGTCAGGAGTGGCCGTAGCCACCCGCATGTTAGGAGATCAACACTATATTGGAGATGTCTCAGTGTCAGAGCTGCAAGCGAGATCTAGGGTGCACAAGTGGAGTGGCAACTCTTGACTTAATCCAGACAACCGTCACTGAACCACAAAGGAGCAGGGACTCTTAATTAAGTCTCACAGCCCTTTGGGAAGTATCAAGCCAGAAAAACAGTTCGAAAGCTTTAGGCAGGGTGATTTTAAACAAATGAGCAAGTGCCTGAGAAACAGCTTAAGATGAAAGCTACCAAATTAAAATCCTTGCAATCAGTATGGTGGCTACTTATGCAACAACCTCCCGAGGAGGAATTGGAATCCCAGAGATAAAGCTCTAAACAAATAAAGAGGCAGGAGATGAAGGGAAAAAAAAGGAATGAAACTTGGTCAAAAAGTGAAATACAAAGGGCTGCTTGAGCCTTCTTTGGAAAGTGGAAATCTAGCATCATGAAGTGTGCTTTTGCAAAGAGGCAAAATCACTGTCAGATGAACAGGGGAGTGGAGGGTGAAGAGGGTGTCCAGCTCTCCATGCAAGCATAGTTCTTCCGTGGGTGAGTAGGAACATGGTTGTAGGTGCTGGTCTGATACCTCTCTGCATGTTCTGATGGCACTGGGGCCAGGAGATGAGGGTGCACCCAGAGGTTCCGTTAGATACTTTGATTTGGGGGAAGAAGCTCTCAGCGGAACAGCTCTACATCTTTGTTGTCACGGGATAGTGTGCTGTCACTTGAGTTTCTGGCAGGGTTGGGGGGTATGAGTGTTGGCAGGTCCTTTGGGTATTCTGGGAAGCCAGGGCAGGTCTGGCTTTAGCAGCTGTGCAAACAAACAGCTTCTTCCAAGATTTATCTGGGGAGAAGAAACACAACATGAAACCTGGGAGCCAAGGGCAGGTGTCTGAACCAGCCTCCATTTTTAACACAGCTTTTCTGGGTGGCAAGAGCTGGGAGGGAAGAAGGTGGAGAGCAGGGAAGTCCAGCCACACAGGGCAGAGCAGCGTCTCTGCACTGGGGGCTGAGTGCTTGTTTGAGGGTTTGTATCTGCCCAAAAGGTCCTTGTCCCTGTTGAGAGGAGACACAGTGGGTCCCATAAACACTCACATCCCTACTGTGCATTGATTGAAGACTAAGATGGTTGCGTGCTAAGCAGTGTGCATTCCTCGCATTATCCAAGTCTGCAATAATGCTGCTCATAAGCCCTTCATAGGTAAAGGTCGGCCAAGGCTGGGAAATTCCTCATAGGGAAGCCACATACTCAGTTCCTTTGAGATCCACCTGGGATGTCAATGGCAGCCAGGTGAGGCAGAATGAATTACACAGACATCAACTCTGGCTTTTGATGGATGCACGAGTACAGGTTTTATATGCGAATGGACCAAAGTCCAAGCGATTTCTGCAGGATCATAGAATCATAGAATCACTAGGTTGGAAAAGACCCCCAGGATCATTGAGTCCAACCATTCCTATCAAACACTAAACCATGCCCCTCAGCACCTCATCCACCGGTCCCTTAAACCCCTCCAGGGAAGGTGACTCAACCACCTCCCTGGGCAGCCTCTGCCAGTGCCCACTGACTCTTTCTTTGAAAACTTTTTCCTAATGTTCAGCCAGAACCTCCCCTGGCAGAGATTGAGGCCATTCCCTCTAGTCCTGACCCCAGTCACTTGGGAGACGAGCCCAGCTCCCTCCTCTCCACAACCTCTTCTCAGGTAGTTGTAGAGAGCAATGAGGTCTCCCCTCAGCCTCCTCTTCTCCAAGACGCCCTTGCCGTGCCCCTGGCTGCTCTTTGGCTGATGCCCCTGGTGCGCTGCCAGCTGCCCTGAGCTCACCATGTGCAATACAGAGGAACTCCCAGCTAAAACCTACCCGACAGCAGGGCTCTACGGAGCAGATGAGGGTGCTAGGCACACAACAGTGTGGGGACAGCACCTGGCATGGGCATTTGACAGCTGCCACACTGGGGCTGGGCTCACGTTTGGGATTAGCTTCCTCAATGGCCTCAGCACCACCTGCATCCGTGCCAGCCTGCGGATGGGAGGCAGCTGCGGGAGGGTGGCTAGGGTACAGAGCCCTTGCTCTGTGATGCTGTCAGCTCTGCCCGGCTGGGAGATGGGCACGGGCAGAGCGCCGTTCGCCAGCATGGCCTGCGATGAGCACGGTGCCACCTCCCCTGCCCTGCAGTGGGGAATTAAGCAGCGTGGTGGGGCTGGGAGTGTGGCTGGCAGACGTTGCCAGCAGCCCTGGGCTGCCTCCCTCTGTGTCAGCAGCAGAGCCTGTGCCCCTGCTCCCGCACGGGCATCGGGCAGGGGGCAGAAGTCTTTCGGGGCAGGGAGCACTGCCTTGGCTCTCATTTCAAACCTAACTGGAACAAGCTTAGGAAATTAGGAGGATGGAGAGGGGGAAGGGATAAAATAAGATAAATAAAACCAAATAAAAATAAACCCCCAAACCCTCTGTTCTTTTTTGATTCTTCACATTTTTTTTTTCACGCCAAGATTACTAATTGTCTAAGCATCTCAATTTGCTGGTTTCACTTAATCACAGCCACTTTAGAGATTATCAGCCTTCCCCACATGTTCAGTACCTTGTTTCCAAACTACAAGACCCACGGGGAGCAGCTAGCAAAGCGCCTGCAGGAGCGACAGCAGCAAAGCGCTCCCGCTCCCCTCTCCACACTCCCCCTCCGTCCCTCCGGCTGGGCTGTCAGAGTTTGATTGCCTCTGAAACCACCACGTATTCCCCCAAAGTTCCCAAGGATGGGGGCCGTGAGGAACTGCGAGGTGGGGGCTGGGGGCACCGTTGTCAGCTCCTGGCAGCTCCCAGCCTTTGATTTGCACAAAAGAAAGGAGGGAGGTGGGGGAGGGAGCGGATATGATTTATTCAGCAAGTTCCTAACCGTTTTTTTTTTCCCCTTCTTCTTCTTCTTTTCCAGAGGCTGTGAAATAACTGAAGCCGATGGAAAGGTGAAGTGCTGGGAGAGATGAAGGAGGCGCGTTTGAAGGCATTTTCTTCCTTTTTGTCACATCTCACTGCAAAGCTTTTAATTCCTGGAGCTCAATTCCTTCCTGGAAAGTCTGAGCTGCTGTGAAAGAGGGAGGTGGGCTCCCTGTGGGTGGCTGGGGTCCAGCTGGCTGGGAAAGGTGCAGGTAGAGTAGGAGGAAGAATGTCCTGGTGCTCGAGGTGTGTCATCCTGGTTTCAGCCCCACCATCATGTGCTGGTCCCTTGTTGCCCTGTTGCCTGCCCTGAGATCACTACAAGTTTTCTCAGACCCCAGCACCACTGAGTTCCTTCCTGGAGCTCAGTTCCTTCCTGGGAAGTCTGAGCTGCTGTGAAAGAGGGAGGTGGGCTTCCTGCAGGCAGCTGGGGTCTCGCTGGCTGGGACAGGGGCACGCAGAGGAGGAGGAAGAAGGTCCCAGTGCTTGAGGTGTGTCAGCTAGTTTCAGCCCCGTCATCTTCTGTTGGCCCTTCATTGCCCTCTTCCCCAGAAGTGACTGGGGCATCTCTATTCTTGAATCCCAGCACCTCTCAGTTCCATCCTGGAGCTCAGTCCCTTCTTGCAAAGTCTGAGCTTCTGTGAAGGAGGGAGATGGGCTCCCTGTGAGTGGCTGGGGTCCGATTGGCCAGGACAGAGGCAGGTAGATTTGGAGAAAGAACGTCCTAGTGCTCAAGGTGTGTCAGCTGGTTTCAGCCCTATCCTCTTCTGTTGGTCCCTCATTGACCTGTTGCCAACCCTGAGGTCACCAGAGGTGGCTGAGGGGCATCTCTGTGACAAGATCCCACCACCAGGACCCAGGACCTGCTCGGCAATGGACCGAGCCTAGTTCTTCTCCAGTTTCTACAGAGGGGCAGGCCAGGCAGCAGAGATGCCACGAGGGAGCAAGGACCCAATAGATTGGGGGGATCATTGTTGCACCCTTCAGAGTTGTGACTCTTTGGGTAGCAGCAAATCCCTCCCGGTACTAGAGGGTTAAAAAGAAGCATCAAACACCATGTACAATGTGAAAAAGTGTCTGAAATCAAATATTCTTCGGAGGGGAAAAATATTTGTGTGTGTGTGTGTACATATATATATTTAAAGAAAAAATGATGGTTGGAAACTTGACTTTTCCATGTACTCCATTTGTCTGCTTTGGGATAGCTGCACACTCTGCTAGTCCAACTGCATTTTTCACTCTTAAATAATAGAAAGCACAGAATAGCTCCAGGAGCAGGGATACCTGGGGGAAGCATGAGGAAACTGCAAGAACAGAGATGCCAGAACCATCCAACACAGCTTCCCTGGGTGGAGAGGGACCTTCTAAGACCTGCTCACACCATCCACATCTGAGATCTCTGCTGGCTTTTCTGTTCCTAGTACAATTCCCTGTTGGAAGCAGCAAAAAAGAGGGTCCCACTCAGCAGGGCATGTGGCCAGGTTTACCAGCCGTCAGCACCCAAAAAAGGTCAAATTTCCAGTAATTCTGTTCTATTTAAAAACAAAAGAGAATTGCTTTCATAGAGACATGGAATGGTTTGGGTTGGAAGGGACTTCAAAGCCCATCCAGTTCCACACTCTCTCATGGGCAGGGACCCCTCCTTCTCAATCCGTTTGCTTCGAGCCCCATCCAGCCTCTCCAGGGATGGGGCAGCCACCACTGCTCTGGGCAGCCTGGGCCAGGGCCTCCCCACCCTCACAGCAAAGCATTTCTTCCTAAGATCTCATCTCAATCTCCCCTCTTTCAACTGAAAACTGTCCCCCCTTGTCCCATCCCTGCACTCCCTGATCAAGATCCCCTCTTCAGATTTCCTAGAGCCCCTTTCAGCACTGCAAGCTGCTCTAAGGTCTCTGTGAAGCCTTCTCTTCTCCAGGATGAACAACCCCAACTCTCTCAGTCTGTCCTTGTATGGAAGGTGCTCCAGCTCTTGCATTATCTCCGTGGCCTTCTCTGGACTCACTCCAACAGCTCCATGTCCTTCCTGTGCTGCTAAGGCCTCCTTTCCAACTCAATCTCTTGGGGCTGCATACAGACTCCCTGAGAGCTCACACCTTCCTTGTATGCCCAGCTCCGGTCTGTGACTCTGAAATCCCTTTCCAGTTCGTAAGGACCCTCTGGCCCAAATTGTGGCATTTCTTTACATGCAGTCACCACAAACCTTCCACCCTAAACAATCTCAGCTCTTGCTGACTGCACCAGACAGTGACGCAGCCCTTCTGCACCACCACCAAACCCATCTGCATCACGGGGAATGCAAACAGGGTTCTGCAGGAAGCAGCTCCTTGTGCACAATTCATTGAAGTTTGTGTTTGGTTTGGGTTTTTCTTTATTTCCCATTTGTGAGTTGCTGAGAAGCTGATCCTGATTTCTGCAAATGAATTTGTTATCTGCAAGTATTCACTGAATAGTTTATGCAAACAAATTTCAGCCCATGGGGTGTTTGCAAACTGTTCATTTCATGGTATGTGATTAGGAGGAATGGTCAGAAAATGGGTGCAAAACAATTTTTATGAGCTGTCCTAAACACCCATGCTCCTTCATCCTGCATTTCCATCACTACCTTTTCCTTTTTTTTTACTGGAATTAGAAAAATATGAACCAGTACAGCAATTAGTCTGACTTTGGAGGCTTTGTTTCTAGCTAAAAGCTCTGAAAGGGGGGCAGCTGATGCTCACAGAAAGAGCAGAACTTTCAGAAATGCACAGATAAACAGAAAGCAAACCCTGCCCAAGGACCCCTCTTGATGGAGGAGCAAGGAGGAACACGGGCCCGGCTGTGCCTGACTTTAAGACCATTCCAGGGACTGAATTCTTTTTTTTTGTGAGCCCTGCATCCCACAGCCTTCAGTCAAGAGGAATTCAGATGAGAGGTGTAAGGGATTAAATGAAAAGGAAGGGGAACACTCCAAGAGAGCGCCCTGTCCCCCAAAAGGACAAGTGTCCTGCTTACGTACTTTTCCTAAGGTGTTTGCAGAAGGAGGTCTGAGTCACCCTGCAGGGATCTTCCACCTTAGACCCATTCCTGATATCAGGATGAGGGTGTCTGGTCCCCAGGACTGAGGTGGAGACCCTCTCCTGATCCCAGGACCCAACTTTGCTCACCAATGCATTACATGGATTATCCCTCTGGGCTCCCCATGCCTGCCTTCTGCTTGGTCTCGGGCACTGGCAGAGGCTGCCCAGGGAGGTGGAGTCACCATCCCTGGAGGGGTCTAAAAGGTGGGTAGATGAAGTGCTCAGGGATCTAGTTTTGTAGTGGACAGGTACATTTGGAGTCAATGATCTCAATGGTCTTTTCCACCCAAGCAATTCTGTGGTTCTATGATCCCATGGGGATCCTATCTCTTCTCAAATCCCTTCAGCACTCTGCTCACTATAATAAACCATGAAATCTGTTTGCTTTACTCCTCCTAGAGCTACAGCATCCATGCAGTGGGCAGGGTCTCCACTGCAGTCCACCCCTCATGATGAGAAGGACTGAGGGACATAAAGCTGCTCCCAAATGACTTGATGATGACGACCCTGGAGGAGCTCAGTGCAGACCTGTCCAGATCCCAGCCCCTGTGCCCAGGGTAGGCAGGAGGCTCAGAGTGACAGAAGTGGCACAGGCAGCTCAGAGCAGAGTGAGAGGCTTTTCCCGTGGGTTTCACAGTGCTAACAGAAAACGGTGCCCGGAAGATTTATTCATTTAACGCATCTGGTAATTACATTTCGGCAGGTGGTATGTGGGGCCTGGATTCGTTCCACGCACACCAGGCTCGGGAAGGCTCCAGTCCCACGTTTGATAAATCTCAGAATAGAATAAATAAATAAAATCAACAGTCCCCAGCTGTGAGTGCGGAGGAGGCATATCCTCTCCCCATACACTGCGCTCCCCCTGCCTCCCACGTTCCCCTGCGCTGGGACTGTGATTCAGCGCTTGATCCCTCCTCTCGTGGTGGGGATTCTCCCTACTCTGACATAGCAAAAGCATCGTTGCAGACACCAGCACCCGCACTCACACAAGGCAGGATAGACAAGGGCAGTGTGGGTGGAATGGGGAAACGCAGAGCAGTGCCTGGGGTCAGCTCTCCTCCCAGATCATGGGTCTGGCAGGGATGCAGACAGTGAGAGACAGAGAGGAAAAGGATGTATGTGGTACCAGGGAGGGCAGAGAGAGACAGCACAAGGATCCAAAGCTGAGCAAGAGAAAAAAGAGTGGGAATCGGTAATGAGAAAGGAAACAGTGTGTGGCGTGGTGACAGGCAAGAGACAGTCAGAGGACAGTGTGGGACAGAGGATGCTGGAGGAGGTGGGTGGATGGAGATCACGCTGGCAAGATGTGGAGGGGACATCGCTAGGAGGAGACACCCCCTGATTTGGGTGACAACCCAGGGGCTGATGTACAGGGGGTTCAAGGGCACCAAGCATGTCCTGGGAGATCATCTGGGATTGAACGCGGTGTTGCCCACAGCAGCAGAGCAGGAGCTGGGTGTCGGCACCGCGGGAGGAGATGGAGCCAAAGCCTCATCCCTTCTGAGAGGAACAGGGGTGAGGAGGAGGGAGGCTGGACCGCAGCTTCCTCTCCAAGGCATCTCAGACTTTCCAGGGCAGACCCAGAAGGGGTGGTGGTGGTGGTGCCAGCGTGTGAGCATTTCCCAAACCCCATCCCGGGGTCTGTGTGACGGAGGATGCTGTAAGCACAGCTGGATGCTCACACCCAGCCTGCAGCACAGGAGGTGCCTTGCCCAGACATGCAAGGGCTCAACAGGACCTGGCCACACTTAGCTGATGCTTCTTGCCTGCAGAGGTTCTCCACAGGTGCCATGGGAGCCCTGCAGGGCAGATGTCCAAGCAGGATCTGGCTGGAGGGCACGGCATCCCACTACACCTGGCAAGGTTCCAGCACAAAGCCTGTGCCTGCATTTTATTTTTATCCTTCACCTCCCTGCCCTCTTTGTAGAAATGACATAATTATGAGGATTTAATGTTCCACTGCTAAATTTCTTCATTTTTCAGGATAATTTCCACAATTTCATCAAGGAATAATTAATTGCATTGTCTTTAATCAGTTGTTTTACAAATCCAGCAGCGCAAGAAATTTTCATAGACAGACAATGCAGGCAGCTGCTCTTCCCTTCTGGGCGCATTAATGAAGTGAAAGAGTTTGGGCTGGAGAAAAATCGGCTGGCAAAAGCAGAAATCTATTGACAGAGAGATTGAAAAGATCATGGTGTAAATCCCTTAATGTGTGTGGTAGGGAGGGAAAGTTGGAGCCCAGGTGGGAGGGTAGGAGGATTTGGGCTGCTGGAGGGCTCAGGATGGGTTATGTTGAATAACTGGGTTATCTCAAATAATGTCTGGCTGCACCTCAAATTCTGGGTTCAGTTTTGAGCCCCTCAACAACAGAAAGACATTGAGGGGTTAGAGCACATCCAGAGAAGTGCAACAAAGCTGGTGAAGGGGCTGGAGAACAAGTGTTATGAGGAGTGACTGAGGGAGCTGGGGTTCTTTAGCCTGGAGAAGAAGAGGCTGAGGCTCATCACTGTCTACAGCTGCCTGAAAGGAGGTGGTGGTGAGGTGGGAGCTGGTCTCCTCTCCCAAGCTACAGGTGATAGGATGAGAGGAAATGGCCTCAAGTTGCTCCAGGGCAGGTTCAAATTGGATATCAGGAAAAATTTCTTCACCAAAAGGGTTATCAAGCACTGACAGAGGCTGCCCAGGGAGGTGGTGGATCCCTCGACCCTGGAGGGGTTTACAAGACAGATGGATGAGGTGTTCAGGATGTGATTTAGCAGTGGGCAGGTGTGGTTGGGCTTGATGATCTCAAAGGTCTTTTCCAAAGTAGTAATTCTATGATTCTGTGATCTTGGCATCAGGGATGCCTGTCACAGATTTTAGTGTGTAGGTTCTCACATGAACATGTATATGCATGATATATGTAGATGTGTGTGAAGGTCTATGTGTGCAAAAGCACATCTCCTTGTCACTGGGCCAAAACCCAGTTTTTAAAAGCCATCCTGAAAACAAAACCAAAGCCATCCCAGCCATGGGGTAGGGGATATGACAGATGTGGTACCACAGCGTTGGTGGGGTCAGCACTCCACCCTGCCTGCCTTCCTCCCTCAGTCCCTTCCCTCCCTGTGTTTCTCAGTCAGAGTTAACCCTCAAGGGCATAGTCTAAGCCCCATGGAGATCCTAGGGATGCTATTCATGGCTTTGAATTGGGAGAGGGAAGATTCAGATTAGACATTAGGAAGGAATTCTTCATGATGAGGGTGAGGAGGCCCTGGCCTTGGCTGCCCAGAGCAGTGGTGGGTGCCCCATCCCTGGAGGAGTTCAAGGCCAGGTTGGATGGGGCTTGGAGCCCCTGATCCAGTGGGAAGTGTCCCTGCCCATGGCAGAGGTGGAACTGGATGGGTTTAAAGGTATCTTAAACCATTCTATGATTCTATGATTGTACGACTCTATCAACCCTGATCCAATAGTGTCCCAGAAGCTCGCTGCTCTGGGGTCTCATTTTTGTTCTGTTGCAGAGCACCAGCTCTGGCATCCCCTGCCTGTCCTTGTAGGGTGCCAGGCACACCCGGCTGTGCCCTCAGCTGGGGCTGGAGGTGTGAACAATAAAAGGCAGCAAAGAGAGGAAGCAAATGACTGATGAGACATGCCAGAGTCCTAGGTCCTTCACCACTGCAGCTCCGTGCAAGACTCAAACACTCATGTGCACATGGAAGAGAGGGAGACCTGGTGGTCTCTGTGTACCCCCAGCCTGTCCAGGGTCCAAGGTGCCTTTTGCACCTATTCCACTGTGACTGACCTTCACCACTTGGCACTACATGGTGACTGATGGAACCAGGCAGGCAGTCACTCATTGCTGAGGCCAGGGCACAGGGCTTGGGTGGATGCTCAACCCTCCTCAGAGAGGGCTGGTGCCAGTGTCCGGCACTTTGATCTGGCCTGTGAGCTGATGAACTCATTGCAAAGTGCAGCTGTGGATCTGTCATCCTCAAGGCTGGAGAGATGACAGGCCAGCTCCTTCAACACGCTGCTGTCTGCAAGCAGCCCGGCGCCAGGACACTGCCCAGCCCCAACACCTCCTCCCCTCCCAGGCAGGGCATTGCCAGGATCCAGTGAGGTACCCGTGTGCCCATCCAGAGGGATGAGGACACCATTCCCCTTGCAGGGCTCTGTGCGTGCACTTCTCTGTGTCTCCCATTACAATAAAGTCACTATATCAGTCCTGCACAGCACTTCCTATTAGCAGAATCCAAGCATGAGTTACAGAGGAGGTCACAACACTTACCCAAAAAGACCATGCAAGGCTCTGCACAGCGTGCTCAGTGGTTTTGGCACTGATACAAGCATGGGGATAACTCAGGGTGCTCTGTAATTGCTCCACAGCCCTGCAGGTGCCAAATCACCTTGCTTTAGCTCAGTTCAATTAGGGCAAAGGGCCAGGCCAAGGCCAGGGGGGTTGGCAAGGGAAGGAAAGGCTTTCTCTCAGCCCTGCTTTGATTTCAGTTGGAAAGCAATTAGTTGGATGTACCCAGCAGGAGGGGGGCTGAAGGGGCAGCCTCAGGAGTGACCCAGGAGGACTGGTGAGGATGCGTGCAGCAGTGTTGGGCCAAACCACATTGCTGCATCCAGCTCTGGCAGCTCTGCTCCATGCATTAATGGACACAAATTTTGTTTGCTGATGAGATGCACAGCAACAATGCTCTGAACCTTTGGGACGAGAGGAAATGGCCTCAAGTTGCACCAGCACAGATTTAGATTGGATTTTAGGAAAAAATCCTTTACTGACAGGTGAAGTGCTGGTGGAGGCTGCCCAGGGCAGTGGTGGAGTCTCCATCCCTGGAAGAATTCAAAAACTGTGTAGAAGTGGTACTTAGGGACATGGTTCAGTGGGCACAGTGGGGCTGTATTGAAGATTGGACTTGATAATCGTAGAGGTCTTTTCCAACCTTAATGATTCTGTAATTCTATGACTTCTTTTTTGTGTCTGGAGACACCTTCCCAGCCTGAGAGGGTTCTGACATCAGAGTGAAATACAGAGCTGCTGCAGCCCAGGGTGCTAGCTGTGAGCTGAGAGAAAAAGATAAAAGGCCATGCCTTGGAGAAACCTCTGGACCAATCAGTCCCTCTTGGTCTGGCTTGAAATCACAAGGAATTAGGGATATTTAACCATAAGAGAAAGAAGGGGACAGAGCTGCAAGAGTGTTATGTGCTGAGGTTTTCAGGTGATTTTAAATGTACCTGTTTGTGCAAAAAGGGCTCGGGGTTGTTGTCATTTTCCCCTGGTACCTGTTGCAATCAGGTAGTTGCAGGTTCTCTCTAGAGGCTTTGGCAGCAGTTAAAAAGAAAGCAGTACTTGGAGAGAGCCCCCTCTTCACACAAGGAAGGTCAATGTCAGGCACGTGTCTATGTGAGCAGGGTCTGGGGACATCACTACTCCACAACCAGAGAGAAGCGGCTGCACTGGAGATAAGAAAAAGATAAGATCCTCACTTCTGCCCTTCCCGTTCTTGCTCTGGTGGAGAAGGAATAAGTAAGGGGTTTAATCCTGTTTATTCAGGAAGACTGAGAGAAGCCAGCTTGCTTTTCACCAGCCCCATGGAACCTGTGCCAGAGATGAGAACAACACAGCAGAACAGCATTGGTCTGAATTTGGAAGCAGTGTGTGTCAATAAGAGAGAGCAATGATAACGGGAGGAGGTGCTGAGGGTGAATCAGAGAGAGTGGAGGGAAGCTGTAAGGCTGAGGACAGCCCAGGCTTTCCCCCACTGAGCTCTGTAATACCTTGTGCTGCTGAAAACATAGAATCAGAGAATCATGGCATGGTTTGGGTTGGAAGGGACCTTAAAGCCCATCCAGTTCCACACCCCGCCAAGGGCAGGGACACCTCCCACTGGATCAGGGGCTACAAGCCCCATCCAACCTGGCCTTGAACACCTCCAGGGATGGGGAAGCCACCACTGCTCTGTGCAACCTGGGCCTCCCCAGTCTCACAGAAAAACATTTCTTCCTAAGATCTCATCTCAATCTCCCCTCTTGCAGCTTAGAACCCTTCCCCCTCGTCCTGTTCCTGCCCTCCCTGATGAGTTGCCAGCATGTGGATGACAACGTGGAGAGGCATCTGCGTGGATCTTACAGCTCCAAGCAAGGAGGCTCTGCGGGAGGGGACCCAGCATTGTTGCATCAAGTCAGAAATCACAGGCATCAGGGCTTCACTTTGGGTGGGTTTTCGTGAGCAGCACCTGAACAGTTGTGCCACACTGGTTTCCTGGCACAAAAGCAATACCAAAGTGGCATACCCACACACCCAGGATGACTGCATTTCCAATTCCCTTTCATGAATATTCACAGTGCATTCTCCAATCCAGCCCTGGCAGCAGAGCCATGTGATTTAATGTGACTGATTACCATGTGGCCAATGCAGCTCAAAGACCCCTCACTAAATACCCACAGGATCCACAGAGTTAAATTATTTGAAGGAAAATAGAACTCTCACATCATTTTCTGTAACAATCGCTACAATCGCAAGCAGCTTGCAAATATTCTGTGCATAAAAAGGAGCTGATTTTCTCTGGGGAACTTCCTACTCTGCTCTCAGAATGAGCTTCCTAGAGCACCACCTTCAACAGGTTTCCGTATTAGAAGGGTATTAGTCGTTATTAAACTGCTTTATACAGTTATCAACCCCAACTCCTCTGCAGCGTAAACATATCATTCCTGGGAGAAGCTGTCAGTGGAGTGCCAAACTCCAGCATGCAATTAAAGCCCGAAACAATACAACACAATAAATCACTGGCGTTATGGCCGGTCAGTGTCGCCAAGCATGGAGTAAGGATCTTAATTACATTTAGCCCAAACAAGTATTAGATTATTTATGGGGTACTGTAAGTGCTTGACAATGGGTAGAAAGTCATTCCACATGCATCCCTGGGCAGTTCAGAGTCCGGATGATGAGGAAGAGAAAGAGAGAGAGAGAAGTAGAGCCAATATTCATCACAGAGCACTATAGGAAGGGAAAGAGCTAGGGATTTAAATAAAGCCCAATAGCATCATCAATTTAAAAGCAACGGCAGCAACCTCTGAAGGAAGCAGCAGCTGCCACAGGTGGCCAAACAGCTGCAGAGCTGCCAGCACCCACAGGGGCCACCAGAAACCCTGCTACTTTGCCACCCTACAGCATGTTTTTAACCTTTCCACACCAGAGACCCCTGCTCTGGGATATCCAGGGCAGGAAGGAGCAGTGCTACATGCAGGGGCTCAGCAGGGGTGGTTGGAGGCTGTGTTGGACAAGGGAAGATAGGACTCCTTTGCATACATTGCCCAGCATGCCCTGCAGCTTACAGCTGGATTTTAGCATATTCCAGATGTGGCCAGGACTTGAAGGATGCAACCGGGCTGGGAAATCACTGGGTTCAGTTGGGGCTGTATGAATCTGCCTCCAACCACAGACCATCTCAGGGCTCACGGGTCCTTTGCAGTGATGCTGCCTAGTGCATATTTTCTGTCCAATGCCCCTGGGAAGCAGAGATGCTTTTCTGCTCAGAGCAACAATTTCAGAAAGACTTGTGATTGCTCCCGGGTTGTTTAGGTGCAGGAATCTTTTTGGAAAAGCTCATTTCTCATAAGAACTTTCTCCAGGAAAGACAGTGAGATGTGAATGGGTCTGCCTCACTCCCTAGATCTATTAAAGGGTCAGTGCTAGTCCATATTACTGTAGTATAGAGCCCCACGCCTCAGCCTCTCTGGATTATGCAGCTGTGTTGGGATGTCAAAAGATGCCTGACCATATTGGCAGATCCCCTACTACATGTCTGGACTCACAACATATCTGATCCCACATGTGACCTGATGACACCAGGCTTATGTGTGCAGTTCTTGTGCCCACATGCTTCAGGGAAGTATGGAGCAGGCCAGCTGTGGAGATGCAGATGGGCTCCGGAGCAGAGGAGTCTGAAGACAGAGGGCTCATCCAGATCACAACATGTTGTTGAGAGCCCTGGAGCCCTCAGGACACCAGCTGTAATGTGAACTTCATGAACGTCATGCATATCACTCCTGCTTGCCTTCAGGAAGGTGCTGTCTCAGGCTCCCTACAGCAAACCTCAAGGAGTGAATTTTAGATGACCTTCATGGTCCTTTCCAACACAAATCATTCTATGAATCTATGATTCTATGACTTAAGTGGCAACTGTCCGCAGCCTGGTCCCATTTAGCTGATCTGCATCATAGACTTCTGTGTTCATGTTCTGCATGCTCATCCCTGGAAGCCAAGGTTGATGGCAGAAAAAGGGCTGGCTGTCCGAGAGACTCTTGTTTTGGGTCTAAATTCTCCCTCTGTAATCCTCCACAGCCTGGGGCAGGCCAGCATTGTCGGGTTCATCTGACTGCATTCAGACATCTGCAGCGGCACTGCTCGTCTAGACAGTCACCAGAGAGACGGCTGGTGGGGTGCCCTTCAGCCCATGGCTGTCCAAAGTAGGTCAGATGAGCCTGTTCTACCAGCAACTATTTATTGCTATTGACCTTCCAGCATGGGACATCTCATGCCAGCTGAGCTGCCTGGAATCGGGCAATGTGACCATATCCTACATCACCAGGAGCCTTTGGTCCTTCTGTATGCAATTATTAGACTCTCTCCCTGTCCACCCCATCCATGTCTGAGTGCTTAGAAGTGACTGCAGGGTTTGTCAGGCTCTTCACACTGTGACTGTGAGCTTAGGAGCAACTCCAGGTGGCAAGTTGGTGTTTCTTTTAGGGTGAATCTAAGGATCTGGCCCAGCATTTCAGACCAAGGGTGGCAGTGCTATTCATGTAGAAATGAGGATGATACACATCAGGAATGGGTCACGTTGCCCATAAAATGCTCATAAGAGACAACCACCAGTTGTGTCCATTCCTGGTGTCACTTTTTTTTGACTCAGCTGAACCAAATTTCCTTCTTTTCCTCTGCCATGAAATCTTGAGCGTGTATGCAGTGTTGTGGAAGCCCCATCCCATCACCTGTGGATATGAAGTGGCTGGGCTGTCTGCAGACAGGTGAGGCAGGACCATTCCTGGGTCTGGGAAAAGCCATGAGCAAGGGAAGCATGCTGGATGTCGAAGGGGATGGACAGCACAACATCCTAATCACAGGGCACACTGATTGATCAAGCTGACAAACCTAGCTGATGGCGGGTGCTGCCCCGAGGCTGTGCTGTGCCATGAGGTGACCACAGCTCCTCCTTGATGCCAAAGTCATGGGGAGGCACTGGGAGGGGAGGAACAGGAGCCCATTTATTGCTGGGTGTCATCACAAGTGCTGGACCATGAAGCCCCTGTGCGGGTCAGTCCATGCCCACACTCAGTGGGGTAGGGGATGCCATGGACAAGCCTTGCCCACACTCTACACTCCTCTCCTATAGTGCAAATGACTTTGAGGAACTGGCGGTTAATGCTCTTTTTTTCCCTCTCTCCTCTCTTTTTTTTATTCTCCCCCCCCTCTTTTCTGTCTCAGCAGCCAACAGGCAGTAAAAGACCCTTTGCAGTTGTCAAGGTAACGCCGTATCACGAAGATGGTGCCGTGAAGTGGCAGCAGCCAAGGGCTCTGCTCTCAATCTCTGCCGCTTCCCTCGTGAGGCTGCGGTGCTTCTGCCAGCAATGCTGCTGGGTGCGGGTGCGAGCTGTCCTGAGGGCAGCACTGGGTGGGCAGGAGGTGAAGTCCTGCCTAACCTGCTTGTCCCTGTCCCCAGTGTGATGGGGAGTTGGGGGTCATGTGTGTCCAGGGCTGGAGGTGATGTGGGACCAGGGCTGGAGGTGTTGTGGGACCAGCCTCACATGGTCCCTGCATCCCTCAAACACCTGCTTTGCCCAGCCCCATCTCCCCAACAGCACTGTAACTCCATGTGGTCACCAACCTGCACCAAAGGCATCCACTTTTCTGCTGCAATGAGCCCTTCATGAGGCTTCTCCCAGCAGAGCCAGTCCTCGGGGTCTAATGTGGGGGGGCTATTTGCAACCCACAAACCTACGGTATGGAGTAACCAGGCCCACAACAAGCCCTTCCCATGCAGGGAATCTGCTGTGGGTGAAGATGAACACCTCTTTGGGCACCCTGGCAGGGACACTCTCCCTAAAGCTCAACCCTTTCCCAGCCTTCAGAGTGCAGCAAGTATCCTGTAGTTTGCTCTTGTGTTGTCACTCCTCCAGCGAAAAATACACCTTGTCCATCCTGCCACTATCCCCACTCCAGCAAGGAGCATCCTTCCTGTTGGGGCAACCAAAAGCATCTTCAGGGTAGGGTGAAGCAGGTGGATGAGACTTGCAAGGGTCTCACAGACCAGGCTCCTCAAAGGGCACCATAAAATCCCAGGACAGGGGAAGGTTCATGTGGCCCCAACCCTCCTGGAAGGAGGCTGCTGGAGAGCCTGGATGCCCCTGGAGATGAGTAAGGAAATAAAAGGTTGGATGCCTTCCTGTGAGAAGGTGAGGAGAGGTGAGGATGGGCTTATGCCTGTGGCTTCACAATATGTGCTTGGTGCATGATTCTCCACATATCATCTTTCCAGAGCATTCAAACACCTTGCCAGCTCTCAGGCTGGGGTCTGCACCGCACCTGCCTGCTGCCAACTGCACATCCTGCACTGGCTTGTCCCAGGTGCCCCAGCAAAGCAGCCAGAGACAATTCTGCCCCAGCTGCTGGCTCAGGCCATCACTTCCCATCACTGCCTGGGGAGATCCAGGCATGCGTAAGAGTGGAGCCGGACTCCCTCTCCAGCAGTGGGAGCTGGCACAGTCTGCCATGGAACTCGCACGCTGGCTGCGGCATATAAACAACCAGAAGGGAGGTGGCACGTGTGCACCCATGCCTGCCAATGTGGTCCCTTCCAGAAGAGCTGGCTGGAGGAGCTGTGCACGCACCCCTTAGGTGCTCACAGCCATGTCTAAGCTCGGCTTTCTGTCTCCACCAAGCCAGTGAGCACCCCCTGTTCCAAAACCTTGTGCCTAGGGATGGAGCTTTGGAGGATGGCACGGAGCAGCACCTGCAGCAGTCCAGAGCCATCCTCTGGGCTGTGCTTTGGGGCATCATTGCCAAGTCCAGAGCAGCAGCGTAACAGGAGCCAGGCATCACCACTGAGTCCTGCTGTTGACGCCTCCGAGAGCCAGGGTTGGCTCCTGATGTGCTGTGAGCAGAACACATGCTCAGGTCCCTGCCAGGTTGTGTCTCTTCCCTGTTGGAGGAGATGTGAGCAGGGAGTGCTTGGAGAGACCTCCATCCCTACTCACAGAGAGATGTGGCCATGCAGGCATCCACCAGCCACAGGGGCAGCAACACCAGCAGGCTCAGCCATCCATCCACCATGAAGAGAAGCAGAGGATCATTCCCATGGGAGCAGAGGTTTTGAAGCAGGATGGTGCAGTCATGGAGCCCATGGAGATGGGTAGAGGCCATGAGCTGTCATCCCCGGTGAGGCACCCAGCACTCCGATCTGCCTGAGTCCTCACATCATCCCATCTGACTCCCCCAGACTTGCATGTTTCCCAGAACCCTGAGAGAACGGTGTTAAAATGGGGCCCATGAACCCAACCAGCCTGGGTGCCAACAGCGCTCGGTGAAGGGGTTGCAGGAGCAGATGCTCATCCTTGATACATTTGGCATTTTCTGTTGCTCCTGACTCCAGGGAAATGATTGCTCTGCTCTGAGGGATCTATAAATAGGCATTGCCCACTAACCTCTGCTCCCAGGAGGCCAGCGACGTGGCAGGAACACAGTGATTGCTGCTGGAGCTGACGCCCCAGCCTCTGCCTGGTTCAGCGCTATCTGCCATGCTCCCCAGCCTTGCCCAGCCTTGGAGGAGAGCAAGGAAATGATTTTTCTGAGGTAGGCAGTGTCTGGGATGGGTTTACAGAAGGGATGATGAGATATAACATCTCTTTGTGGCACACAGGCACTTCAGCATGACATTGCCCTCAGTGTCACATCATTTCTGGATGAAGTCCCCTCCCCACAAGAGTTTTCCTTGATTGAGCTGGGAACTGTCTGTCGATCCCTGTACCAGCAAGCAGACACTAAGGCTCCTGGCAGAGCTGTCTCCACTGTGCTCAGTTTGCAGGGACAGGCATGGACATCTCCCTGCTTTGCTCCTCTCCACTTTGGGAGAAGCAGGGGAAGGGACAGGGGAAGCAGATGGACTGCTGGCTGTTTTCCTCCTGCTCTGACAGCTCCAGACAACCCCAGCTCCCAGCTTGACCTGGAAGATGCTATAGGGCACCCTCTTCCTGGGGCTGTTGTGTCTCTTCCCTCTTGGAGCAGATGTGGGCAGGGGGCGAGCTCGGAATGATATTCATGCTAGTAGGTTGGGCCATACAAGCATCCACCAGCTACGGCGGCAGCACTGCCAGAAGGCTCTCTGTACACTCAAGCAATGATGGGCTTCAGCCCAGCTCTGCAGTTCACCCAAACTCCAGTCACTGCCCTCTTTTCCTACCTCTTGTTCTGGATCTCAAAGGCTTGGGAAGCCATGTTCAGGGTGAAGGACACTTCCTACATGTTTTATACACCTCTCAGAGAGGGGAATGTGTGTCTTGCTTTCTTGTGGCCCTTGTCCTCCTGGGGTGACCCTCTGTGCTCTGTGTTCCCTCTGCCCTACATTGCATGGGCACAGGACTTTCCATGCTGGAGGTCTCTGCCCATGTCTCACCTACCTTGTCTCACTTTACATGTGCCATGCCAGAGCCAGGCAGAGGGCCAAGTTCCTCCTGGAGTGACCTTTGGAGGAGCAAACACACCTTCACGGCTGGGAATAATGAGAGCTTTCCCTTCCTGAGTTACTGAGCAAGGGTCAAGTCCTTAGCCTGATGCATGGGCACTGGTAGCCTTGGGCTAACACCATCTAATGAAGGGTTGATCCAGAAGCTTTCCACAGCTCTGCAATCCCAAAATTAGAAATTACAAGCTAGGGATATTGGAAAGGAGTTAAAGGGAAAGCCAACAAGATCCTAAATCATTTGGGCAAAAAGGATTTAACCCCACCCTGGTCTTCTACTGGAGCTTTACACAACAACCAGGTAGCAGCCAGCCTGGTTGGAGCTGCATCTCCAGCATGCCTGGGTCCTTGGTAAGTCTCTGCCCTGGCCTTGTTCTCAGCAGCCCTGAGTCTTTCCATGTCTATCTGCTCCTGGAGAGCTGCTTCTGCTCCGGCATGTCTGCTACCCCACAGCCTTCAAACAGCCTGCCCCAAGGCTCATGGGAGGTGCTGGGAGGTGACACCTTCCCATATGGGACCCTCAATCCACTGTAACCACAACTGGGGTGAAGATGGACATTCCTTCCCAGGAAACAGAGGTTTCAGAAACCATCCCAGGCAGCACTGGGATGAAAGCCATGCTTTTTTCCCATGGGAAATGACAGCACCAAGGAGGAACCCAGAATCAGCTGGGACTCACTGGCACATAAGATGCAGGTTCAGGTCTTGGTGAATCCCAGGCTGTCCATCCCTACCAGCCCCAGGGTCTGAGGTCAGCGAGGGACACACCTTTAGGAAGATGCTCTTCCCCAGCAATGGTTCATCCCTGTTTTGGGCACAGTTTCCTTGGGATGGACCCAGGGTTTCTCTGGATCAGACAGGACAAATTCCCCCCTCCACAAGCTGAACAGATGCTATCAGCAGGGCAAACCTCTGCTCTTGCTGGCAGCAGTGGAGGGGGAGGGGACCTCGGCTGGATTTGCACAGCTGCCAGGGACAGGCGGGATGCAGCCGGCAGGGAAGCCTTGGAGAAGAGGCCTTTCCAGGGGGCCAAGGGAGGTGGATGCTGGCGGCAGGAGGCTTTTGTTAATGTGTCTCCCACTGTGCCCCTGCCTGGATGACGAGTTTCCTCGGAAAGGAGGGGAGAGGACGACCTCCCCACCCTGCCAGCTTGGAAAACCTCACCTAAGCAATGCCAGGATGTGTTGTATCCCGTTGCCATGGTGACTGACATCTTACAACGCTGAAGCAGGCGTATGCGGAGTCATGCCACATGAATCACATGAATCATCCGACCTCGGCGTGATGGGGACAAAGAGCAGAGATGTGCTCGTTGGGGCCGACCTCCTAGGCTCGGACTCGGTCACTGCTGCAGAGATGGATGCAGAGGAGGAGGAGGGGCAGCACTGATGTGGGCAGCAGCACTGAGCCCACTTCCAGCATGAATCCAGAACCTCCTGCAGCCCAACTTGAGGGATCATGGAACTGGGGACCTGCAGAACGCTGGGTCCAGAGCATCCTTGCTGTGGGGCTGTGAGGATGAATGAGCACCAAGGAGTTGCAGAGTAAGCTCCATGTGCTAGGCCAGATGCAGAAACTGGTGGCATCCTCTTCCACAGTTTGGGGACAATCCTGACTGGTTCTGGGCATCCCTCTCTCTCTGCAATGGTTGCCTTTGCAGTTTCACTCATCCTTAGATTGGAGGATTGATTCTCCCTAGACTCTCCCAAAGAAGTTCAGATGCAAATAAGTTCAGACCCATCTAGTTTTCCTGCCTGTCTGGGAAGACACTAGGTGCACCCATTTTGGCAGATGTGGGATTTACAGAGTTGTTCACCCAGGATGTACAATCAAAGATCCCTTTGCAAACCCTGGATGTCCCAGTGTTTCCAATGACAGGCACAGGGATGTGCTGCCCAAACACGATTTGTTCCTCCTGGGATGTTTGGCACAGGGGAAACGCTCTCTGTGGGTGGATTCAAGGGAGGAGGAGTCAGCTTCTGTCTATCATGTTATTTAAATTACACCTACCAGACATCAAAGTCAAGGAGACCATTTTTTTCCATCCCAACTTGTTAGAGAAGTGAAATGTTTTCAACGCAGCAGTGGAATATTCCCCCTTCTCCTCTTCATAGATGGAGTGATTAGTTTTCCACTGTGAAGTGAGGATGAAAATTGGCTTGTGAGTTCACTACCACTTCATCCTCTTCATGTTTTCTTGGCATGGAAAAAGAGACAGAAAGGGAGAAGGTTTGAGGTGGGAGAGAAAAAAAAAACTTACCCCCAAATTCTACATTTAATTGCATGACAAAATATGGAGGAAAGTGTGCATTTATGAGTTTCTTTCCTTTTAAACATCAACTCTTCACCAACCAGCCTCCTGTGAGAGAGAAGCAACACAGACTTTTCCCACTCAGCCTCTCTGTTTCTCCTTGTCAGTGGCGAATCTCAATAGAAATCTGTTTTCTAGCAAAACATCCTTCTGGTGGAGCCTTCCCCATGGCACAGTGCGTTTTGCAGCCTCTGAAGCCCTGGTTTACAAACAGAGTCATTGCTCCAGTCAGGAGCAGACATGATGCCAAGGGATGCCCCTGACCCACTCTACATCACACAGAGAGGACACCCAGAAGTGCTGCTGCAACACACAGCTTTGTGCAGAACAAATTTTGTCTGGAGATACCTAAAAAAATGGTTAATTCCTCTTCCAACCAATTTATGCTGCTATATCCACCCAGCTCTGGTGAGATCCCACTAGAGACATCAGGGTGGGGATGCAGGAATAAAAGGGAGTGAAATCTGCTCTCTTGGAAGCAATAAATGCCTTTTGCCTTTTACAGTCAGCTGCTGACCTCACTGCAGCTGATGGACAAGTTTATGATCTTGCATTTTAGCTAAATGGAAGAGGCAATTATTCTTTCTTTTGGATTAAAGTGACTTTAGGAATGGAAATTCTGAAAGAGTGAAAAGCCCTGCAAAAGTTAACCCAGGAGGAAATCTGGGGTCTCCTAGGAGAACAACTGGACATGGAAAGAGTGGCGGAAGGCAAGTGTAAAGCAAAGGGCAGGTGGAGACACAAAAGTGATGCTGGATTTGGAAGGAGGAGAAAGTAGTGAGACTCAGTGGATGAGCAGCCACGATGATTGCTGGCAGGGGAATTACCTGCTGGTGTTCCTGCCACCTACATTTAGTGGAGGAGGCCCCCATCTCCACTCCCACATCGATAAAGGGCTCAGCCAGGGAAATCCCTGCTCCTGCATAGCTGGAAGCAGGCTACTATGGCCTCAGGGCTTGCACATCGCTCAGACTAAAGTGATAACAAGAGAGAAAAACCCTGCTGTGTTTCAGCTTCTCTGCCCTGGGGATCTGGAGCTTCCCTCCTCTTCTGCTTGTAGGATCTTGGCTGCCAGCTGCTCTCCAGCTTTCAGACCAGCAGATTATTGGGAAGAGGAAAGGGGCCTCTGAACTCATCTGTACAGGACACAGACACAACTCAGAGATCAGTGGCCTTATGAGCCCTGGAGAAAGGCAAAGCTGGAGCATATTTCATGCAGACATGAATTGTCCATCCTTTTCATGCAAATTCATAGAATCACAGAATGGTTTGGGTTGGAAGGAACCTTAAAGCCCATCCAGTTCCAAGCCCCTGCCATGGGCAGGGACACCTCCCACTGGATCAGGATGATCAAAACCTTTCCATCTGAGCGGCCCCCATCCTTTCCGCTGCAGCCACAGACAAGCCGATGTCCCACAGTCCTCACTGTCACTCACTGTCCTACCTGCAGCCTGACTTGGTGCTACACTCATCATGGTCAGGCACAAACTTGTCCCTTCCAAGGCTACCTGGACAAGATGTTTCTTTTATGGAAAAACTGAAGCAAATAATGACAATTGGGCTGTGATATTTTTCTTTCAGCAGCGAAAAGATTCAGAGCAAATAAGTTTTTAATAAACATTTTGACTGAAATTGAGCTCTTCCCCTGAAGGAATTTGATTTTTGTCATAATTGCATTTTTCAACAGGAAAAAATAAGTGTTTGGTCAAGTGACTCAGCTTTCATCGAGCTCCACTTCTTGGGGAGCCTGGCCTGCAGGTGTGAGCAGGAGCTCTGGGTGTGACACAGCTGCCTGCCCAGCATGGGCAAGGGGGAGCAGAGGATCTGGCTTTACTGCCTGCTGGCCTCCAATTTTCAGGGCTGCAGGTAAGAACAAGGGCAAACCATGACCCCACCTCTTTCGGGCACTGCCAGTGTCTGTGTCCCTTCTTGCCCTGATGGGCTGCATGGTGGGGGGCTGCGTGCACAGGGCCATGTACCTTGCAGAGATCAGGGTCCTGCTCTCTGTGCAGCCTCTGACCACACACCTGCCTGTGCCTGGCCTCCTCATCTCTAAAGCTGAAAATATTGGTCCTGTAATTCAGTGGAGCTTGATGAGTTGGGGCGATGCTGGGGCACCTGAGATGGCCACGTGCTAGAACAAAGTCTTCTGCTATCTGGAGCCGATTCAAATAAGTGTGACCAGTAGGTCGAGAGAAGGGATTCTCCCCCTCTATTCGACTCCCCTGAGACCCCACCTGGAATCCTGTATCTAGATATGGATTCCCCAACATAAGAAGGAGATGGAACTGTAGAAGCAAGTCCAGAGGTGGCCACAGAAATTGTCCAAGGGCTGGAGCACCTCCCTTATGAGAACAGGCTGAGAGAGTTGGGAGTGTTCAGCCTGGAGAAGAGAAGACTCAGGAGAGACCTTAGAGCAGCTCCCAGTACTGAAAGGGGCTCCTGGAAAGCTGAGGAGGGAAATTTTTCAGAGGCCTGTACTGACAGGATGAAGGGGAATGGCTTTAAATTGGAAGGGAAAAGTTTTAGATTAGACATTCGGAAGAAATTCTTCACAATGAGGGTGGGGAGGCCCTGGCGCAGGTTGCCCAGAGCAGTGGTGGCTGCCCCATCCCTGGAGGAGTTCGGGCCGGGTTGGATGGGTGGCCTGATCCACTGGGAGGTGTCTGTGCAGGGGGTGGAACTGGATAGGCTTTAAGGTCCCTTCAAACCCAAACCATCCCTTGATTCTGTGATTTTATGGTTCTAAGTGCTCTACATAAAAAGCTGCTGGCATGGAATTGGCTGGCGTTTCTCTTAGAGCCTCACTGACTGAAGACAGTCCAGCTCTTCCCTGATACCTGTGTTTTCCAAAGAGGCTGTTGTCCCTTTCTTTGACTTCCTCCCTTCTCCCAAATGCAGCAGCTTCTTGTGCTTCCCCAAGTGGGATCAGCCTGTGTAGGGTTGTGGCCTTCGTGCCCTAGCAGGGATGCTGAGGGTCTGCTGCTTTGCTCTTCCCTGGTCTTGGAGAAAGCAGCCTCACGCGATGCTCCGGATTGCTGGTAGCTTGGAGGCCTGATAGTAATAAATGAGTCAGGAGCACATCTGCACTCAGCGGAGACGCTCCCTGCCAAGTCGTTGCACTGCAGGACCACTCTCATCTGTCTCTCTTTAACAGGAACAAATGGAAATGAGTGAATCAATTAACACAGCACATTAGCAAAATGTCAGAGCCTCCCAATCACACTTAACCCTTCCTACCACTGGCCCGTGCCAGCAGCTCAGCATGGGCTGAGTCAACAGCACGGGTCATCCCGGCCAGCTCCTGGCACGGTGGCTGCAGCTGGTGAGACCTCTCCCCATCTGCCCAGAGAGCAGAGACTGGAGCTGAGGTGGCAGCGGGGAGGTGGGGAGTGCCAGGGCTGGTGCTGGGGAGGGTGGCGTGCTGCCAGGTGGACCTCAGTGCAGCACACCTGGTTTGCAGCTCCCACAGACCTTCCTGGCTGTGGAGAGGCAGCTGGGAGAAGGTTTACTCTGGATCAGGGCCAGGAGAGGGACATGTCTAGGTGCCAGGTCCTTTATTTCCCACCAGGCTCACACTTGCCTGGAGAAATCCCAAAGAGGACACTATGTGGCCAAGGCATCCTGCATGTGCCAAAGCCAGTGTGGGCAGAGAATCGTGCTGGGCAGGGCTGGGTCAGGCCTGATAACCAGCACAGGGGTGTTACAGCTCTGACCCCCCGTAACAGTGTGAGACAAGGGCTCACAGGCTTTGTAGATAGGTTATTCCTGCCCAGCAATGTTTGAACATGTGTGAGCAACAGGAGCCCTCTCTCCTCTCCTTTGCCAGTAAGTGTCACAGGCAACAGGATCTGTACTAAGAAGTAATAAAACCTCATCAACTAATTAATAATTAGAGACACTCATGCCTGAAAGCCTGGCTCCAATGGTGGGATGATGTACCTCAGCTCTCCTGCCAGGCACAAGCATTAAGTTCTCAAAACCATGCTGGACCTCAGGTCTGACGTATCTGATGGTCTGCAGGACACTGAGGGTTCCTGTCTCTGATACTCCGCTGCAGTGGGCAGGGTGTCACTTAGAATCACAGAATCATAGAATGGTGTAAGTTGGAAGAGAACTTAAAGCCCATCCAGTTCCACCCCTGCCATGGGGAGGGACACCTCCCACTAGATCAGGGGCTCCAAGCCCCATCCAGCCTGGCCTTGAACCCCTCCAGGGATGGGGCAGCCACCCCTGCTCTGGGCAACCTGGGCCAGGGCCTCCCCACCATCACAGGAGAACATTTCTCCCTAAGATCTCATCTCAGTCTCCCCTCGTGCAGCTGAAAACTGTTCCCCCTCATCCTATCACTTGCTTTTCCCAGCCTGGTTAAGGTGCAATCCCCTGTGCCAGGGCCTGGATGTCCATGGTCAGGACATGGGCAGGTTCTCATTTCACCTAGAGGAAATGGGGCACGATCATGTGTTGGAAGCTCTCACACCAGGTAGGAAGTCCAGCCAGAAACTGAAGTTCTTCTCTTCTTTCTATAGGGTGGAAGCAAGGCTCTGGATTCGCAGACTAGGTTGAGATGGAGGTTCCTTACATGATGGCCCAGTTCAGCTCCGACCTGCAAAGATGAGGCCTGACAGAAGTGTTTTTTCTTGGCATCTTTATCCAGTAGTTTGGCTTGTGAGCTTGAAGTTTTAAGGAGGGAGGTGGAAAAAAAAGAAAACTCACAGCATCAGTAAGAGGAAACAGTAGATGATGTCAGCAATGTCTGTTTCTTTGGTGGATGTCTCTGAGCACAGCCCTGATATCACCATGTCTCCCCAAGAAGACACTGATGCACTCACACACCAATGTGTACAGACAGACCTCGTGGTGCCGAGTGGCTCGTCACCCACCTCTGTGCACATGCACACACTATCAAACAATGCCAAGCACTGCACCTCCCATCTGAAATGGAGATGGAAACTTTCTCAGAGCCACTCAGAAACACTGGAAAAATTGCTGTAAATAGCCCAGGGTTCAGCACACTTGACGGAGGAGAGAGTAGAGTTGTCTTTGGATAAGAGAGCTGTCATCTAACACACCCGGGAGTCCCGCGGATGGTAGGATTCTCTAAGAGGCAGATGAGGGTCTGGAGAAGATGCTCTGCATCTCAGGACCTTCTAGCCTGGGTCTACCCATCCTCTCCTGCCAGAGGAGTCAAGGTAAAGCAGTGACAAGCCCCAAGAAGCCAAGAGGAGGGGGCTGACTGCATGGGACACCTCCCCTGTTCTGCACCACCCACCGGCCACCACTACCTCTGCCCAGCCTAATGGCCAAGGCTCACACATTTATACCTGTCCCACAGACACCAATGCGGAGTTGTTTGTAGCCAGGGTTTGGTCAATCTAGGTCCTTTCAACATTGCTTTGCCTGCTTTTATTCTTGCTTTATGGACAGCCCAAAGACAGTGTGGGATGTCTCCCATAACATGCACAGGGACCCTTTGAAATGCTCCAAAAGGAAAAGGCAAGGAGGAGCCCTTCTAAGCAGACTCTGCAGAGCAATCCCACCAGCTAAATTCCTGCATTGTGGTGTGGGGTGATTACCCACCATCAATGGCTTCTAATCCACTGCGATCGATTCCCACCAGAGCGTCCCGCTCTGTGTTCCCTGCTGAATACAAATCCCGCTGGCAGAATAGGGATGGATTGTCAAGGCATCACCTTGATTATGCGACGTGGCCCTGATAGCTCAGAGGACTTTGTGCCCAAGGCTCCCCAGACCTTGAAAAGCATGGGGTGTGAGAACTGCGATGCAAAGCCAAAGGCACCAAAACAACCATTGACATGAATTAATAATGTTCTGCATGTCTACAGGCTCTTCCAGCTGGAGATTTCAAAGCACTTCATGGGCACGAACGAAGAGGAGCCGAGTGGATGAGGCCATGGCAGGAGGCATCCAAGCTGAGTGCTGCAAAGCAGTGATGCTCTTGGCCCTGTACACAGTCTCTCTCCCAGTTCTGAGATGTTCTGGAGGGGCTGTACATGACTCGGTGAGCGCATCTGAGGGCCTGTTCTCCCTGTTTCGGCCCCACTGCTGCAGTGGCTGTCAGGGCTCAGAGCTGATTTGCACCAGTGCTGTGGTTAATGGGGATGGCAGGGCCCAGCTGTGCTGACTGACACGTCTGACATAGGAGCTGCATGAGATCTGGCAGCACCACTGGGGAGCTGTGTGCCAGCCCTCCTCACACCCCCACCCTGGGCAGAAGTTGCGTCCTTGTTCCCTTGTAGCTCCTGGGCACATGAAACTAGTGATGAAAACCAGTCTGAGCTGACCAAACCCTGAGTGGTTCCTCATCTCCCTTTGAGTGTGCTCCCACCAGCTGTTGCACACCCCAGTGCAGCACGAAAGCTTCTGGGGAGCCCAAGAGGCATCTGAGCCTATCTGAGACCGGAGACAGGACTGGCCTCTGTGCACATTGCCTTTGGCTCCAGCCCTGCCTGGCATTCAACCACCCAGGTCATGCAAGCAGGGAGAGATTGGGCTCCAGGGCAGCCTGCTTTAAGACTCAGAGCCAGTGCTGCAGTTTGGAGGCTGACCTTCCTCTGCTGATGAGTTTAATACATCCAGAGATGTCTACAACCCTCTGATACCTTTGGAAAAGATGGCAGAACACGTCATCCCTATGGATCCATATTTATTCCTCTACAACTGGGGCTGCAAACCTCAGGGAGACTTCCTGCATGGCGATGGTTCACACATGGCCTCCCTGCTTGCATCTTGCACCCTTTGTGGGAGAAAACACAGACAGAGCAAGAGGGGGAACCAAAGGCAGGAGAAGAGATCACTCTATGAGTATCTATCTCCTGGGTGCCTGTGAAGGATTGGCTGGTGGCTCTGACTTCCTGATATGGGGACATGGACCCACAGCAGTGCCAAAATCAAGCTTACTGGGCAAAGTTACTGTTTTTGAAGGTAAGCAGTGCTGCCTTCTTGGGCCAGTGTCACTCATTCAGGTGGTGTCCCAGCCCCAGCCCACCAGGAGATGAGTTTTGTCGGAAGATGCTGTGATTTCCCTCCACATTCAATTTCTCCTCCTCAGACAGAGTGTAGTGGTGGTGGTGCTGGCCCCTAAGAAGATGCAGGTGCAGGATGCAGGATGCTGGACCTCTAGTCTTCAGAGTATACATCTCCTGGTTCTTCATCCTGGTTCTCCAGGCTGGGAATATCACACTCTCCCAATCCTTCAACCTGGAGAATAGGAGACTGAAGGAAGACCTCATCCCAGTCTACAGCTTCATCACAAAGGGAAGAGGAGCAGGCACTGAGCTCTTCTCTCTGGACCTGAGGGAATGCAGGAAGCTGTGCAGGGGAGAGTTAGGCTAGACATTAGGAGAAGGTTCTTCCCCCAGAGGCTGGTGGAGCCCCGGAACAGCTCCCAAGGAAGTAGTCACAGCCCCAAACCTGACAATATTCCAGCAGCATTTGGCCAACGCCCTCAGCCCCACAGTGTGAATGTTGGGGGTGTCTTGAGCAGGGACAGGAGCTGGACTCGATGACCCTTGTGGTTCCCTTCCTACTCGGGACATTCTATGAGTCTCAAATTCACAGATTCTAAGTATCTTCCAGGTTGCTGGAGCCCCTTTGCCTGGGAAAAGCAGGAAAGGTTTCCTCACACACCACCTCTTCTGTGAGCTGCAACGGCTGCCTTTCAAACTCACACTAGGAATGCATATAAATATATATGTATATCTTTTCATTACAACCTTGTTCGCTTCCTTTCTAGTCCCCCAAGGGTAGATTCAGGAGTGAAATGGCTGGATAGTCCTCACAGCCTGGGCAGGCTCCTTTCAAAGGTGGGGCTGGGCAGCACCCCAAGGCAGCAGCAGCATCTAATGCAGAGATGTAAATCCCGCCCCACTGGGACTTGTGCTCTGCAAGTCATTATTCACAACCTGGTTTTTTTAGGTTTTGGGGTTTTTTTTAATAAAAAAGCCCTGGTAAGATTCCTGTTTCAAAACATGTTCATAGTCCTTGACTAATCTGTTTCCCCACTCATATTTTTTATCTACCCATCTATCCATCTTTCTGTCCTTCCCCCCCCCCCAGCACTTCACCCTACCTCTCTCCACCAGGATTTCTCCCCACATCCAGTACGTCTGTCTGTAGCCATCTGTTTGTCTGTCTCCACAGCCATCTGCGTGTCTGCCTACAGTGTTTGCTGTGTCTCTAAAGCACATACAGGCTGCATGTATAGATCTATCAATTGGAAGTCTACTTGCCAGTCTCTCTAAGCTGTGTTCTGTGAGCTTCATTAACATGCAAATTAGCAAGATCTGACTGGCTCACTTAGCTGCTACTTCTCTTCGACAGCCATGCAACAATGCAAATACTAATGAGGCTCTGGAAATGGCACTTGCTCTATTGCTAGGCAAGCATGCACACAGTGCAGGCTTTGGCAATTTCAAGCATGCCATCCATCCTCACACCTGCTGGAGGACTCAGGACAGAAGGGATGGGTGATGGATGGATGATTAGGTGCACTGATGTGGAAAAAGAGGTGAGAATTCCCTCTCTGATGGGGATGCCAGTGCTTCCAGCCCCAGGATCCTTGGCTCCAAGATCCCTTTGTCCTCATTGCTGCATGCTCCTGCTCTGGATCCCAGCCACTGACGGGATTTCCTGCTCAGGAGAACATTGGCCCCACCATCCCAGCCATAGTTTATAATTTGGGTTATAAACTTCTCTAGTCTGTACCCTCCTTCCCCTGATAACAGAGAGGGAACTGGAAAGCTGTGGCATGGCTGCTTTTGCAGACCCTTAGACCCATCTCCCAGACCCATTTCCCAGTATAAAAAAGCTCTTGGGCAGCTGGACTCAGCCAAACTCTGCTTCAGGGTTCAGGAGCTGTTCCTGCTTCCTGGACACCCAGCCAAAAGCCATGCCAGCTTCTGTGCTCTCCTTCTCTTCTCCCTGCAAGCATGTAATTTGAGTCTGGGTCACCACAGGGGAAGTTTTCAGTTACTCTTCAGCTCCATCACCTCCTCTAATGATAATTCAACTATACACCTCCTTGTAAAACATCTAAAATGATCAAACACACTGCAGCGAGATGAAGGCACCTCATCTTAGGAAGCTGGTTTCCGTATTCCTTTTTATCCTGGAGATAAAATAAAGACCCATTTGCTCTGGCGGCTGCTGCAGTCTCCTGCCTTTCCTCACCCACACCACTACCCACCCCCTTGGGAAGTAACACCGCAACAAACCGAAGCTGCTTCACCCCCCAGTCCTTTTCATCTCGACCCTGACTGCTCTCGCCGGAGAAGAATAGGGTTGCTCTTACAAGGGCTCACCAGGGCCTGGAGAGATGTCCCCATCTCTCTTCTGACAAGGTGACGTAATTGCATCAAGATCTCATGGCTGCTTCCTGGTGGCAAAGCCAGAGCAACCACTGTCCCTAAGGACAGCACTCCACTCTCACTCCGAAAGATGTTCACTACTGTCTTGGATGCTGGGATGAGGGAGGAAAAGCAGCCTGGGGTGAAGGAGATGGAGGATTATAGGGAGATGGAGATTAGATCAGAACAGATGCTCTAGATCTTGGAGATGAAGTCCATGTGGGAAGTAGATGGCTAAATGGGGAGAATGACAAACCAGAGGCAGGAAGGCTGACTTGTCCTGTCCAGAGAGCACCATGATCCATGAGAAGAGCCACTTTTCAGTGATGGTGAGGTGTGTTCACTGGGGCTGGAGCTGACCCAGCACATCACAGACTGAACAGCAGCCCGTTGCATTTGGATGACTTCACACTGTGATTTCGAGGGCTTTTTCTCTCTCTAGAAACAGTCTTAGAAGAATCTGTTCTGTGGAGGTCACCTGTTCCTAGCTGCCAGATCTTCTATAAAGGTGAAATATTAATTCAAGCCCAGGAGGTAGAATTTCCTCCTGGCTTATTGACAAGTGCCTAAGCTTAGGCAGGGCATCTGTGGTGCAAGAGGGAGGTCAGGAGCTGTTGTCCTGAACTGTGTTGGTAAGAGATCAGTATTATGTGCAGAGCCAGCCCTGCTTCTACTTTTGCAGCCCACAGCTGGGGTATTAAAGTCTAGCAGGTATTGGGGCTGTTTTCTGCTGGATGTCAATGCAAATGCAACTTGGGCCACTGGAAATTCTGACTCTTCTGTGACTTGGTATGGCCAACCCATTGGAAATAAATTTTTCAGACTGGAGTTCACACTCCCTGCTCAGGGAATCATAGAATTGTGAAATAACAGAACCACAGAATCATAGAATGGTTTGGGTCAGAAGGGTCAGTAGCCCACCCAGTCCCAACCCCTGCCATGGGCAGGAACACCTCCCACTGCATCAGGGGCTCCAAGCCCCATCCAACCTGATCTTCAACACCTCCAGAGATGAAGCAGCCATGACTTCCCTGGGAAACCTGGGCCAAGGTCTCCCCAGCCTCAGAGGAAAACCTTTCTTCCTAAGATCTCATCTCAATCTCCCCTCTTTCATCTTCAACGCTTCCCCTCTTCCTGCCCCTGCACTCCCTGATCAAGAGCCCCTCCCCAGCTTTCCTTAGACCAGTGTCTAGGATCTGGCCAGGACAAGTACCCATGCACCCAAGTGACTCCTCACTGTCTCCCATGAACTTTCTTTCATGACTGCTTAGCAAGTCTGCCACCTCCTCCCTTCCTGGGGACAGAAAACATCACACCTTTGCTGGCAGGGTGAACATCCTATATAATGCAACAGCTTTTTGTGATGCAAAGTCAATTGAGACCCTGCTGAGTGAAGGAGGATCAGTGCAGCCTTGTTGAATTGAGAAAAGCCAGCTCAAGGCATTTAGGATGGGAAAGGCCCAGGACAGGCCTTGTTGGGTCGGGTGGGCAGGAGCCCCATTACATATTTCAGGTAGCTGCTGTTGGAACTTGATGATCTTTAAGGTTCCATCCAACCCAAACCATTCTATGGTTCTATGATATTGAGCTGCTCTAGTGCTGAAGGTGGTGTAATTTCAGAGGGGAGCTGAGCAGTCTGATGCCAGGAGGGTCTGCTTTTGACCTGCCCAGTTCAGGACAGTGCCTAGAACATTGCATGAGGTGGCAAAGCCTTCTCCAGCAGTGGCAGCAATTCAGAGACCAACACCTGTACTTACCCTGGAAGCTGGGAGAAGACATGAGGAGCACTGGTAAACCCTTTCGTACAGCCCCTCCTCACACACACTTGCACACTGTATGCACTTCGGCTCGATCAGGGTGGATTCTGCCTTGAGAGGAAACATTCCAGCAGTTTGCCAGTCATTTACAGGCTGTAAAATAATAATGGAGGAAGGAAAACAAGCGACACCTTCATTTCAGCTTCTGTCCATCTTGTGTTCTGCTCTCCGACAGCCGGATACGGGGCAGAATAAAACATCTGCTTAATTTGACCTGTCAACTCTTCAGAGAGAACTGCTCACGTCCACCGCAGCGAAGGTCACCTCATTAAGAGGATCGAGAGCCAAATCCCCCACCTGGGGGAGACTGGGTGACTCCAGCCTGCTGAAGGGTGACCTTTTCTCCAGACGTGCACGAGGCGGGAGGAGACGGGTCTTGGCACACGTGCTCCTACCCAAATGGCAGTTAGTTTCGCAGACACTTACATGTCCCAAGCACTGGTTTTGAACTTTTCATTCTTGTGAGCTTGTCAGCTCTTGAAAGCTGTAAGTGCCTGCAGTGTCTCTGGCTCGCTGATGGGGTGAGCACGACACTGGTGCAAAAATGCTCCCTCTTTCCCTGGCAGGGCTCAGGGAGAGAAGGATCAGGCCCAAAATTCCAATCCAGATTAAGGTATAGATGTAATCTTGGGTGCACCACGAGTGGACCTTTCTTTCTGCAGTGTCTCTGAGCTGAGCTGGTTCCCCATTTTCCGGAAGATGGGCTGGTTGTGACCCAGACAGAGACATTGCCTGGACTGAGTTGTGCCCAGCTCCCCAGAGAAGCCCAGCTTGTGATGCAGAGTGAACAAGGGAGTGCAAGGCCCATACAATGCCTGTTGGATGCAACTCTTCCTCCAACCCCCACCACTCTTCCTCGCCCCAGCTGGGTCCCCAGTGTTCACAAACCCCATCTGCTCCAAGCAGCAGGGCTCTGCAAGGCCAGGAGGATCCTCTGTGCTGCAGAAAAGCAAGTGGTGCCTCATTTCCCTCCACTGCCCCAGAGGGGATTTTTTTTTTTTTTTGCCTTTCATGTTAGCACTGAGCTGGGGAAGGGGAACATCAACTTTTCTTGCCAACACACGTGGCATTTGGACGACCGCATTCCTCCAGCAGCTCGGCAGAGCATGCTGGACTGCACACCTCCCCGGAGAGTTGCCCTTCCACCCCTTCGTGGAGCAGGAGAGGAGAGACATGCCCACCTCCTCCCTTGCACTGCCCTCCGCAGACCTTTAGTTCTTCCTCCTCTGATGTTAATCTTGGAGGTGGTGCACAGGTCAAGTTTAATATGCTATCCCGGGGGAGTTTCATTTATAGCAAGTGAGAGGGAGACTGGGGATCCAATTAGGGTTTCCCGTGTAGTCCAAGAGCATCACGAGCTTCAAAAGGCAGCAGTCTGCACTCAGTGAACGCCAGTGGAGGCTGTTTCCCACAGACCCGGCTTTTACCCATGGCTCTTGCTGGTACTTTCTGCCCCTCTGTCCCCCATGGCCATGCCCAGCACAGACCCCACACATCACTGCTGTGCTGTTTCACCCCTACCCATCCACACCTCCTGTCCCACATTCACATGTGTGTGCCAGTGCCAGCCTTGCGTGCTGGCAGCAACTGCACCTCCAGTCCCTCCATCTTGTGCCTCAGTTTCCCGATCTGGTGAGTAAGGCATAGAGGGGCACTTAAGGATGGCTGTCTGATGAGATCAACTAGGGGGATGCACAAGAATCCCATTGGCACAGTTGGTAGGTGTCTGAAGCTTTTGTTGGGGTGCCAGGGGGATGCTGATGCCTCTAAGCAGCCAAGTTCTCCCTGTGCAGACAGAGACCCCATCCCCATACACTGCTTGGGCACGTGGCAGCAGTGCTGCCCTTAATGCAAAAGGACAGGCAGTAAAAGACTGTGATGGAGATCATAAATATCCATTAAACCAGCTTTTAATCTATCCTGCTATCAACAGGGATGCCAGGGAGCGAGACACAGGAGCCTGGCAGGCTGTGTGCAGGGAGCAGGTGGCACACAGACACCAGGGCAGCCTGGTGCCCCGCCATGGGCTTTCGCTGCCCAGGGAAGGACTGAGCCATCCTTGCAGAGCATGGAGCAGGGGACAGTGCCCAGGGATGAGAGGGCATGCTGCCTCCTCCAGGGAAAGAGCTCCAGCCCAAGACACAGCCCTGACCCACCTACATGAGACCCACCATTTCATCATTTCATGGAAAGAGTCACTGGGCACTGGCAGAGGCTGCCCAGGGAGGTGGTTGATTCACCTTCCCTGGAGGTGTTTAAGGGATGGGTGGACGAGGTGCTGAGGGGCATGGTTTAGTGTTTGATGGGAATAGTTGGACTCAATGAGCCGATGGGTCTTTTCCAACCTGGTGATTCTATGATCAGGGGGAAATGCAGTCTGTGGAGAGAAGGTGAAGCCTCAGCCCCTTTTCCACCAGCAAAGAAGAAAGCAGCTTTCTGTCTCCCTCCACAGAGCCACATCCTAGCCTTTGGAGGCTAACGGGTCACAAAGGGCAAAACCTGGCTCCTCTCCATCATTCCTCAAACAAAACTTTCATGAAGAGCCCCTCAAAGAAACCCTCTTTGTGTGTTGAATCAGCTCTTGCTTCCAGCCAATGTTGCTCTACTGAGGCCACAAACTCTTCCTGGAGCACCTCTGGGTATCAAGGGCATTGTCTTTCTTAACTCCTACCGGCGAGTTTCTCTCCAGTTTGTGCACAATGTCTTCACCTTCCTCTCTGCTAGCACTGCCACTCATTATTTACGGCTGTACAGTACAGAGCAGTCACATCTGGTTTCAGCACAGGGAAAAGTGCCCCTGCTTTGCTGCTACCTCTGCCACGATGCTCTTTGCTGGAGTCAGAGCCAGCTACACTGTGGCAGATCCCTCCCCTGGGAACCTGGGGTCTTCCCAACACAGACTATTCCATGAGATACAAATTTAGTGGGGGGGAGTGGGCTCAAATTCCACCCAAAAATATCAAAACATTTAGCTGGGATTTTGATGCTGCTGAATCATTAAACAATAAAGGCTAGATAGAACAGAAATGTAGATTTGAAGTAATATGGTAATGTGAAAGCCCAAATGGAATGCAACCAAATGATAATGTCAAACTGAAATGTTCACCTCTCATTGGAAAGAATCCTTGCGACGTTATTGAAACAAAATGTGAAAGTTGAAATCATTTGATTTGACACATCTCCATAGAAAAAAAGTCATCAGGATCGACATGTTCCCAGGAGATGTTCAGATCTGAAAAGCTGCTCTGCTGGAAAAATGTTGCCAGACAGGAATTAGAGAGAGCAAAAGAGCCAATTCCTCCCTCTGCCCCCTTTTTGAGCCAGCGGTTTGGCACAGAGAGATTAATGCAAGGGAAGGTCAACAGGGACAGAGGAGGTTTTGCCCTCAACCCCACTCCTTTACCACCTGGTGCTCTGTCTCTGCGTGCACGATGAGTGTCTGCCCAGCAGCCTGACCCTCTCCATCCTTGCTGGGTCACACCAGCCAGGGGCATATTCTTACCCGGCTCCTCCTTCCTCTGTCTTTCACCATTCCTTATTGCTGGCAGCAAGTGCTGTCGGCAGCAGCACCATGGCTCACATGGGAGGTTGTTCTGCAGCAGCAAAGCTGGTGCTCAGGGATTTCACAGCCCATCGACTTCCCAGTCCTGTCTCTCAGTTTTGTTTCTTTTCCATGACCCCTTCTGGGGTCTGGCCCACCTGCCAGAGTAAAACTTGTTCTGAGATGTTGACCTGGGTGGTTTGCATCCCTCCAGAGCTTTCCAGCTTGATCAATAAGGGGTTGGTGAGGGATGGTGAAAGGCAGTGATGGCCCAGTGATAAGTGAGATCCACCTCTCCCTGCTCATGCTTCAGATAACCTGGAATTTGCCTCCAGAAAATGCTGCCCTTGGGATGCACATAGCCCCCCTCCAGGATCATAGAATCATAGAATGATTTGGATTTGAAGGGACCTCAGAGCCCATCCAGTTCCACCCCTGCCATAGGCAGGGACACCTCCCACTGGATCAGGAGCTCCAAGCCCCATCCAACCTGGCCTTGAACCCCTCCAGGGATGGGGCAGCCACCCCTGCTCTGGGCAACCTGGGCCAGGGCCTCCCCACCCTCATCATGATGAATTTCTTCCTAATGTCTAATCTAAATCTTCCCCCTTCCAATTTAAAGCCATTCCCCAACATCCTATCACTACAGACCCTTCAGCTTCCCTGGAGCCCCTTTCAGGACTGGAAGCTGCTCTAAGGTCTCCCCACAGGCTTCTCTTCTCCAGTCTGAACAAACCCAACTCTCTCAGCCTGTTCTTGTATAGGAGGTGCTCCAGTCCTCAGATCATGTCTGTGGCCTCCCCTGGACTCACTCCAACAGCTCCATGTCCCCCCTGTTCTGACAACGCCAGAATTGGACACGGGCCTCCAGGTGGGGTCTCATGAGAGCAGAGCAGAGGGGCAGAATCCCCTCCCTTGCCCTGCTGGCCACACTTCTTTTGATGCAGCCCAGGATATGATTGGCCTTCTAGGCTATGAGCACACATTGTCAGCTCACGTCAAACTTAGAGGATCACTGCCCCAAACCTGTCTTCCTTGACATTACCTCTAGCCTGTCCTGAAGAGCAGTATCACCATCCTGCTGAGCTCGACCAAGCCTCCAGCATTACCAGCTCTCCAGGGTTTTCCCAAGCTGGCAGGGGAAGGCAGGAACCCCAGCAGTGCCAGCACAGCTTGGGCAGCACGTGCTCACAGCAGAGAGCTCAACTCTGCAAGCCTGGCTCTTTGAACAAAAGCAAATCAGTCCCTATAGCCTACTCTGCAAGGGAGTGGATGCTCAGAAAACCCAGCGCCATCCAGGTTGTGTGCCTCTGCTGGGTGAGAGCAGGATGCACCTGGGGCCAAACCTCCTTCCTGGTTTGCTCCGTCCTTTACCGGCTGCAGAGCTCGCCAGGGCTGGAGCTGGTGTTAATGAAGATTTCCTGGAGCGCTTGCTTAGCAGAAAATGATTGGTTACACCCAAGCTCGTAATTAAAAAAAAAAAGAGAGCGAGTGCACTAATGGGTATTTATTTGACTGTTACCTTGTCATGTATTTATCGATGCAGATAAATTCAAAATCATTAAATGCTTTACGGGGCCTGACAATTTACAGCGCCTGTCAGCTCTCCGCACACTGCCTCTGCAGCGATGGAGCAGCACGGTGCCGCAGCATGGCCAAGGGAAGGGATGGATCCTGGCTCCCTTCTGCCTCACATGGGGTCAGGAGCCAGCTGGGGTGTGTGGTGGCGGAGGACACAGCAGCCAGAGACTAAACACATCATGTGAGAAAGGCACTGAGGTGATGCTGTGTCATGATCTGTGCTCCATAAGGATGTGCATGACAGCAACAGGACTATGCTTGGGGCTGGAAGCGCAGCTGGGGCGTGATAGGCACCTGCAGTGCTGAGTAGACAGTGATTTGAGTTGTATCCTCTGCACCCCACAGCCCCCACTCAGACCTCCCTGTGTGGATGACGGTCCCAGGCACGTGGGGCTGGAGATGCCTAGGAGGCAAAGTGGGGCTAGAATAATTTGTTATCTCTATGTGCAAGTGGAAACATCAAGCTGAGCTCAGAGAAGCTTCCTGGCATTGCTGAGAGGCCAAATATGTGCCAACATGGGCACAGCACAGGAGAACTGTTCCATGGGGTGGATACCCTTCTAGGTGCCTCCCCGTCATGGAGCTGATGAAGACAGCAGTGCACGAGGGATGAGAGATTTTCTTGGCATTGTAATAAGCATCAGGGCAGCCACAAACTTCAGGAGAGCCTCTCTCTAGGGACTTATCAGGTGTGCAGGTGGGAGGACACGGGCATCTCTTGACTCAGTGCTTGCATAGCAACAAGGCCCTGTCTTCATGCTGATTATGCGGTCCCTAATTACCTTATTATTCTCATTAGCCAAGGCAGAGAACCCCCTCCTCCTGATGAACCCACAGGCAGCCTGGGTCTGGGCCTGAGAGTGGGCATCTCAGCATTCCAACTGCCTCTCACCATCATTTTACAGACTCACATGGCAGCGCTCGTGTGGGGCAGCACCCAAGCCAAGGCAGCCTCCTTCCCCCTGACTCCAGCTCCGTTCTCAGCACCCAGAGCGTGCCACACACCTGCGCAGCAGGTTCTCCCTGTGCACACATCTGCACACATGCTGGGCGTGTGTGCATGCCTGTGCACATGCTCCCCATGGCACCTGCATCCATGGTGCAGCAACTCTACCCCTGTTCCCTTGGGCTTTTTCAGGGAGAAGGCTTTCCCGGGAGAAGCAGTGCTCACTCTGTGGAGCAGTTGTTCCCTGCAGGACTCGCAGAGCATGGAGCAGAGCAAGCAGCAGCCCTGATCCAAGGCAGAGATGTGGCACCCATCCTGCCTGCTGCCAGGCCACCTCGCCCCCATGACCCCAACATGTTCCCAGGACCGGATCCCAGCATCATTGCCAATGCAGGTGTGGCACCTGCCTCTCCCACAGCTCAGTCCTGACTCTGAACTCAGCATGCCAAATCGGGATGGGGCCTTGAGCAACCTGATCCAGTGGGAGGTGTCCCTGCCCAAGGCAGGGGGGTGGAACTGGATGGGCTTTGAGGTCCCTTCCAACCCAAACCATTCCATGATTGTATGGCAGGGAGGATCCCAGCTGCTTCTGCTCAGACTGGTTTCTCGTTTCAGCAGGGGCCTCCAAGGGGGAACAACTTTATCTACAGCTCTGTAGCCCTTTTCCATGGGGAACGTCGGGCTGGAATCAGTGTGGGGGAGAGCACGGCTGGTGCTGCTGCAGGCTGGCCCCAGGCACAGCTGGAGGAACCTCTGTCTGTGCACCCTGCCTTTGAGCACCCCGAGCTGGCTGTCTTGCTGCCTTTGCTGTCTGCAGGCAGCCTGGGAGGCAAGAGCACAGCCTGCACTGCTCTCCTTGTCTGCCAGCTGCAGTGGAACCCTCTCCCTTCTAGGGGTTATCCACGGGATGGGAGCCTTGGGCAGCATCCAGACCAGCTGGGGTTCTGAGCCTCCTCCCAGCAGCTCAGCGTGCACTGGTGATGGTGGATGCCATGGTGAAAGGCTCCGCAAGAGCCTCTCTCATTGTGCTTAGGGGACGCAGCACAGCAGCTTGGATGGCATCATTGTTCAAGAAAGAAAAGGCAAGAACTGGGGCTGTGTGCATAAGTAGGTCACACGCGAAGCTGGAGACGAGGCCACGGGCACAGACTGTAAATGCAAGAGGGAGAAGAGAGAGAAAAGGGGGTGAGGATGTCTGGGAATGGACAGTTAGAGAGCTCGAGGGTCTCACAGCCAGACAATCATGCAGGATCATGCCCCAGCCAGCTGTGCAAAGACACAGAGGTGTCTCTGCTGTATTTTGTGCCATTAGTAGCATCCTAACTTTTTGCTCCATTGCTGCCCTTCCATTGCAGGAGGAAAAGTCTCGTTGTGACCCCCTTGCACAGCATAGTCCAGCGTTGGAGCTCTTGCCTGCTGGGATCTACATGGGGAAGATGCTCACAGCTATGCAGTATTTAGCTGTTTGCACTGCTGGGTGCATCACAGCCTTTATCCTCATGGCAGCTACAAGCCATAAAATTTTATTGTGACACGGCATTGTACCAGGGCTGGAGGCAGAGAAGCAGGTCAGCCACCATGGTTATGGGGAGACACATCCTCCAGCCCCACAGGGGTGCTGGGCAGCCCTTGTGTCCCTGTGTCAGGATGGAGAGTCCAGGAAGGGGGCTAAGATACCCCATTGTGGTGGCTGTGCACACTGGGGCTTCCCTACCTCCAGGTCCCAGGAGGCAGGAGTGGGTGCCTGTGAGTGGGTGATGGGTAATGAGCACACCCGGGGCAGCATCACCGCATGGGACCCACATCAGCAAATCACAGAATTATTTGGGTTGAAAGGGAACTCAAAGCCCATCCAGTTCTACCCCCTGCCATGGGCAGGGACACCTCCCACTGGATCTTGTTGCTCCAAGCTCCATTCAACCTGGCCTTGAACCCCTCCAGGGATGGGGTATCCATGGCTCCCCTGGGCAACCTGGGCCAGGGCCTCCCACCCTCATCACGAAGAATTTCTTCCCACTGTCTAATGTAAATCTCTTCCCTTCAAATTTAAAGCTATTTCCCCTCATCCTATCACTACAGGCCCTTGGAAGAAGTCCCTCCCCAGCATTGAGTGCACCCTTAGCAAGTTTGTGGATGACACTAAGCTGGGTGGAAGCGTGGATCTGCTGGAGGGTACGGAGGCTCCAAAGGGATCTGAACAGGCTGGGCCACTGGGCAGAGTCCAATGGCATGAGGTTTAACAAGGCCAAATGGGGGTCCTGCACTTGGGGCACAACAACCCTAAGCAGAGCTACAGACTAGAAGAAGCCTGGCTGGAAAGCTGCCAGGAGGAGAAGGACCTGGGGGTGTTGGTTGACAGGGACTGAACATGAGCCAGCAGTGGCCCAGGTGGCCAAGAAGGCAAGTGGCATCTTGGCTTGTATCAGAAACGGCTTGACCAGCAGGTCCAGGGAGGTTATTCTCCCTCTGTACTCAGCACTGGTGAGACTGCACCTTGAATCCTGTGTTCAGTTCTGGGCCCCTCACCACAAGAAGGATGTTGTGGCTCTGGAGCGAGTCCAGAGAAGAGCAATGAAACTGGTGAAGGGGCTGGAGAACAGGCCTTAATGAGGAGCGGCTGAGAGAGCTGGGGGTGTTTAGCCTGGAGAAGAGGAGGCTGAGGAGAGACCTCATTGCTCTCTACATCTACCTGAAAGGAGGTTGTGGAGGGGAAGGAGCTGGGCTCTTCTTCCAAGTGACAGGATGAGAAGGAATGGCCTCAAGCTCCATCAGGGGAGATGTAGGCTGGACATTAGGAAAAAATTTTTCCCAGAAAGTGTCATTGGGCACTGACAGAGGCTGCCCAGGGAGGTAGTTGAGTCACCTTTCCTGGAGGTGTTTAAGGCACGAGTGGACGAGGTGCTAAGGGGCATGGTTTAGTGTTTGATTGGAATGGTTGGACTTGATGATCTGGTGGGTCTTTTCCAACCTAGTTATTCTATGATTCTATGATTCTTGTAGCTCCCTTCAGGTACTAGATACTGCTCTAAGGTCTCCCAGCAGCTTTCTCCAGGCTGAACAGCTCCAAGTCTCTCAGCCTGTCCTTATAGCACAGGTGCTCCAGCATCTTTGGTGACCTCCTCTGGTCCCATTCCAACAGTTCCATATCCTGCTGATGTTGGGGATTCCAAAACTGGACACAGGGCTCCAGGTAAGATTTCCCAAGAGCAGAATAGAGAGGCAGGATCCTTCCTTGCCCTGCTGGCCTTTGCTGACCACCAAATGACCCACCCAGCAGCAGGATCAGGGCGCTGCTCCCCTGCTGCCTTCCACAGCAGCACCTGATGCTTCAGCACATGGTTAAACCCTGCATCTCACAACCTAATGGGTTGTGAAACACTGAACACAGACAGAAAATGTCTTCCCGGCCCCTGCAGTGATCAGCTGGTGCCCCTAGGCAGGAGGCACAATTAACCTTCTCTTGACAAGAATAACTACCAATGTTATTATTGATCATAAAATTATCCAGCCTTTTTCAAGCCCCAGCAGCAGGATGGGAGCAGAGGTGGCGTGGGAACAGAGCACACAGAAATGAAGATGCAGCGTCTGCAGCATCTGAGTACTGTCCTGGTGCATGTGGAGGAGACCTGGGAGTCACCTTCACAACCTCCCACCTTCACACTCCCCACCAGCCTAGCCTGAGCGGTTGATGGGGCTGGTTTCACACTGCAAGCAGGGTTCAGGTGCTTTGACTCCCCAGCCCTTGCAGTGATCTGACATGGGAAGATGTGTGAGCTGAGGAAGGTTAAAAGACAGCAGGAATTAGGAAATGTCCAAAAGGACCTTTGAAAAACCTTGAAATTTAATTTGAGACATAGTAAAGGCATTAAGGTAGCCCCAAAGAGAAGGACTTGGGGTGCTGGGGGATGAAGAAGGTCCTTATGAGCTGCCAATGTGTGTCCTGGGCTGTATCCAAAGCAATGGGAGCAGCAGGGAGGGAGGGGATAAGACCTCATCGGAGCCCTGTGTCCATTTCTGGAGTCCTCAGCATGGGAAGGACATGGAACTGTTGGGACGAGTCCAGAGGAGACCACAGAGATGATCTGAGGGCTGGAGAACCTCCCATACAGGGGCAGGCTGAGAGAACTGGGGTTGTTCAGCAGGAGAAGAGAAGGTTCCAGGGAGACCTTAGAGCAGCTTCCAGTCCTGAAAGGGGCTCCAGGAAAGCTAGGAAGGGGCTCTTGATCAGGGAGGGCAGGGAGAGGATGAGAGGGAACAGTTTTCAGCTGCAAGAGGGTAGATTGAGATGAGTTCTTAGGAAGAAATATTTTGCTGTGAGGGTGGGGAGGCCCTGGCCCAGGCTGCCCAGAGCAGGGGTGGCTGCCCCATCCCTGGAGGTGTTCAAGGCCAGGTTGGATGGGACCTGGAGCCCCTGATCCAGTCCCTGCCCATGGCCAGGGGCTGGAACTAGCTGAGCTTTAAGGTCCCTTCCAGCCCAAACCATTCTATGATTCTGTGGAAAAATCCCTGCTCTAGTCCACTGCTCAAACCACCGGGCAACACAGGACAAACAGAAGGTGATGCTTTGTGTTTCAGTGGTTCTGCTTTAATAAAGGTTTTGCATCAGGCATTGCAGTGAATAGCAGTTAAACAGGGAGTTTCTTAATACCAAATCTGTGGTATCACACGTCTCATAGAAGCATAGAATCTCTTTGTTGGAAAAGACCTTTTTAGAACATCAAGGCATATCATTTCTGTCCCCTACTAAACTAGATCTCTGAGCATGTCATCTGCACATCTATTAAACACCTCTGGGGACGTGGGGATGTGACATGGGGACAGGTCACTCTGGCATGAATCAGGTGTTGGCCAGTACTCACAGCCCCTTGGTGTGGCCACCACCCTACATGGCTTGACTATGAGCAAATACAACCCAGACCTCAGGGTCTGAGCACTGCATAGGGCAGGATACAAGGACTAGGGAGATGGAACGGGCATGGGATGTTGTCCTTTGTCATCTGGAGTGAAACTACCACAAACAGTTTAATCACTGTGTAATTATCTCAAAGCATCAATCGTTTGCTGAGTGACTTTTGCAGAATGCTGATCTGGGGAAAAAATATTTCCCTTTTTTTTTTTTTTTCTTTTTGTAACAGTAACCAAGAAAGGTCTTGGTTCCGAAAACTGGGCCTTGGTTGTTCAGAAGCCAGGCATTTTCACCATCTTCTGTCCTGACAGATTTTGTTTGGGGTTTTTCATTTATGAAAGGAAAGGGCTTGGCAGAGATTCGGGAATCTGATGGCAATGCAGGGAAAAGGGTGGAAAAGAAGATTTCTTCACAAAATTTGCAATGGAAAACAACCAGAGATTTTCATTTATTTATTTATTTATCTGCCTCCTTTGAATATCCTTGCTAGAGGGGCTGCCGTGGCCTCACACCTTGCACCAGGCCTGCTGGGGGTCTGTCTGTGGGGCAGGACACTGATACGGATGCCATGCACTCTCAGCCCTTTTTCCCTGTGGAGCCAGGGCTGTCGGCAGCGGCAGCTGCCAACATTAACCCAGATTCCAGGGGCGTCATGCTGCCGCGGCTGCTAAATTGGCAGCATGCAAGAGGCATGTCACCTGGGTGACAAGGTGTCTCTGACTGCGGGATTGTTTGAATACACTGCGCCGTGTGCTAAATATTCCCATCATTACAACTCAGCCGGAGAGATGGAGTGGGAAAGTTCCCTGCGGCATTCGGAGCAAGGATGGAAGCTGAATTTGCAGAGCGCATGGAGCAGGGAGCATCACCCTTGCACAGGTCGTGGTGTTCCCATTCTCAACCCCTCCTGGGCTTTGGAAGCAGAGAGCCGGCAGCATCGCTTGCAGGATGGAGGTTGGGCAGCTCTCTAGGAGCATCCCCTTGCTCTCTAGGACATCAACAATCTCTGGGAGGCTGCTGGAATAGAGTTACAGAATCATTGAATCATTAAGGTTGGAAAAGACCTCTAAGCTCATCCAGCCCACTAAACCATGTCCTGAAGTGCCACATCTACACGTTTGATAGAATCATAGATTTATTTTCTCCCGAGGGCAAATGAGGGAGCAATTAATCACCCCTTTTCCTCAGAAATAGCAGAGAAACCACAGACTGAGGCTGGAGTCAGAGCTGGGCCATGCGGTCGGAGGGGCTTCCCTGGGGGAATACAGATGTGAGGCGGTAGGAGCCGTGTGTCTCTGCGAGTCAGACACAGACAGAGAAGGTAGCAAGGAAGCCAAGGAGACAGCCACAAGCGTGCTGGTAACCTGGCCCTGGGGGATGGTGCTCTGGGAGGCACGGCAGCAGCAAGGAGGCTGGAGCTTGTTAGGGAGGAGCTGCTTCCCACCACCTGAGCCCCTTGCAGACATGCAACAAGAAAAACATCTTTTGTGTCGAGGCCCTTTCCCATCCATGGGGTGACAAACCAGGGAAGGTTCATGTTGGCTGAGTCCGGGGCTTAGGAAGGGGTTTTCTGGGCTTTGCTGTCAGGGGATGCTGGTGAACATCTCTGGAGAGAGTCCAGAGAAGGGCAACAAAGCTGGTGAAGGGGCTGGAGAACAAATCTTATGAGGAGCAGATGAGAGAGCTGGGGGTGTTCAGCCTGGAGAAGAGGATGCTGAGGGGAGACCTCATTGCTCTCTATAACTACCTGAAGGGAGGTTGTGGAGAGGAGGGAGCTCGCCTCTTCTCCCAAGTGACAGGGGACAGGACGAGAGGGAATGGCCTCAAGCTCCGCCAGGGGAGATTTAGGCTTGAGATTAGGAAAAAGTTCTTCACAGAGAGGGTGGTTAGGCATTGGAACAGTCTGCCAAGGGAGGTGGTTGAGTCACCGTCCCTGGAGGTGTTTAAGGTTAGGGTAGACAAGGTGCTTAGGAGCATGATTTAGAGATTGGTGGGAATGGTTGGACTCGACGATCCAGTGGGTCTCTTCCAACCTGGTTATTCTGTGATTCTGTGATTCTGTGATTCTGTGATTCTGTGAGTCTACGCTTCCTCCACCCTTTACCAGGGACACGGGGTCTTCACAGTGTGTGTGTAAGCACTGGTGTTGGCTGCACCAGTCCCGTCCTCCTTCTCCTTGAGAGAAACAGCACTTACTTCTCCCATTCCCCTCTCTCTCACTGAAACTCTTCCAAGCTGCTTGCAAGGGCCTTTCTTCACCCTCCCTGTCAGATGGTGGTCATCGTCATGCATGTGGAGACCTCTGTGAGGTGGAACCATCACAGATCCCTCCTCTCCAGCAGGCAGATATGGGCTCACACCGGCACAAGAGCTCAGCCCTCAGCCCTTTGCACGTGTTCCCAGCCTCACTGCAGCTGAGTTGTCTGAGTTAAGTAAGTGACCCATATTGCAGGACAGCAGTTCAACAGGTCTTCAAAGAGATGGGCTGTGGCATCCCAAGTGGCCAGAAGCCCCGCACTGCAGCAGCACCATCAAAGCAAGGAATTTCTGCTCTGAGCAGTCAAATTTCCAGCCCCAGTGTAGAAGCTTCTGGACAAAGAGTCATCTCCATGAGCACAGAAGTGGCTTCAGCTGTGCTTTTCTGAATCTGACAAACACTGTCCGAGTCCTGGGTCTGTTTCCTCTGCCACCGAGCTCTAGCCCCTCTCCCAGCCCAGCTAAAGGCTACAGCTGAAGGAGAAAGACAGAGCAAGAGGCTCACAGATGTGTATTCTGCTCATTGCTCACAAATACTAATGGCCCAGAGTTATTAATATTGCCACTGTAGTCATATCTGGGTAATTACTGCCATTAACCACCAGCAGAACTATTGAGTTCCCCTAATCAGTGCATTATAATAATTGGGACCAAGTGTTTTATAGATCCGGACACTAATTCCTTCCTATCACCTCTCCCTCCCTGCAAACCGTTCCTCCCTGCTTAGCTGCCAGCAGCATCTGAGCCCAGATGTTGCTCCAGCTGCTGTGACCCATGTGCTGTGGGGCAGATGACAGCATCCAGTACAGGGATATCCTATACAATGGGAAATCATGGCTGTAGGAGATCTGGGTGTCTAGGTGCTCCTCTGTGCTTGGGTTGTCACTATCAGACCCATTAGGCTGAGTAGCAGTTGGAGGGGGTCTCGAGCCAGGCCTTGTTGGAGTAGAAATGGGTGCAGGACCTGCATGTGTGGTCCAGCAATACCACAGCTTCCCAGTACTGAGAGGCAGTAGAACTGGAGGGAGTGCTTTGGCTGTTCCCATTCTGCAGGAACAGAAATCTGGTGTGGGGGAAATTAATTGCACAGTCTGCTGTTTACACTGATTTCCTCTTGCTCTGGAAAGCTCTTCGCTACTGCAGCCATCTGGACCTTGGAGACCAAACCCGCCTTGGCCCAGAGCTGGTGGCTGTTCAGGTGGCAATTCAATACTCTGTGTAAGACAAGCATCTTCTCCACGCTCAAGGATGCACCAAGCCGGACAGGCAGCTGCCCCTAGGTGGTCCCCAGTGTGGGCAAGAGGGATCCTGTCTTGTCCAGTGTTCTAGGAGGGAGGTCAGCTGGGGCCAGGTCATCTCCCAGCTCTGCTTTCTCTACACACCAGCAAGGCTTTGTACTCCCCAAATGACGCCTGGGAAAGGCAGAGGCAAGCTGGCTCTGAGTTCAGCAGAGAAGTATCTGCCACAGACCTTTGGGGCAGATCATGGGGACAAGCAGTGTTCGATGGTCACAAGCAGTGTCCCCAGGGCTCATTATTTGGGGCCACTTTTGTTTAATACCTTCATCCATTATTTGAGTGAGGGGATCAAGTTCTACCTCAGTCTGTTTGAAGATGACACCAAATTGGGTGGCAGTATCAATCTGCTGGAGGGAAGGAAGGTTCTGCAGGGGGCCCTGGACAGGCTGGATCCGTGTCCAAGGCCAATTGTATGGGATTCAATATGGCCAAGTGCCAGGTTTTGCATTTGGGTCACAACAACCCCATGCAGTGCCCCAGGCTTGGGGAAGAGCAGCTGGAGAGCTTTCTGGTGGAAAAGGCCCTGGGGGTGCTGTTTGACAGCGTCTGAATGTGAGCCAGCAGTGGCCCAGGTGGCCAAGAAGACCAAGGGCATCCTGGCTTGGATCAGCCATGGTGAGGCCAGCAGGGGCAGGGAAGGGATCCTCCCCCTGCACTCTGAGGCTACATCGTGAATCCCAGGTTCAGTTTTGGGGCCCTCAGTGCAAGAAAGACATTGAGGGACTGGAGCGCGTCCAGAGAAGGGAACAGAGGTGGGGAATGGGCTGGGGAACAAGGGTTATGAGGAGCAGCTGAAGAACCTGGGGCTGTTTAGCCTAGAGAAGATGAGGCTCAGGGGAGATTTTATCGCAGAGGCAGCTCTCTGAGAGGACACTGTGGTGAGGTGAGTGTTGCTCTCTTTTCCCAAGCAACAAGTGAGAGGATGAGAAGAAATAGCCTCAGGTTGCACCAGTGGAGGTTTATATTGGATATCAGGAAAAAAATTCTTTACTGACAGTGGTGCAGCCCTGCCAGAGGCTGCCCAGGGCAGTGGTGGAGTCTCCATCCCTGGAGGGGTTCAAGAAATGTGTAGATGTGGTGCCTTGGGACGTAGTTTAGCAGGCACGGTGGGTTTGGACTGAAAGTTGGACTGGATGAACTTGGAGGTCTTTTCCAACCTCAACAATTCTATTCTGTTCTGGTTTATTCTAAAATCAGTCGCAAGCTGAACCCTGTCAGGGAGAGTTGAAATCTGGGCCGAGTGGAACCCTGCAGGCCCTCAAGAGAGCTTTGTCCCTGTGTAGAGCTGTGACACGTTTGTGACTGGGAAAGCACAACCAGATGGAATTCAGAGCTGGCCTGCAAATGAAAATCCCTGGAAATTCTAATAAATTAAATTAAAAAATGGGGAGAGGAGGGGCATTCTTGAAGGGGGAGGTGTTTAACAAAAGGTTTTGTTGTGACCACACCAACGCATTCCCTTCCAACCACAGCCATTTCTTAGAGATTTTTTTGATGTTTAGAAAAATATTATTAAAGGAGACTTTGAAACAAAGTCATTTGGAAGAGGGGACAAAAATAAAAACATCTCACTCTGAAAATGCTGAAATTAAATGTTTTGATCTTTTGGGGTTGCTTTTTTCTCCCCCTCTTTCCTCCACACAAACTGTTCAGAGGATTGACTCCTCTTGTTGAACCTTTTGGGGTTGTTAAATGTGAATTTCAAGTCCCCAGCAGGCAGAGATGCGCTCAGTCCTTGGAGGGAGCTCCCTGGTGTTTAGTGGGGAACCTTCTGGGTCCTGGCTGGAAGTTGTGGGACTCACCCTGTGGAGCAGAGAGCAGCATAGGAGCCACGCTGGAGAGCAGGGCTCATCCAGATGGGACACAACAAGCTGAGGGATGGTGCTGGGAAAGGGAGTGTATGGCCTCGTCACCCTGGGAGCCAGGTGAGAGCCACTCACCTGCTCCCCCAGGACCCGGCAGGTGAGAGAACAGAGAGATGCAATCAATAGTGCTAATTGCTAAGGCAATGTCTAGCAGACATAAGATGGTTATTCTGCATCACTGGACACTCTTACAATCAAATCGTCCACAGACAATTAGCTGAGCGGGAGAAAGAGGAATTAGATTTCTAATTATTCTGCTGGTGAAAGGCATTGTGGAGCACTTGGAGGACTGGAGGAGGGAGAGGTTTGCGTCTTTGCTGGGCTGCAGGAGTTGCCATCCCTGCTGTCATTCCCATCCCTGCTGTCATTCCCAGAGGGTGAACGGAGCCAGGGAATGGGAATTGCAGCTGGGAAGTACAGACGGCTTCTTGGAAGGTTTTGGCCAGTGCTTGTTTTTCACGGCTGGGTTATTTATTTCTTTTACTCAGCCGCCTGCATGACTGAGCAGGCAGTGCTTGGTGCTTCTCTCCAGGTGCTCGCGTGCTGGCAGTGTGCTCCCACAGTCCCTCAGGTGTCCCTTAGCCTCATTGGGCCCAGGACATCTCCCTGCTGAGGTGCCACCTGCCTCCCCCATCCTGCTCCCAACAGCATCATCCCCAGGTAATGGGGCAGGAGAAAAGGACCCAAGCTCCTGGCTGCAAACCCCTACCCTGCGACTCCCCAGTGAGCCGATGTCCTGCTCGACAGCACATTGGGAAAGGCGAGGGAGGGAGCACTTGGGTTTTTCTGTTTGTTATTAATGTTCATGTTGACTCACACTGGTGGGTGTCGTACAACTCAAGGGAGACTCCTGATGCTGCAGCTCCTGGGGCTGCATCATGACAATGGGAAGTCCTCCCACCTCTGCTCCCTGAGCTGATTGGGAGCATCCACAACATCCTTAGTGCCTGTGGGGTTTGCCTGCTTGGGAGGGTGGTCTTGGACAATAGAGGTCCTACGCTCACTCCAGAGAGGAGGTTGCCCTTCCTTTGTGAATGATTTCCATCATTCATAGGGTGGGTGTGTTATAGCTGCAGCATCCCAAGAGGGCCATCACCCTCCCTTAGGTGTAACATCTTCATCAGTGCTGAAGGAATCATTGCCCTTGTGCAGCAATAGCTGTGGGCTGGGGAAAAAGACTTCTAGTTTTCAGTACCCACCAGTGCAGAGAGCAAGGAGATCTCAGAGCAGTTTCCCTTTCTTCCATTTCTCAGCGTAATTCTGTCATCCAGCTGCTGATCACGGAGAGGAAGGCCTTGAGCAGTGCCGAAGGGACTTTCTGAGGGGCTTTTCCTGTCTGCTTCTCCACATGCCCACAGGCTGGAGGGGATGCTGGGCTCAGAGTACCCTGGCCCTGCACAGAGCAGCTCAGCAGGACACCCAGTGGGGACCCTTCTCTCCTGCCCCATTGGCACTTTTGGATCCAGCACCCTTACCGGTACAGATGCAACTCCAGCTACTCTCCCTCCTGACACCACAGGCTGCAGAGCCACCAGCATCCCTATAATTTCCAGTGGCAAAAGCAGGAACAGTGTAGGGGGCTGTGTTACTGCCTTGGACTCCTGGGAAGAACACGCTGTCAGAGCTGAAACATCATGTGTCTGCAAACAGAAGCAGTCCTGATGTCTCCTTCCTCACCACTCAGAAGCACTGTACCGTCCCAAAGACCTGGAGCAGCCTGCAGCAAAACAGCGACAGCCAGATTTAGTGATCAGAGGATCCCTGCTGCAATCACCCCTCTGAGCAGAGCAGATCCCTGTTGCAACCTGGAGCCATACACTTCTGTCTGAGCAGCCTAACCATGAGTAAAGAAGAATCAAAGTCACCTCAGACAGCACGTGGCTGCTGTGCAGCAGCACATTCACATTATCCATCAGTTTGAGCTCAGAGGAAACTCATAGAATCATTTGATTGGAAAAGACCTTTGAGATCACCAAGTCCAACCATACCTGTCCACTAGTAAACCATCGCTGAGCACCTCGTCCACCCATCTTTTAATTCCCTCCACAGATGGGGACTCCAATACCTCCCTGGTCAGCCTCTGTCACTGCCTGAGAACCCTTTCCATGAAGAATTTTTCCTGATGTCCAATGTGAACCTGCCCTGGAGCAACTTGAGGCCATTCCCTCTCATCGTATCACCTGTCACTTGGGAGAAGAGATCAGCACCCAGTTTGCTACAGCCTCCTTTCAGGCAGTTGTAAACAGTGATGAGTTCTCCCCTCAGCCTTCTTTTGTCCAGGCTAAACAACTCCAGGTCCCTCAGCTGCTCCTCATAACCCTTCTTCTCCAGCTCTGTTCCCCTTCTCCAGACATGCTCCAGTCCTTCTTGGAGAGAGGGGCCCAAAACTGAACCCAGGATTTGAGATGTGACTGCACCAGCACCGACAGCAGGGGGATGATCCCTTCCCTGCTCCCGCTGGCCACGATTTCTGATACAAGCCAGGAATCATTGTGTGGGGCAGAGGAGCTGCCATGTAGGTGCAGGCAGCACGGCGAAGGGTCCCTGCCTGCCACAACAGCGATGAGCACAGCCTCATCTCATACTTTCAAATGCATCAACCCCAGGTGCTGAGGCTGTTGTGGGAATGCAGCCAAACATAGCCACACATGTACATTCCCATGAACACACATATGACTCCCATTTGACTCTGAGTCACCAGTGTTCGAAACCTTCTCCTCCGAGAGCCTCTGGAGACATATTCCCCCTTCTCTCTCTCTGTTTCTTCCTCTCTTTCTCTTGCATACAGGCTAATTTTATCTTCTGTCTTTCATCTGTCTGTGCATCTACCACTCCTGACAAAAAAAACCAAAAAAACAAAAAAAAGAGGTTTTCACAGATTTTGCTAGTGCTCACCAGCTTTAAAAGCTTTCATCTCCCTCTGACGAGGAGTGCATGTCATCTGCTCACTCCAAATTACAGCGGAGGCCTTCACACTCAATCGGAGCATTTTCTGCCTAATTTCCCAGGCAGAGAGATTAAGTGCAGGCTTGAGGCTTGCCTGGCGTGATCCACAGAGCAACCCAGCCCTGGGAAAGCCAGGAGCACACCTCATGCCGCCTTCTCCAACGCACAGCCTTGAAAGAAGATGTGCAAAAGTAGCATCTCCAGCAGGTAATTCCTGACCCCACACACAGCAGGGGGATGCCTGAGCAAGGGGTAGAGCCCTGAACTTCTGATTCTAGAAACTCTGCCCATGCACATGAGGGGCCAAGGGGTAAGAGAAGTTCTGAGCAGTGCAGGTTCAGTAAAGCCCATCTGCACCAGACCCACCCTGGGACAAGTCCAGTCAGCTACAGCAGCTTTTCCACATGCCAGTTTGGGCTGGGACAGCGTGAATTTTCTCATAGTACCTACTTTGGAGCTAGGGTTTGGGTTGGTGCCAAAGACAGTGTTGATAACACAGAGATGTTTTCATTCCTGATGAGTATTTCTTACACTGAATGAAGGCTGGTTTTGCTCCTCACCAGCAAGGAGACTAGGGGTGCACAAGGAGTGGATACAGCCAGCACAGCTGACCCCAACTGCTTCAAGGGATATTCAACACCCTCACACACATGGGATAAATGTAAGAATTGTCCTATGCAGGAACAGGAGTTGGACTCGATGATCTCTTCAGATAAAGACATTGAATGTTTTTATCATTCCATGATACAGCATCGTCTCAGCATATAAAGCTGGGGGAAGAAGACTGAAGCAGAGACATTTGGAGCAATGGAATTTGTCTTCCCAAGTCACCATTGCACATGACAGAGTCCTGCTTTCCTGGGGATGGCTGAGCACCCACCTGCGGATGGCCAGTGGTGAATGAATTCCTTGTTTTGCTTTGCGTGCATGGCTTTTCCTTTTCCCATTAAACTATCTTTATCTCAACCCATGATCTGTCTCACTTTCATCCTCCTAGTTCTCTCCCTTGGCACACTAGGGGAGTGAGCAGTTCAGTGTTTCATTGCTGGGGTTAAGCCCCGACACCACAACACTCAGGCTGTCTCAGAAGCAGCAGAGAGAGGGGAGCAGCAGATGGAGGGTTAACTCCCAGTCATCTCTGTAGGGTTCTCATGAAGGACAGCTGGATCAGCAGGTCCCAGGTGGCAGTTAAGTGCCTCTCTGCCCTTACTGCACAGTCCCTTCCCTCCATCTCCTTTATTCAAGGCTTTATAAGGAGGGAGAGAGGATGTCTTGGGTAAGCAGAGCCCTCAGCGGGGTTGCCGGTACTGAGGTCATCATTGTGGATCCACAAACCCCACCAGCTCATTCCCACCCCTGGCAGGCATTCCACACTGCAGGCAGCTGCCAGGCCAGTTCCCACCCTCTCTGCCTCCCTGCAGCACCACAGAGCATCTTCCCAGTGCAGACACACTGTGATCTGGGGCTGCCCAGGCAAAGTCCCTGGGCACCTGAGCAGGCATCTCATGTTGTCCCTGTGACCCACCACCAAGCAGGAAGGACGCTGTGGTCATCATGCACAGCCTTCCTTCTGGCAGAGGGGGCTGGATGGGCTTGGGGTGCATTCATCAACATTTATGACACAGGAAGATGTGCCAAGATCTCATCATAACAAAATTACACCAGGGCACTGGCTGCAGGGCTGGCTGAGGACCGGTAGGACTAAGACGACCTTTCCTCTTCCCCATCAGTGAACTGTACAAGACCAAGGTCTGACTTTCCTCCCAGTGTCCCCGTGATCGGGGGTTCAATTTGGGCATCCCTTTGCAGCCTCAGGACATTCCATCCCTACACACACCCCCCCCACACACACCTCTCCCTGATCATCTGGTGAAACTGAGGTGAAACTGTTCCTCTTTTTTTGCAGCCCCCTCTCTATTCAGCTGTGCTGTTGGCAAAGACACCTCTCACAGGCAAGGAGTTTGGCCCAAACCCCCTTTTTCTGATACAGCCAGCCCTGACAGCTGTTTCTAGGCCCTTGATGTTGTCTCTGGGTGCTCTGCAGCCACACCTCTGCTTTCTGTGAGGGTGAGAGCTATGTTGTCCACATCAAGATGTTCCGATAGCTCTTCCTCTTCTCCCTGAGCTGGATCTCCATGGGGCAGAGCCCCAGGTGCCACCTGAGCATGGAGGTGGAGGCAATCTTTGCTGCTTGGAAGTGATGCTGGTTTTGAGCGAGGCAGAAAAAAACCCAGCACGTGGATGTCATTTTAACATAGTGAGGACCTCCAGCTGAGGGACAACTCATCCTCCCAGCCTTACAACCCACCTTGCAGTTCCCCATCCATCGACTTTCATCCTGCCCCATGGGTGGGAAAATCTGGTCCCATCCTTTTAGGACTTCAATTTGCATCTGCTCCAAGAGCAGATATGTGAGGCTGTGAGACAAGAAGTGGGGTGAGGGCACACACCTAGCATTCACCCATCACTCCCAGGCAAGGAGCCCTCTCCTCCCATGGTTCAGTGTTGTGGGGAGTCAGCAGCTCCTCCCTCAGCTCCCGACAGGCAGAGCACAAGATGAGATGGAGTGAGAAGCAGACAGCACGATTAGCTCTGCTCAAAAAGGTCAAAACACTTATCAGACATGAACAGCAAAGCTAAAAATACACTCAGCACCTCCCTGGCAATTCTCTCCCAGGGAAATAACAGCCGTGGTGGGTGGGGAGGGGGGAGTGGAATGTGTACAGGGCTGCTGCACTCCTGGATGGGTGCCTGGATCAGCAAGAGGGGTCTTCCCCCTTCTCTCATCCCTTTGCATGACTGAGGAAGGGCAAAATGACACCAGCCGCCAGAGGTGCTGGAGATGCTCTGAATAGGATGGGTGGGATGAGGCAGGAGGGTGGTGATGCTGCAACCTGGAAAGCCAGGCTGAAAGTCAGGCAGTAGAGAAGACAAGGGGAAATCTTCACTGGAGCTGAGACATCAGGAACCAACATGACAGGGGGAAGAACAAGGAGATAACTAGATGCCACAGATTATGCAACCATAGAACAGTTTGGGTTGGAAGGGACCTCAAAGCCCATCCAGTCCCACCCCTGCCATGGGCAGGGACACCTCCCACTGGATCAGGGGCTCCAAGCCCCATCCAACCTGGCCTTGAACCCCTCCAGGGATGGGGCAGCCACAGCTTCTCTGGGCAACCTGGGCCAAGGCCTCCCTACCCTCACAGCAAAACATTTCAATCTCCCCTCTTTCAGGTGAAAATCATTCCCCCACATCCTGTCCCTGCCCTGATCAAGAGCCCCTCCCCAGCTTGCCTCCTTTCAGCACTGGAAGCTACTCTAAGTTCTTCCTGGAGTCTTTTCTTCTCCAAGCTGAACAACCCCAACTCTCTCAGCCTGTCCTTGTATGGGAGGTGCTCAAGGCCAGGTTGGATGGGGCTTGGAGCAACATGATCTGGTGAGAGGTGTCCCTGACCCTGGCAAGGGCTGGAACTGGATGGGCTTTGACTTCCCTCTAGACCCAAACCATTCTATGATTCTATGTGTTTGGATGGTTTTCATCACAGCGCAGCAAACACATCTGCTCACACTTCTGGAGCTCCCCTGCTTCTGTAGTGCTCAAAGCTGCGATGGGAAGGAAATTCTCAGTGATGTTGCAACTCTTAGCACTACTTTTTTCTTGAGGTAGAAGAATGCTTATTCACATCTCTCTGTGCCCCTGTTTTACCTCTGAACACAACTCTTTCCACCTCAGCTCCTCCCTCAGCTCAGCACTGGGAAGAGCCCCAGAAATGAATGACTTCTCTGAGACTCTGGGGCAACTTTGCCTTCCAGTCCTAGCAAAGAGAACGTGTAACCTTCTGGCCTCACTGGCAGAAAGCAATTGTGCCTCTTGGGTTTCATATTTAAGGGGTTTTTTTTTTGCTGGCAGAGGCTGAGAAGAGGCTGTGTAGGTCGTGGTCAGAGGGTTGTGGGGTTGTTCTGGGCTTGCACGCTCCTCCCTGGCTCCTGTGGTCACAGGGAGCCCAGCCCAAGACCCAGAGCCATCCCTGCACCACCAGTTCCCATGGTGGAAATGCCTTGGGTGGGACTGAGAGATGAGAAAGTGCTGCTTTCCAACAAAAACTGTTCCAGGCCAGCATGTGGGAACACATAGAGTGGGAAAGCCCTGGGATGCTGGTGTGACACGAGAGATGGGGACCCAGCTGGGATGTGGGCAGCTTCTCTGCATGAATCGGGGTTGTACCAGCACAGTCTGCAGTGACAATGAGGAGAAATGACAGTGCCAATTTGCAGCAGGGCTCCTAAATGCTGTCACTGCCAATCACTGTCACCACATAGCTCCAAACACCTCACCTGGGCAATGGTTAAGCTCCTGGTCTCATTAGGAATGGTTACCATCATTATTGCTGCTCTTGCTCCTGCTCTGCGCTGTGCAGGCAAACTCTGGCCTCTCAGAATCTAGCGCTGCCCCTGCAGGGATGAGAGCCTGGAGGAGATGATCTCCATGGTCTGCAGCCATCTCAGGCTTTCCTGGGGTGCTCAGGTGGCCAGGATCAGCCCCCAGGACCTCTTTACTGTCCTGGGATACAATGCAGTGAAGTGGGGCCAGCAGCCCTCATCCTGCTCTCCTCCACCCTGGCGTTGAGTGCATCAGTTCCTACTGGATTGGTGCTGGGAGTTATATGTGTCTCGTGGAGAGTAGTGCAGTCTCCATTTCCACTGGCATAGGGCTCACTCATGTCCCTGAAAGTGCAGCCTGGGCTGCCTGAGTCCCTGCCACTGCACCCTGTCCACCTGCAGCTCCAAGGCAGTCATCGTTGCTCCCTGCTCCACCAAGAGTCTCCATGTCCTAGGAGCTGTGGAGCCCTGATCATGCCCAGGGCAGAAGGGGTTTGGAGAGGCCTGGTTCTTGTGTCCTTGTGCCTTAGAACAGATCTTATTCCCTCTTACACCCACAACCTTCCTTGTGCCCTTGTTATGCAGGGGACACAAGGACTGTGTCATCCTTCTGCTCCTCTCCAGGGACAAAAGCAGGAAGGGAAGGGGTACTTACTGCTTCACCTCCACTTTACCCTTCCTTTAGGTGAGGGCTTTTAATTTCCTTTCAGGGCCAGAAGAGCAAGCATTAAATGATGTCAGATCCCTCGGTGCAAAGCCAGGGGATCCCCCAACCTCCGGCTAAGCCCTGTTTAAACGAGAGCCCAGTACCTGCAGGTCAGAGACCTCCCTGGTGCTGCTGACAGCTCTGCTAAAAGCTCTTTGTTCCTCAGCCCCTAAGGCCCTGCTAAGTGGCCAACAGCACAGAGAGCATCTGCAGACCCCATGAGGAGGGCGTCCTGGTGGAGAGATGCTCTCCAGACTGTTTTCCCTGCTCCTCGCAGCAGCGCTAGGCAGCATCACGACTCACTCCTCTGGCTTGTGGACTCGTGGCTTCTCCACCAGCAGGCTGGGATCTTAGATCAGGGCTGGCTCTTCTCCCGTGGATGTGGTGCTTTCACGCGATGCTTTCCACAGATGTGCACGCAGACGGGATGGAGACACCACTGCTAGCAGTCCCTCATCCCACCTTGGCTTCCCTACCCCTCTGCTCCTCTCCCACAACCTCCATGCCCACCAAACCTGTTGATTATGGACACGAGCACTGCAGTTCCCACTCTGCAATCACCTGCTTGGTGCTGCTTCTTGTGGAGGAGACTCCTGAGAGGAGATGTGATCAGCCACCAAGCCAGGACTCCTTCGGTGGGTGCCTACACCTTTAAATCAGGGCGAAAAAAATAACAAATCCTTCGCCTAGAGGGCAGTGGAACAATTTTGACTTTAAAAAGAGAGCGAGACAGAGAGAGCGAAGTGAGCGTTAACAACTCCTGATCCAGTCCCTGGGCATTCATTAATGTTTCATGGCGCTTTCAATTATTGCCTCCTCTGCCACTGCCGTCATCTGTCTCTTCAAATCGACGGTATAATAACCACTCAAGCAGAAATCCACTCTGCTGTCTGCCCGCCGCTCCCCTCCCAGCCTCAGTAACTCCCTCTCTCCAAGCTTTTCATTGGCACCTTGCACAGCTCGTCTTGGAAATGCCTTTGCCCCTTCCCTGCACATCGCTGGTGGCCCTGGCTGGGGACAGTGTTGGGGGGGGCAGGAACCAAGGAATTTGTCAGACCCTCCTCTTCTGGAGTCAAGCTTTCACCAAGTATCTCCCACCCCACATCATGGGGTCTGTGCAGGTTTGAACCCACGCTCTGTGGCACAAGGTGGGGATCTGGCATCTCTCGGTGAGCTGCGCGCACCCCACGGCATCCCCCGCAATGCAAGGCACATCGCACCCACCAGCTCACAGAACCTCGTGTTCCTTGTCAGGAGACACACAAGGGCGTGCAGGGACCGAGTGTACCGCACACCATGCACACACCCAGCCCTCTGCACCCACACACGCAAGAGCAAAGCACCGCAGAGCAAGGCGGCTCTGCCTGCACAGGCAGCGACGGGCAGGCTGTCTGCCTGCTGCGTGCACAGCTTCAGGCTCAAACCCCACACATGGTCGCTTGTCAATGGATGTGTCCCATATCCATCCTTCCCCTGCAAACTGGCCCCATGATGCTACCTGAGACCTTCCAGGAGAGCCCCGAGGTGAGCGTGGGCTCCCTCAGCATCCTCCAGCAATGGCCTGAGAGCCTCTGGGTGCTTAGGGTGGGCCTGAAATGGTGCTGGAGGAGGTTAGCAGAGACTATGAAGCTTCACCTGTCTATGCAGTCCTATGCAAGGTGTCCTGGCTCAGCCAGGGGAGGTCTGCAGTGGGTTGGAGATGGATGAGGAGCACCTAAATCACCTACTGCTCACTGTTGTTTGTACGGAACCACTGAGCTCAGCTCAGCCTTTCAGTGCCTGAGTGCTTTCAGATCTGCCAGCATCAAGGCTGCAAACCTTATACTGAGCCTCATAAATCTCACTTTTGCCTTGCCTGGTCTTCAGTGCTCGAAAACTCAGTGTCCCTGGGACTCCACAACTCAGTGTTAAGAAGTCAGAGACTTCAGCTTGGGGCAAGGATCTGTGAAGGACCAAAAACCAAGTTCCCAACTACACTGCCCAGCACCCACCAGCCTGTCTGGACACATCGTCTCTATCTGGGATGGGAGGAAGAGCTTGTGGCTTCTACCGCAGACTGCGATGAACTCAAACCACCCTGTTTTGATGTCAGTGTTTCTGCTCAGGAAGACAAAAGCATTTGGCTGAGATGAAGTCATGTCCTTCAATCCCACCCATGCATTCACACCTCACAGAGGTGTTGGGACTCTGCATTTTTTACCATTTATCATTTTCTCAGAATGGAAAGAGTGTTGTGTCATGGTTGAAATGTCAACATTTCCAGTGGGACATTCCCTATTTAACTGTCCTCTCCGGGCTGGGATTTATTGCTGACAACTGAATCATCCACATCTTGTTGCTATTACCATAAAGCCCTTCTCGCCCCTGGGGTCCTCCTCAGCTCTGGTGTCCAAGTGCTTTCCAAGAGGAAGAGGATGCTCAGAGATGTACCAAGGCCACCTGAGGGATGTGGTGGCAGATGGGCATGTGGAGGATGGTGACCACACTCTGCTGCCTGGAGGAATGTGCTGCCATTCCTCCCCAGGACAGGTTTGCAAAGCAGGCTCCCAGCCCCCTCCCTGATCTCCTGCCACCAGCACTCCCAGCCGATCCAGCTCTGCAGGGAGGCTGAAAGCACACAGCTCCTTGCAAACACTCGCTGCTCCTCCCTTCCTCCTCCTCCTTACCCCACCATGCTGCTTTTCTTTTTGAACCTTGCTTCGCCCTTTCCTGGAACCCTTCTGGCTGGAGGAGGGAAGTGGGGACTTGGCCCTGGGTGGTGGCTGGACTCAGCGCGAGGTGCTGGGATGCACAGGAATGCCCCAGCAGGAGTTTTACTCTCTCTTTTCTTTCTCTCACTCTTCTAAAGAGATTCTGGAGTCCCTCTGATGGGAGCCAGATGTGCCCCAGATGTTTCCACTTAGCAGAGCGCTGGCCTGCCTCCTGTGCACTCTTGAAGGCTCTGTGTGTGTGTGTTTTGGTGACGTTGGTCCAGCCCGGCTCTCCACAGCGCTCCCACGCACATGCACCACTCACCCCGCGTGTGCACGGAGCTGCCGGGGAGCTGCAAACACCAGCAAGGACAAACAGGCAGGTGCAGGTGGGCACAGGGGTGCATTCCCTGGCTTTATTTGTGCACAACTGCACATGTTCTTCCATGCACGTGGCATGCGGAACATTCCAACACACATGTGCGCTTGCAAACACACCTGCGCTTGCCCCTCCAGAGCCCCTCTCCAGATCCTGCATGGGCCAGCCAGCAGCTGGCACTCCAAGAAGAGGTTTTCATGCTCTGCTGGAGCCCTGCCCTCTTCCAGCATGGCACCCTGCAGCACGGTGGCACAGCGTGAGCAAGGGCTGTCACCACCTGCAAGAGCAGGCAGGCAGGCACTGGCCAGCACCTTAGCGCTTGGCACATGCAGGGGCTGCTGTCACCTCAGTGCGTGGCATGAGCAGGTGGGCAGGCGCTGGCCGTCACCTCCTTTCAGCCGAGCGCTTTGCCTGACAAGTGCCAGCAAGCCCCATATCTCCAGAGCCATGCTGCAGAGACGTGTCTCCCCCTACCAACTGTGGCCTTCAGGATCTGAGTTCTCTTCCTCCACACGCTAGCAGCACCAGTGTGATCCCTCAGAACCAGACTGGGCCAAATCCTCTGTGACATGACAGAATTACCAGCCATGGACAATTTCCTCTATCACTCACCTGCCTCTGAGCAGCATCCAGCCTTCTCTCCCTCCAAACACCTATGCGCACACAAGATATCCATCATAGCAGTCTTTTCCCCATGAGCTCTGGCGATGCCTTCCTGCATGCCCTGGGAGTGAGGTACCAGGGAGATGCAGGATCAGACCCCCAGCCAAGTCCCAGCACTTCCATTACTCACTGGGCTGGGTTGCCCAGCCCCGGGGTTCCCCCTGCAGTGCTGCAGAGTTGGGTGGGTTGGAGAGGAGCACAGATAGGGCTTTGTGCTCCCAGTACATCAGGGTTGTGACTGCCAGGTGCTGGGGGCTGTTTCCTGGCTGGACCCATGGTGTGCCATGGAGGGAGGGCTCAGTGCCCTGGATCCACTGTCAGCATCCAGCCCCAGGACCAGTCTCCTTGCTTGGGCTCTAGTTTTCTTTCCCATTTATGGGCTCGTGTTGCTGTTCGCAGTTCATTGTGCAGCATAAATCTCAGCGACGCTGGGTGACATTTAAGAGCAGGGTGGGTGGGGATGGAGGGGACAGCGGTGTGGTGGGAGGTGGAATACAAACCCATCCAGTGATGCTAAACCTCAGATGAACCTGGAGCAACATGCCAAACCCAGGAGCTGGAAGTGACCCTCCACTTGCTGATCCAGAGAGCCGGTGCCGACGCCCAGGGGCAAGCGGGAGGTCCCGGCTGGGTATCCCAGTGCAGAGCTGTGTGCATGGGAGAGGGTGGCACTGCCTGTTCCCCACCACCCCCTCCTCCGCTTCTCCTTGCTCACACCCCCACTCTGTCTCCTAATCCCCACAAATGCTAAGATATTTAAATGTGGTATTTTCAAATCTAATCAGCGTTCCAAAGCTGTGCTGCCGCCACTCAAATTTAATTTGATCCATTTACCAGCTTTGTGGTGCATCTAATCAAAGAGAGGGAACAATTAGGTTAATGTCAGGGGTCACTTCGCAGGCTCCTCCACTGCTCAGCAACAGGAGGCATCTGTAGTGAGGCCAGACCTGAGGAACAAAAGCGGGAGTCAGGGGTCTCTGGGGCCTGGGCTGGAGATGCCCACAGAGATGGAGGGCATCTGGGTCATGCACATCACAGGGATGGCGTGGAGGCCAGCAGCCTGGCCAGGAAGGTGAGATGCCTCACCCCTCTTAGCTTCAGAATAAGTAGAGGTGTAGGTTGTGCAGGCCAGTTTTGAGTGAGGGTTGTGCATCCTGCTCCAGCCATCTCTTGACCCATCCATCCCTAGAAGAGGCTGTCTTGGGATGTGCTTCACCTTGGCTGCTAATATTACAACTCCTGACACAATAATCTGGATAAGACAGATCCACATCTGGATCCTGGTCAGGGCTAGGAGAGGTTCGGGTAAGGAAACTTCAGCCGAACTCTCTCCTACCTTAACCAAAGTTGGAGTACCACATCATGCATGGATGAGACCACTCCAGGTCAGACTGACCATCATGTTTTTCCAGCTGGTGATGGGCAAACCAGATTTAATGAGAAGGACCAACCAGGTTCTCAATGCCAGCAAACCAGATCAGCCTCATGACCAAGCAGTGTCATGAAGCCAGGGCAGAGCACAGAGCCCCTTGGTGATGGGTACCTTTCCCCTGCCTTATTTGGGGTCGTAACTCTAAGATGGAACTTATCCACCATGGCAGGGTTCATCTCACAGACTCTCTGTGCTCTTCACTCGTGCTACGACAGGGCTCAGCCCCTTTGGGAAAGGTCACTGGAAAGACAGAGGCATTTGCCCTCCTCAGGTGTAGTCTCCAGTTTGGTGCTGGGCCGCTCTGAACTGCTGCACATTCCTGAGCCCAGACACAGCTACGAGGAGATGAAAATGAAAGATAAATGTCTCTGGTGTTGCATTTTATAGCCCAAATTATGGCAGAGCAAGGAATGTCTGTCTCCTCCTCCCCTCCTCCCTGATGTTGAGCAGCACGCTTTGCCTCACTCCTGAAGCTTCAGCCCATCCCTAACTGTGGAGACATCCCGCTGTGTGTGCTTATTGGGCTTGGCTTCAGTCCCTGCTCCGTTCCTGAACCCTGATCTTCCTGCAGGTTCTCTGTGGGGTGGAGGCGAAGGGCTGGTGTGGGGAGCAGGGCTTTGGGGATGGTGAGGGCAATAGGGTCAGGGCAGCAGGACCACCAGCTGCAGCACTTGGGGAGGGAAGGAAAGAAAAAGGAGGGGGGAAGAATAAACAAACTTTGGGTAGATTTATTGTTTCTTTTTTTTTTTTTTTAATACATTCTTTAAAATCTGGATGAAGAAATGAATGGGAGGCAAGTGTGGGGAAAGGTAGTGAGTGTGATGCCTGCTCTACCCAACTCCTGCTACAGACCTGAGACCAGAGGGACCCACACTGGAGGGGCAGCAGCTCAAGAGATGTCAGGGGGATTCAGGGCGCTCTTGGGGTGTAGGGCTGCCATCCCAACAAAAATGTTTCTGCACCTACAGTCCTCATCACCACCAGAACCTCTCAGAAGCCAAATGTGAATCACCCTCCTGCTGCAGTGTTGGCAAAGTCTCTGGGCTGAGCTGGGTTGGAGATTTGGGAGCATCAGGTGTTGAACCTGAAATGGACTGAACAGAAAAACAAGCTTTTTTTTTTTCCTATTACCCATGGAATTCCTAACCCACACTTGAATTGCTGTTGTAGAAAAGCCTCGATCCCTCAAAACCACCGGAAGGAGACAAAAAGAGCAAATACAGGAATTGTGAAAAGCTGGGGCAGAAACCAAACCAAACCAACAAAAAATGGAAATAAAACCAACCCAGCTTTGCTTGCTACAAAATCCATTATTATTATTATTATTATTTCAGGATTTTATTTTTCACCACAAGAAATCCTCTGTCACTCCATAAGCAGCCCCAGCACCCTGACGTGTTTTCCATGCTGGAGCTTTCTATCATCTCCTTCCCCAAGCCAAAGCCACAGAGTTGCCATTCTTTGCCCAGGGAGCTGTAACACTGGAGATGGGCTCGGACCAGCTGATTGATTACTCCTCCATCCTGGTGCTGGAAGAGGGACAATAGAACTCAAAGCTGGGACTGGAGAGGGGGTCAGCCCAGTGATGCCGATCCCAAGCAGAAGAGGGAAGACAGCTCAATGATCCAGCACATCCAGACCTGAGCCAGATGGGTGTTGGAGGGGGAGCTTGCAAGTGTGTCCACACACATCTAGGTGCACCTTTGTGTATTCTCTGTTTCCTCTGCCTGTTGTGGGTGTCACATTCCCATATTAGTACCTGTTGCTCCCATAGGACCAAGCCCACTGCGAAGAATAGGAGGAGTCAGAGTGCAGGCTTAGGGCTTTAGCACTGTGCCTTGTGAGTTTTCAGTCCCCTCATGTCCCAAGAATACCTGGAGGTCTGAAACAACCCTAAGCAGAGGTACAAACTAGGAGAAACCTGGCTGGAAAGCTGCCAGGAGGAGAAGGACCTGGGGGTGCTGGTTGACAGCAACTGAACATGAGCCAGCAGTGTGCCCAGGTGGCCAAAAAGGCCAATGGCATCTTGGCTTGTATCAGGAACGGTGTGACCAGCAGGTCCAGGGAGGTTGTTCTCCCCCTGTACTCGGCACTGGTGAGACCGCAGCTCGAGTCCTGTGTTCAGTTCTGGGCCCCTCACCACAAAAGGGATGTTGTGGCTCTGGAGCGAGTCCAGAGAAGAGCAACAAAGCTGGTGAGGAGGCTGGAGAACAAATCTTATGAGGAGCGGCTGAGAGAGCTGGGGTTGTTCAGCCTGGAGAAGAGGAGGCTGAGGGGAGACCTTATTACTCTCTACAACTACCTGAAGGGAGGTTGTGGAGAGGAGGGAGCTCGCCTCTTCTCCCAAGTGACGGGGGACAGGACGAGAGGGAATGGCCTCAAGCTCCACCAGGGGAGATTTAGGCTTGAGATTAGGAAAAAGTTCTTCACAGAGAGTGTGGTTAGGCATTGGAACAGTCTGCCCAGGGAGGTGGTTGAGTCACCGTCCCTGGAGGTGTTTAAGGTTAGGGTAGACAAGGTGCTTAGGAGCATGATTTAGGGATTGGTGGGAATGGTTGGACTCGATGATCCAGTGGGTCTCTTCCAACCTGGTTATTCTGTGATTCTGTGTGATTCTGTGATCTGTGTGTGCCTTCCCTTCTCCACCCCACTTAGAATCATGGAATGGTTTGGATCAGAAGGGATCTCAAAGCCCAGCCAGTTCCACACCTTGCCATGGACAGGAACACCTCCTACTGGATCAGGTTGCTCAAAGCCCCATCCAATCTGGCCTTGAACGCCTCCAGGTTGGGACCATCCACATTATCTAGGCAAGCTGTTCTCATTTCACACCACCCTCATATGCCCTCATTCCCCGGTGTCCTAAAATAGGGGTTTTACAGCCTTTCCTACTGATTCCCTGCTTCCCAATAGCAGCAGGATCTTGGGGACCGGGGCACACATCCCACTGCCCATGGCCTAGGTCCCACATCACCACTGACTGCTCTGTGCCCATGCTCCCCAGGGCAGCAGTGTAACACCTCTCAAAGCCATGTCCCAGCCTGTGGTGGCTTTTCACTCCCCAAACGGGTTGTAAGGATGTTTCTACACTGTGTGATTTAAATACACATGCTCTGCAATCTGTTGCAGAGTAGGGTTACTTGGCAAGGCTCCCCTGCCCAGGCTGTTCAGGGACTCCTGGGCTCAGACACAGCTGGGGTTCTCCAGCACAGACCAAGCGAGTAAGTGGAGGCAGAGATGTGTCTCTCACACCCTCAGCATGCTCAGATGGATGAGTTCCTGTCCAGCATCTCTTCCAGAAACCTGCCACTGCTCCCCAGTTTATGGATACCCAGCAGAGTTTGGTGCCTCACCCCACACCCAGAGCGCTGGTGGAGTGGGGGGGGTGAGGGGTGAAGGAGGGGTGCCCTGGGAAAACGGGGATTACAGACAGAACTTTCACATTTATTCCTCCTTCCCTGAACAGAGCTGCCTCTCTGAGTCCATACAGGCCCATGCAGAGTGGACCCAGATTGATAAAAAGAGCTGGATCTTCAGCCCACTTGTCAGCACTTCAGCACATGCAGGGCACAGGAGCACCGAGCTGCTTGTTTCCTTATGGGGTAGAATGGAGCTGGAGCTTCTTCATCCCAGGGAAAAGGGAAACATGGAGCTTTAATGCCTGCTAGGGCCTCTTGTTATTCGGGGCAGGCATTTTCTCTTTGCTTGTAGCCTTCTTCTACTGCTTCTGCTACCTAGTATCTCCCTCCACTTCCCCTTCAGCCATGGTCTGTGAGTCCAACCGAAGGCTGGAGCCATTAGGGTGGCTTCCCTGGCAGGAAATCTCATGGATCTGGGGACCTGGAAGAAGGTAGCACGCACCGGTGGCACAGGGGACCCCCTTCTCTTGTGCCTCAATCCTCTTCTCATCATTTCCCACACCCTCTCCCTGTTGTTTCTCCTGCATGCATCCCTCTCTGACATTCCTTTCTCTCTGCCATCTCCCCAGCTGGTCCCTGCCAGGGCGTGCAGCCCTCTCCCACGCTGCACTCCCCTCCAGCAGGAAGGAAGGCAGTGAGGGGCCAGGCTGGGCTGCAGCACTGAGGAGCACACATAGAATTAAAGAAATGTTTGGTTGGAAAAGACCTTTGAGATTGCTGAGTCCAACCATACCTATCCACTACTAAAGCAGAACACCAAGCACTTCATCTGCTCATCTTTTAAACACCTCCAGGGATGGAGAGTCCACTACAGCCCTGGACACCCTCTGCCAGGGCATCGTCACTCTGTCAGCAAAGAAATCTTTCCTAATATCCATCTGAACTTCCCCTGGTGCAACTTAAAGTCATCCTTTCTTGTCCCATCATCTGTTACTTTGGAGAAGAGACCAACACCCTCCTCTTCACAACCTCCTTCAGGAACTTGTAGACAGTGATGAGGTCTCCCCTCAGCCTCTGCTTCTCCAGGCTAAACAACCCCAGGTCCCTCAGCCACTCCTCATAAGGCATGTTCTCCATCCTCTTCCCTAGCTTCATTGCCCTCATCTGGATGAGCTCCAGCCCCACATCCAGTGACGAGGTCTCCCCTCAGCCTCCTCCTCTCCAGGCACCGGAGGGTGCGTCTATGCGCTATGAGGACATGGGAACCGCATCAGAGAGATGACACCGAGGAAGCGAGGAACACAGAAGGAGTTTAAAAAGCCTGCCCCCCCTGTCTGGTTGCAAGGAGTTAATACTGTGATCTGTTGCGTGAGTTCTGATGAGAAGCTGGTTGACATGCAGTGCCGGAATAATGAAACGTAATACACATTAATAGGACCTCCCTCTGTGTGATTGCTTCTGCTCCACTAGCCCCATTGAAGATTTCACTTTTCTTTTAACAGTCAGAATAACAGAATGTGACATTAAGTCTTTTACATGCAGCAATTTATTTTAAAATATTGGGGCACTCAAAACAGTATCCAGAATGTTAAATAAGATATGCATGAGATGGAAATAAGAGCAGCACTGCAGCAAGGAGACAGGAGTCAGACAGAGCCTTGTGCAGGCAGAGGCAGCTCCACTTTTATTCTTAATTGCTCTTTAAGGCACAAAAAAGTAGCCAAGTTGGGGAGAGCTCTGAGGTACTGAATATCTGAGCCTCCTAGCTCGCAGGTCCAGATGGGAAATGAATGTCCAGCATGGATCTCACCTACCCAGCTGACCCTGAAGTCACTTATGTCACCTGCCTGACCTTGGGGATGGCTGGGAAGGCTACAGGTTCTGCAGGCACACAGCTTGGTCCAGTGATCTGAGTCCATGGAGGGTCTACTGCTACTGGGAGCCTGCATTTCAGTGTCCTTGCAATGAGAGGATCCCTCCGGTTTTTCAAAAGCATGCCTTTTCATAGAATCATAGAATTTTTTGGTTGGAAAAGACTTTTGAGATCATTGAGTCCAATCATACCTGTCCACTACTAAACCACCCCGAGTACCTCTTCTGCCCATCTTCTAAACCCCTCCAGGGGTGGGAACTCAACCACCTCCCTGGGCAGCTTCTGACCAGTGCCTGGGAATCCTTTCAGTGAAGAAAGTTTTCCTAAGACTCAATTTAAATGTCCCCTGGTGCAGCTTGAGGCCATTACCTCTCATCCCATTGCTTGTTACTCAATCGAAGTGACCAGCACCCACCTCTTTACAACATCCTTTCAGGGGGCTGCAGGCAGTGATGAGATCAGCCTCCTCTTCTCCAGGCTAAACAACCCCAGGTCCTTCAGCTGCTCCTCATAGGATGAGCTTCATCATTTTCTTCATCTTGAAAATGCGGTCACTTCTGTCACGGAACACATCAAATCTAACAGCACCAGGGAGTGTTGTGGGGCTCCTCAGGTGGGGATCAGCTGGGAGTGATGTGCCCTGGCTTTGCTGGTGTTCTGGCCTCACTGAGCCCACCCTCCAAGGACAAAGCTGGCTTAGCAATGGCACTGCAGCACTGTGAAATGCCGAAGATGCTTGTGCCTAAATAAGGAACCTTTGGGATCTGCAGGGTTTGGGCAGCACCTCTTCACATGCCCAGTCACACCTTTAGCCTTGGAGACTCTGCCCTGTACAAACCAGTCCCACCCTGTGAGCACTCGGCAGGGCTGTCTCACACCACTGCATTTACCCTCTCCACTTAGTCTCCCTTTGCTTCCCAGTGCAAGCAGCTCTGCCCTATGGAGCCTTCAACCATCCATACTCTCACAGGCACCACGCTGGGCTAAGCCTGCTGCTGATTCACTACCAAAGCCTAACATCACCTTAAAAGCAGCAGCTGTTCAAGGGAACAATGATTCCTGTCAGCAGCGGCCTGTCCCTTGCTCATCATCTCTGGAGGTGTTCAAAAGACACATAGATGAGGTGTTCAGGGATCTAGTTTAGTTGTGGACAGGTACAGTTGGACATGATGAGCTCAAAAGTCTTTCCCAGCCAAACAATTGTATGATTCTAAGAAGGCAAAGGGAGTGCAGGACTCAGGAGCTGTCAACCCTGGGAAGAAGAGCTGGAATGTCGGGATGCTCATCAGAGCTTTCAAGAGCAGGATTATGTGCTCCCAGTGAGCTTCCTGAAGACCACAGAACTGGCCAGATCCTGCTCCTCGTCCTTCCCTGATACACCAGTCCACGTTCACACCACACTGGCAGGATGGGTGGGCTGCACTGAGCATTGTTAATGTGACACAGCTGGGTGCATGGGGAGTTGGGGGCCTCATTCCCAATTTTGGGACCCCTGAGGCAAAGGGTGTCTTCTCCTCCCAATGGGGTGATGGTTGACAGATGAGCCCAAGGAGGAAGGATTGGGTTTCTGCAGGTCCCAGTGCTGCAGGAAAGGCAGCTTCACAGGTTGTGTGTGGTGGCATCACCAGCATGATGCTCTTCAGGGCAATTAGGGGGCTCCTGGAGGAAATTAGAGACACCTACAACCTATGCTAGGGCTTGGATCTGATCTGCTCCCACCCCAGTGCATGACTGCAGCAGGGATTGAACCTTACGTGTCTCTGCCTGCTCCTATTTCCATCCTCAGCTGTTCCCATAGACCATTTATTTGCCCTACAGCAGCTGCAGGAGCACCTGCAGCTCACAGAAGGAGGAGACTGGGGACGGCAACTACCAGCATCTCTCCCAGCATCACTGGTTTCCAGCTCACACAGCTCGGTGCATCCTTTAAAGGACAAGTCCTTCAAAAGCTGCATTGGCTTCTGAGCTTTCTGCCACATCTTCAGGTTTATCTCTGGGAGTTTGAATATTACAAAAAATATTCACCCACACCCTGCCTCTCCTCCCTGCCAAACCAAACAGCAGACACACGCAAAGCTGGGTGTGATCCCTTGTGGAGGAAGGGCAGAATAAGGAGCTTCAGGGTTTCACTGTTTTTTTCAAGCAGCACAAACAGTAAAATCATCTTAAATACCAGGCTTGAAGGACCCATGACTTGGACATCAGCATCCTCTGAACTCACCCATAGGATGCTCATTGATTTCTGATAGGATCAATGGGAAAATCTCATGCCCTGTTATGCTAGGCAGCAAATTTCCCTAATGCGACTCCAGAAAAATGACGACGACGTCCCTAAAGCAGCCAGCAATTTGCATGTCATCAGCTGGCACTGCCCTGCTGAGAGGGGCTGGTGCCACTGTGGGCTGAGTGGCAGGTGCCCCCCCGCACTGCTCCATCTGCCCCGCACACAGCATCGGGAATGGCAGCACCTGCTGCCGCGGGTGACGATGGCTTCTTGGCTCCTTTTCCAACACTGAAACATTTCTGCAGGGAGAACTGCCTGCTGATGTCGTTTTTTCTCCAGAGGCAGAATGATGCTGTGAGGACAGGCTGGGAGATTTGGGGTTGTTCAGCCTGGAGAAGAGAAGACTCAGGGGAGATCTTAGAGCCTCTTCCAGTGCTGAAAGGGGCTCCAGGAAACCTGGGGAGGGATTTTTTTACAAAGGCCTGGAGAGACATGACAAGGGGGGATGGCTTTAAATTGGAAGGGGTAAGATTATATCTTGTGAAGAAATCCTTCATGATGAGGGTGGGGAGGCCCTGGCCCAGGCTGCCCAGAGCAGGGGTGGCTGCCCCATCCCTGGAGGGGTTCAAGGCCAGGTTGGATGGGGCTTGGAGTCCCTGATCCAGTGGGAGGTGTCCCTGCCCATGGCAGGAGGGTTGAAATGGATGGGCTTTGAAGTCCTTTCCAACCCAAACCATTCTATGATCCTACGCTTCCCAGTCCCTCTCTCCGTGGACCCAGCCCCTACCCGTGCAGGCTGAGGTCTCCATTCAGCCAGGCTGGAATTTCCCTGGAAATCTTTTCCTGCCAAAATCTTCACATTTTGCATTTGTCCTCACTTGGCCTGAACCCGTGCTTCAAAGCCAGGGCATTTTTTACAGGGAGGGGACTGGCATTCTGCAGCTGGCTCTCATCACCATGAGTGCTGGGGTGTCCCTGTGCTGGGGTGTACCCATGGTGCCACCAGTGGGTGTCAGGACCCTACATTGAACTGGATGAGGACCCTCTGTTGCTCCTGGAGCCCAAACCCAGCTCTCACTTGCTCCTGGCCTTTGCTGTCCCTCAGCCACTGCCCAGATGGAACCTTTCAAGGTATCTTACGCGGCTGTGCTTGGTGGCATCACCAGCATGATGCTCTCGAGGGCAATTAGAGTGGTCTTGAGGAAACCAAGGGCACCCACAACCCTGTGTTAGGGCTCCACTCCCACCCCGGTGCATTGCACCAGCATGACTGCAGCAGGGACTGAACCCCACGCATCTCTGCCTGCTCCTGCCTCTATCCATCTCCTGCTTCCTCCCTGTCTCAGTAAACATCCAAGTAGCCTGCATGGCTCTAGCCATGGTAGAGCCCTTCCAAGGGTGTTTAGTTTGTGCTAACAAGCATCCTCGCTATGTTATGCCTGTGGCCTTGCTATGACAGACACTGCTCATCCTGATGGGGTGCATGCAAGCACCATCCTAATTGCCCTGTGCAAACACAAAGGGGCGATGACTGTGTGACATCCACCATCCAGCCATTTTGGGGTCCACAGTGGGGCTCCAAGCAGACCCCAGTCATGTGGGAAGAAAAGGAGGAAACAAAGACATCTTCCACCTAGAAGACTGAAACACAAATATCCTGATATACCCACGTCCCTCTTCCTTGCTCTGGGAGGAGACAATGCAGGGACTCTTACATCTCCTTGAACCTCATACCAAACTGCTTTTCTCCCCAAACTCCTCTGTTAAGCCCTGGGACTGTGGGTCAGAAGCCTGAAGCAAAGCTGAGTTGCTGAGAATGGAGTGGGTGCTCGCTGCCTGGAGCATCCCCTTCATGGGATGGTGGTGAGTTTGCTTCCCTGTTCTGGGGGGCATCTCTACTTGGCTTCAAATCCTGCAGATTCCAGAGCTGATCAGCACCTCCCCATTCCTGCAGACCATGTGAAGAGCTGTCCTCATGTGCCCTTTCCTGGGTTAAAGTATTGCTGGCAACATAGATAGGACATGGATTTCTTGGAACAGGCCCAGAGGAGGCCACAGAGACCATCAGGAGTCTGGAGCACCTCCCAGATGAAGACAGGCTGAGAGAGTTGGGGTTGTTCAGCCTGGAGAAGAGAAGCCTGTGGCCCCACAGCGTTAGAGCAGCTTCCAGGACTGAAAGGGGCTCCAGGAAAGCTGGGGAGGGGCTCTTGATCAGGGAGTGCAGGGACAGGATGAGAGGGAATGGTTTTCAGCTTGAAGACAGGATGAGAGGGAATGGTTTTCAGCTTAAAGAAGGGAGATTGAGATGAGATCTTAGGAGGAAATGTTTTGCTGTGAGGGTGGGGAGACCCTGGCCCAGGTTGTCCAGAGCAGTGGTGGCTGCCCCATCCCTGGAGGGGTTCAAGGCCAGGTTGGATGGGGCTTGGAGCCCCTGATCCAGTGGAAGGTGTCCCTGCCCATGGCAGGGGTGGGACTGGATGGGCTTTGAGGTCCCTTCTAACCAAAACCATTCCATGGTTCTATCATCTCCTCCCAGTGACACCCACAGTGGTGGAGCACTCGGTGCAGCCCCATGACACGCATACCAGTCTTCAGCATTCCATTCCCTACTCAAAGTGGGAATAAAAGAGCCAGCACCCAACAGGATTGCTCCTGAGTAAGAGCCACCTTGTACTCATGTCCTCTCTTCCTGCAAGCTGGCAGATCCAGAGCAGGTGGCGGCCACCTCTGGAAGAGGAACTGGTGGATGCCAAGAAGTGGGCTCGTCAGCCGTGCCACAGCCCTGACTCTGTCCCCTGGCTCCAAGGCTCTGAAGATTCTTCATCTCAGAGGAAAGCCAACCCACCGCTGCTAAAGGGGCCTGGGAGTTTGTTGGTGTCCTTCCTGCCTCCCCCGTCAGGCTTGTCCCTGTGCCAGCTTCACTTCAGTATTATTCTAATTTAGGGAACTGATGCAAAAGGCTGTCCTGGCAGTTCAACTTGGCTGGGACTGGGGTTATTTTGTTTTAGCTTCAGTCATCTGAGGACAGGTCAGTCTTTATCCAAGTCTACCTTAGTGAGGGATTGCGGGGGGTCACAGACATCCACAGAGCGCATAAAAGAGAGTTCTTTGCCTGAGCCCTGCATTGAGGCTGCACAAAGCCCCTGAGGTGCAGCACAGGAAAACTCCACAGCCGTGATTCTGGAATATTCTCAGTTGTGCATGGGCACCCATGCATCCCAGTGTTGCTCTAGAGCACGTTCCTGAGCCGGGATCTGGCTGACAAGAGCCCATCTGGTCACAGTCTTTCCTAGGCTGAGCTAAATATCCCTGCATGATCCTCCAAGGTTCCAGCAGTAGCAAAAGGAGATCGTGAACAACTGACTGAAGGTGGATCGGTTTTAGTGAGGTGATTCCCAAGACGATGGTATTTAACAACACCACATCCGTCACATCTTAAAGGCAACAGAGCCCAGGATGGTTCCCAGGGTTAAAACTGATTGCGTGCACCCACTGTGTTCTGCAAAGCTCTTCTCTAAAACACCAGGGAACCTGGGACCAAAGATGAGCAAGTCCCTTAGCCTCCATCCTGGGGGCAACTGGGAGCCTGGAGAGCACAACATCCTATAGAGACATCCTGGAGCTTGAGGGCAACTGGAACCAGGAGGGCACAGCATCCTACAGAGAACTCCTGCAGGTGATGAACCTGGGGCTCATGCTGGTGTTGAGCACAAGGCATCCCCAACTGCAGGCTGGGCATGCAACCCAGAAAACGGAGCTAACTGGTGTGGGTCCCATGGCTACACTCCCTGTCCACTGTAGCTGAGCAGAGCCAAGGCCCAGCCTGGCATCCCAGTAGATGTTGATGGTGCATAGTCAGCAGCCTGAAAAGGAGCCTCAGACCAGTGCAGCTTGTTTCACTGGAGCTGGGTAACAGCAGGGCTCTGTCGCCCCGTGCCTGTGGAGGGCACACCTGGCCAGGCCCACCTGACCATGTCCCACAAAAGCAACTTTTACCCTGAGCAAGCACTGCAGCCATCATAGCTCTGCACGAGTGGCTTTCCACCTGCCCTTCCTGGCATGGGGAGCTGCTAGCCTGGTTATGACTGTTAGCCTGGGCTGGAGATGCTTTCTCCTGCTCTTTGTGTAGGAAAATGTTGCCCTCAGACTCAGGTGGCTGGTGGAGGCATTACCTTATGTGTATGTGCCCTGACTGCTTTAAATGCCTGCTCCATGCAGTCATTAGAATATATTTATGGTCCTTGTTAAGCAGCAAGAAAAATAATATCAGATACATGCAGCGAGAACTTGAACTCACTTGGTAACGCAGACAGCAGGCACCATCTGAACACGGATCCTTGAACCCACAACAGCCCTGCAAGGAGCTCTGTGTCTTTAATGGCTGCGCAGGACAGCAGCGGGAGCAAGCTGGGAATGTTCCTGGCAGGACTGCACAGCCCAGGAGCAGAGCAGCAGCGGGGATAAAGCACGGTCTTGTTCAGCTGATGGAGAAAATGCCTCCCTCTGTGCCCATTCACCGTGTCCAGTGTCAGGGTCCACAGCAGGGGCAGAGCACGTGTTCCCATCTCAAATGACTCTCCTTGATTTGGTGCCACACAGCCCCTGAGCTGCTTGAGGGGTTGCTGCGCACGAGCCCTGCGTGCAACGTTTCTCATGTCCTGGCATCGCCTCCTCCAGACCAGGCAAGGCCCAGGACATCTGTGTCCCGAAGGCACTGTGACTCCCGGAGGCGACAGGGAAGACTGAGGAAGAGCCAGGGACAATGCTCAGTCCCATGCCTCATAGAAAAATCCCTCTCTTGTCTCTACACCCACGTGCAATCCAGCAACACAGTCTGCTGGCCGCAACACAAGCACTGAGGTGGTACAGCCCACCTCCCTCCAGGAGCCCTTGCAGCGGGAACAGGCGTAGCTTCCCCCAGGTCCTGAGCTCCTCAGTGCTGGCTGCAGACTCCTTGGCTTTTGGTCCCACTCTCCCTCAAGTTGTGATGGTACCAAGGAGCAGCGATGCCAGCCTGTGCAAGCGACCTCCCTGTGCGTCTGGGACTTTGTAGCTGTGGATTTGTAGCCTGGCTGCTTCCTAGCTCAGCATGGAAGACGCTCTACAATTTTTAATTTGCAAAAAAAAGCCCTCTTTTTAGTTTACAGGGACAGAAGGGGGACTTTTATGTGCAATCTGCACAGCTCTCCAGAAAGCACTTACATTTATGATGTTCATGAAATTTATAGCCAGTTGGCAGTGCTGCTCTCTCCTCTCCTCTCCACCAGCCACCCTGGCAGCATGGCAGACTATAATAAGCAAGCCACACATTCAAGTGGCATAAAAGGCATTTCTACAAGTTAGCCTCCTGCCCAGTCTTATAAACTCTAACAAGTCTCTAACAAGTAGGCAGGATCTCTTTATACCCAGGGAGAAAAACCCCTTTCAGAAATGGCCTTTTCACAAAGCCCACACCTTTCTTCTAATTAAGGTTAAATAGCTCCATGTTTTCTGGCCAATTTCATTCTTTCCCCTTATTCCCCTCTTAACAAGGCAGCCTTTAAAAAGACATCACTAATTGGTGTCTGCTTCTCACATACCATGCGTGCTTTGATAGTCAGTTAGAAAGCCTTCCTCATCGATCAAACTTCCACTGAAAGGCTGCTAATGTGCTCCATGTGTCTGACACAGGACAAAGCCAAGTGGCGGGTCCCCAGTTCCCTTCTCCTCCTGTTCCCAGACTCCCTCCTGGGAGCAGGGGGTCCCCAGCCAGGTCTGCCCCCAGCACCCCCAGCCTCCCTGGGAAGAGCCTGGCCCCAAGAGCAATGCGGGGAAGAAATGACTCTGCAATGTGTGTGGCAATTCGGAAATTAATGGGGAGTGGTTAAATGTTAAGGGTAGGATGGAAACCAGAGCTGGTGAGAGAGCAATTGTCATGCTGATGAGCCTGGAGGGAGGCCAGGGAGCAGTTCTGGGAATCTCAGTCTCCCCAGTGCTTTCTGGGCTATTAATTGAAATGTTCCTGGAGAGAGAGATGGAGATGGCAATGGGCACCGATCCCCTTCCCTGTCGAGGACTCTTTTGGGAAGGGGTAGCAGGCTTCCTGAGTGAGATATTCCCCCCTCCCTGGTCACTGAAGGACATAAGCTGCATCTGCAACTGGAATCATAGAATCATTAAATCGTTAATGTTGGAAAAGACATCTAAGCTCATCCAGTTCAACCATCAACACAATACCAATATGCCTACTAAACCATGTCCCCAAGTGCCACGTCTACATGTTTTTTGAACCCCTTCAGGGATGGAGACTCCACCAATGCCCTGGGCAGCCTCTGCCAGGGCTTGACCACTCTGTCACTAAAAACAATTTTTCTAATATCTGATCTAAACCTCCCCTGGTGCAATGTGAGGCCATTTCGTCCTATCACTTGTTACTTGGGAGAAGAGCCCAGCACCCACCTCACCACCATCTCCTTTATGGGAGCTGCACAGAGTGATGAGGTCTCCCCTCAGCCTCCTCTTCTCCAGGCTAAGCAGCCCCAGGTCCCTCAGCCACTCTCACAACCCATGGGCTCCAGAAACTTCCTCAACTCCATTCCCTTCTCTGGTCATGCTCCAGCCCCACAATGACTTTCTTGGAGTGAGGGCCCTAAACTGAACCCAGGATTAAAGGTGTGACCTCACTGGTGCCAAGTCCAGAGCATGATCCCTTCCCTGCTCATGCTGGCCACCCCATGGCTGATCACCCCAGGATGCTCTTGGCCTTGTTGTCTACCTGGGCCGCTGCTGGTTCATGTTTAGATGCTGTTGACCAGAATCCCAGGTCCTTTTCCACCAGGCAGCTTTCCAGCTGCTCTTCCCCAGGCCTACAGTGCTGCACGGGGTTGCTGTGAGCCAAGTGCAAAACCCAGCACTTAGCCTTGTTGAACCTCTTACAACTGGCCTTGGTCCCTCGATCCATCCTCTTCAGGCCCCTCTGCAGCTGATCAGCCCTGCTCCAGCCAGCAGGTCAAAGCCACCACAAGCCCCCAGGGAAATCCAGAAGAGATGGTTGTCACTGCAAGCCAGATCCTCCCCCGTGCCTGCTCCTTTGCACCCACACTCATTTTCCTTGGCCCTGCTCCTGCAGTCCCTCTCCTCATTTCCCTGTCCCAGCTGCACTGTGGCTGTCACCATGCCAGCTGTGTGCTGGATTCCCAGCTTTAGGCAGAGAAAATCTCTCATCTCGTGCTTCTCCATGGGATCTAAAGGGGGTTTAACTTTGGTTCGCTGCAGGAGATGCCACCCAACTGGGCTCCTGAGTGAGGGGCCATGTCCAGAGGATGTGCTGGATTACACCAGGGCTTTGCTGCAATGCTGTTCTGACTGCAAACATCACTTCCCTTTCCCAGCTGGCTGCCATACCTTCCCCTAGGCTGAACTCCTTGCTCTGTAGGGTGAGAGGTCTCTGGTGGGGCTGTTCAGTTATGTCTGGAAGTGTCGTCTTCCAGCCTGGTCACAGGGGCGTTTTCCTGGGGCAGGATCCAAGGATTCCCAGAGGAGGCTCAGGAGGGTGGCAGACAAAACCAGGCATCTCCTTGGCATTGTTACGTGATGGGCACATGCTTGGCACAAGATGCAGCACCCTTCTGACCACACTGCAGTGATGAGGTGATGGGGTGTCACCGGAGGACACACGTGAGCAGCAAGTGTTTTTTAGCAGTGCAATTTGCAACCTTTTGTGCTGCTGGAGCTAAGGAGGAGAGAGATGGTTGGTGGCCAGACACTGGCTTCCCTCCCAGCGCTCAGTGGGGCTTGTCAACACCATAGGTTTTGCAGATGGAGACCTGCCAGGAAACGGCGTCCCCAAGCCTCCCAGGTGGGTTGGCAGGTGGCTTCCCAGCTCCACGGCCAGAGATGAGGTTAGTGAGATGTGCAGAGCCCTGACACAGTTATAGAAAGCCTCCTGCACGCTTGCAGCCTCCCCAGGCCCTTGAAAGAGATTACCTGGATTTTTACATCTTCATCCCCATTTCTCTGCTCCATGACAGCACAGGAGCAGGACCTGCTCTCTTCTCTGGGTTTGCCATGGAGCTTGCTCCTCTGGGAGGTAAGGCCACCCCAGCAGATCCCTTTCCTGGGCACAGCAGCTGTTGCCCAGGCTGGTGTCCCTGCACCAAGGGCACCTCCCAGCTCCCCTCCGCAGCCAGCTGAGGTGCAGCCAGTTCCATGGGAAGGCTGCCAGGCAGAGATGCTGTGCGTGCATTTTGGTGGCTCCAGACAACGGATAAATGACACACCTGCTTGGGCAAAGTTCATTGAAATGGCACCGCTGGTGCCGCCGGCGGCCTCTCGCAGCAGTTAGCAGGTGTGACTTGGTAGCTGTGAGCACGCATTTTCCACTGCACAGCCCTTTGTTCAGCTCCTGCTGTTACCCTGGCTCCATTCCGGCTGCTAAGCTCACAAATCTCCCCTTAATGAGAAAGTTAAAGTCTTTCCAGTGTTCAGCTTCCTCAAACACATCTCACAGCCCCATGGCTCGCGTGAGCCCTTCCGTATCAGCTGGGATCTCCAGTGGCATGAACTGAAGTGGGACTGGCACATTGCTGTGTCCCCTAAAGTGAACAGAGCCCTGAAGCACAGCCAGCTTGGCTGACCTCCCTCGTGCCCTCCGCATAGTCCAGTACTTTGTTTGAAACACGTTGCCTACAGAGGAGATAGAGCCGTGGCTGAATTGAAGTTCTAACAAGGGTAAGCAGCATGTGTGGCCTCTGCCTTCCCCTCCCTTCACAGGAGAGGACAAGAGTAGCCAGATTGCATGGTACTTGGGGACATGGCACTTGGCTGAGCAGCACAAGCAGCTGGTTTGGGGTGCCTGGTTGCCCTGACACAGACCGACAGCTCTTTGAGGACTTCTCAAGCTTGGTCATGTTGATCAGGAAAAACAGGTCCCCACTCAGCTGCCCAGGATTCTGGCAGGACATCTGTTATCAGGGCTGGGGAAACCCTTCCCCTCTAATCCCTCCTGATAGAAAGGTGCTTCAGGCACCCTCTCCTCTGCTCTTGTGAGTCCTCATACATCTTGTGTCCACTTCTGGAGTCCTGAGCACAGTGGGAACATGGAGCTGTTGGAGTGAGTCCAGAGGAGGATAGGGCTGGAGCATATCCCATATTAAGACAGGCTGGGAGAGCTGGGGTTGTTCAGTCTGGAGAAGAGAAGACTCCGGGGAGACCTTAGAGCAGCTTCCAGTACTGATAAGGGCTCCAGGAAAGCTAGGGAGGGTGTCCTGATCAGGGAGTGCAGGATGAGGGGAGTGGTTTTCAGCTGAAAGAGGGGAGATTGAGATGGGATCTTAGGAAGAAATGTTTTCCTTTGATGTCAAGAGGCCCTGGTCCAGGTTGCCCAGAGCAGGGGTGGCTGCACCATCCCTGGAGGTGTTCAAGGCTAGGTTGGATGGGGCTTGTAGCCCCTGATCCAGTGGGAGGTGTCCCTGTCCATGGCAGGGGGTGTAACTGGATGAGCTATAAGGTCCCTTCCAACCCAAACCATTCCATGATAATACAACTAATGGGTCTGGACCTTCCTCCCACCAGCCCCATTTTCCCAGCAGTACCTGACCCAGGGGTACACTAGAGGGCTTAGACCCCTGAGTAACTCAGGGTCCAGGGCTACCTGCGTACATAAGTACCTCATTACATGGCTGAACTAATCCTTCAGTATCAGGTGTCCCCATAAACATCCGTGCTTGAAGAGAGTGGCCACTCTGGTGACACATGCACCGCGTCGCACCAGCTCTGCAGAGTCACGGGGGAGGCTGCCAGGGGGGCTTTGGATCAGAGAGAGGCTCGTGTTGGGCTTTTATTAATGAAGTGCCTGGGGAGAGAGAGATGGACATGGTGTAACCCTCCTGTGCCGTGCTGGGAGTTTCCAGGCAGAGTAATTAAGCTACCAATAGTGTGGTTTTTGAACAAGAGGTGCAACTCAGCCCCTTGGCAGAGGTGCCTGGTGCAATCCAAGAAGCTCAGGGGGCCCTGAGACACCTCCACAGGGCTGGCAGATGTGATACAGGATCTATGGGAAACCTGTGCCCTTCTGGCATGACAGATGGCGGCCAGGTGGGCTACCCCAGGGTGTCTCAGATGGCACTGGGTGATAGCAGTGTGATGCTGCTAAGGGACACACCTGAATACAGAGTTATCTGATATGTATGAGTGTACACCCAGCCCTCTCAAACCCACATGCATTGCAGACATCTGTCCCCCCATGCCTCAGTTTCCCCAGCAGTGTTACATGGCTACACTGCCTTGCAGTGATCACACTACATACGGTGACCCAGCCTTCACCCTCCAGCCCCTCTGCACTCTCTGCCCCACGCTCCACTAAGCTCCACTGCCAGGGGTGCCCAGCAGAGCTCCAAGTAGCCCCTGGGCACTCGATCCCCTCTCTGCCTCCATTAACAGCAAGCCTCCTTTCTAAATAGAGGAGCTCCTGCCTCCAGCTGCTGGTATGTGATCTGTCTTTAGCAGGTAGATTAAAGAGCCCTTTAGTGCCTGGAATTTCATCCCCATGAAGGCACTTAGGCACTGCAATCAAAACACTTCTCAGCCTGGCCACTGATAAGCTGAGTGGACAGAGCACCCCATGCCTCACTCCAAAGCTTTCTCCTGCCCTCCAGCTGCATGTGGGGCTCATCTCAGCTCTTCCTAGCAATGGGCTTGCCCATGCTCTGTGGTGATGACTCCTCCACCACGTGCGTTCTGTGCAGCTCATGGACCTCCCTATCTCACTTGTGCTTTACCAGTGTTCAATTCTTTGGTCACATAAACATGCTTCTTGCAGCTCTGTGTGGGACAAGGACTTCACAGCTAAATGTACCACCACTCTCATTCCCCTTTACCTCAGGACAGTTCATGGCCTGCCTCATGCAGATGGGGAAACTGAGACACGAGGAGACCAAAGGGTACCCAGTGAGTTTATTGAAAAGCAGGGAAGAGCCTCTAGTGCCCCAGCTACTTCGCAGAGTCAGGGCAAGCTGCTATCATCATGCTGATCTGGAAGGAGGTGGCCAGCCCACTCGAATTCTACACCAAAGCCCTCAGGGCATCCCAGCAGGGGCACCAACCCAGCTCTGAGCACAGAGGGGCAGCAGCGAGGTTCCACTGACAGAGCAGAGGCCACTGAAGCAGGGTGAAGCTGTTTCTGGTGTCTCCATCCTTCATGGTCCAGACGGGATGGGTGTCAATAGGGAAAACTGTCATACTCACACAGGGGTAGAAGGGTCAGGGAGGGGATCAGAACTGCGGCAAGGTCATCCTGGGGCTGCAACCAGCCATGATGAGGAGTTCTCGGGTTCAGGAAAGGGCAAACTCAGCACAAACAAGGAGAGCTGGGACTTCCCTACCAGTCAGCTTAACTCCAATTCCCTGCAAAGCACTGGAACAATTAATCACACGAGCTGTTGCAAGCCCGTGATAGATAACGAGGAAATGAGTAACAACCAGCCTGAGTTTGTCAGGAACAGAGAGTGTCACACAGTCGCATTTCCTCGTACAGCGGAGCAGCAGGCCCAGCAGCCGGGGAAGCAAGAGGTGTCAATTATCCAGAGATACACAAGGATTTTGACAAGGTTTCTCAAGATGTTCTCCCAAGCAAGTTCTGAAAACGTAGATGGGAGAGAAGTCATACTTCAGGCAGCATGATGTGTTCGAGAAGCTCTGCATGAGATGCATAAGCTCTTTACCTGAGTTGTCTGGGGGATGGAGGTGTCCTCCTGGCTCTGGTATGATTTTCTTTTCATTAGCGGCCTGGGAATAAGACAGGGAAGGGGCCACATGAAAGCAAACCCAGAAGTGAGCTGAAGCAGGACAGCGTGGCCAAGCATTTCCTTGGGTGTGCATGGGCCCCTCACTACAAGAAGGACAATGAGCTGCTGGAGCACATCTGGAGAAGGGGAACAGTGCTGGGGAACCCAGGGGTTCTGTGTAAGGGTGAAGGAACTCTGATTGTTTAACCTGGAGGAGAGGAGGCTGAGGGAAGACCTCATCACTGTCTACAACTCTCTGAAGGGAGGTTGTAGTGGGGTGGGTGCTGGTGTCTTGTCCCAAGTAAGAAGCCCAAGAAAAAGAGGAAAAGGCCTCAAGTTGCTCCAGGGGAGATTTAGATTGGATATTAGGAAAGTTTTCATTACTGACAGAGTGGTGAAGCACTGGCAGCCACTGCCCAGGGCAGTGGTGGAGTCCCCATCCCTGAAGGGATTCAAAAATCATGTATACGTGGAACTTTGGGACATGGTTCAGCAGGCACAGGGTTGTTGGGCTGATGGTTGGATTGGATGAGCTTAGAGGTCTTTTGCAACCTTAATGAATCTGTGATTCTATTGTCCATATTGAGAGATCCCACTCAAACAGCTACTTTAGGGACTGCCTCTGGTCTCTGCACTCAGAAGCACCCACCTGCCCTGCCACCAGCACTCCTGGGTGCCTCAGCCTGGACACTGGTGGCTACATCTTTTCCTGATGTGGAGAGGCCAGATTCACCCCTGCACAACAGCCAGAGAGCAGGCACTTAGGCAGCAGCTGCTGGTTAAAGCAGGGCTGCCGTGCAGACCTCCAGCCACTCCTAAACCAGCATCTTTCTCCACATGAACACCTTTGTTTGTAAGCTATGGGTGCATGAGGCAGAAAGGAGTGCACCCCTACGCCACTGTAGTGTTACAAGTGCTGGGCTCTCAGCTCTTTTGCAGAGAAAACAAGACAGTTTTAGAAACTTAAATGTGTTTGCTCATTGCACCAATGAGTAAAACGTTTGAACGTGGATTTCATGGAGGAGGTAGAGACTCAGGCTGGGGAGCACCCACCTCTGCCAGCTGCAAACCCAGCAGAGGCACAGGCGCTGATGGAGGTTGTCCCAGGCTGAAGGAGGGGATGCTGGCCAGTCCTAGGAGGAGAGCATTGGCTGCTGCACAGGAGTGGGAGGAGGCAGCTGCCCCACAGCCCTTCCATCCCAACAGGGCTAAGGAAGCAGAGCTCCTCCACAGCTCCTCATTCCCTCCCCCGTCTGCTCTGAGGCCATTAGGGCTCTGCGGGAGGGCAGCAATCACCCACCTTGTCAGATACATTTCAGTGCCTCTCTTCCCCCTCGTTCCGGTGAAGGGTGCCTGGCACGCAGCCGCATGATTGACTCTAAATATAAGAAGGCAAAATAACCGAAGGCCACCCATGGAAAGCCGTGTGCCAGCTCCTGACAGCACGCACGTCCTCCTCCCAGCTCATCAGCCTGGTTGACATGACACTTCTCTTTCTCTGTCAGCTGGAGGAAGTCAGCTCACCGAGGTCCTCAATTGGGATGCAAACAAGTTTGTGCCACCCCAGGCTGCTGCTTTGCAGATGAGCATCTAGCTTCCAAGGTGCAGTGAAGGGGAACATGGCCCTCAAGGAGAGTGTGCACCAGCACCTCAGCATTTGATGGGTGGTTGGGGATGTCCCACCTTGATGGAAACATGAAAATGCGTTCTACTGTCACACAAGAGGGAGAAGGAATGATGTGAGATGAGGGAACGTGGATATCTATCTCCTATATGAGCATCCCAGGAGCTGCAGCTTGATGGGAAGAAACACACTCAGGGAAGTGGTGAAGTCCACATCCCTGGAGGTGTTTAAAAGATGGGCAGATGAGGTGCTCAGGGTTGGTTTGGTAGTGGACAGGTATGGTTGGATTTAATGAGCTCACAGTCCTTTTCCAACCAAATGTTTCTAAAATAAGAGGGAAGCTTGCAGGGATCCTCAAGTTTGGTGATACTGGAGCCTGAAGCATGGGGACAGGGAAGCAGTAGGAATTCAGGAGATATCGACAGATGGAAACTCACTGCTGCTGGAAAGGAAGATCATCCAAAGCCATGGGGTGACCTTAACTCTGTCCCTGGGCCATTGTGGCATAGCTGTGGTTATGTGGCTGGTTGCCTGTAGACGAGGATGATGCTCACAGTGGCAGAGGCCACAGGGGAGCTGCAGGGGCCAGGTAGTCGTAACAATAGCCCTGTCACTGCCTGCACGTGGGTGTCCCCAGTGGGCCCAGATGTGGTGGGTTTCACAGAGAAGAGAGAAAAGGGAGCTGATGGACATCTCTGATCTCACATCTGCTGATACCAACAGCCTTCAGAGAGCTAAAATATGGGTGATTGGGTGAACTCCTTGAAAAGTTTCATTGGCTTTGGCTTGTAGGTTTTTTTTCCTCACTTGTGTGTTTTTACGCAGCAAACGTGAATGCAAGCAGGCATTTAGAGATAAAACTGGTGTTACTAATAATGATTATGATAATGCTGCCACCAAGAATAACTGTGCAAACACTGACACAGGGAGGTCAGGAGATGCTGAGTTCTAACAAACACATGTGCTTGCAGAGCTGCAGACGACCAATGGGTTCAAGCTGGGGCTGGCTGGGTAACCAGGCTGCTGCTACCCTGGAGCTGTGGTCCCGAGGGTCCACACACACTCAGCACAGCCATCCAATAGTCACAGCACTGATGCAAGGCTAGGAACTGGCAGAAATTGTGTCAGCATCCCTGGAAGTCTCTGGGATTGATTAGGGCCATGAAGATTATCCAGGGGCTGGAGTAGCTCCCCTACAAGGACAAGCTGAGAGAGTTGGGATTGTTCAGCCTGAAGAAGAGAAGGCTCCAGGGAGACCTTAGAGCAACTTCCAGTACTGAAAGGGGCTCCAGGAAATCTGGGGAGGGGTTCTAGACCAGGGAGTGCAGGGTGAGGATGAGGGTGAATGGCTTTCAGCTGCAAAAGGGGAGATTGAGATAAGATCTTATGAAGAAATGTCTTGCTGTGAGGCTGGGGAGGCCCTGGCCCAGGTTTTCCAGAGCAGTGGTGGTTGCCCCATCCCTGGAGTAGTTCAAGGCCAGGTTGGATGGGGCTTGGAGCCTCTGATCCCATGGGAGGCGTCCCTGCCCATAGCAGAAGTTGGAACTGGATGGGCTTCGAGTTCCTTTCCAAGCCAAACCATTCCATGATTCCAGGATTTCAGGTTCTTGGCGCAGGTCCTGAAGTGGAGATCACCATGAAGACAGGAGCTGTGCTTGGCCACTCCTGGCTGCAGGGGCTTTGTTGCAGGGATGGATGAGTGTGCACGTGTGTGTGTGTGTGTGTGTGTGTGCGCGCGCGTGCGCACACACACCAGTAGGGGCAAAGTGGGGTCTCAGGCCATTTCTCCTCCTGGAACTAAACCTACCCTGTCACTATCCATGTCGGGTGACTGCGTGATCGATATGCAGTTGTTTCCCTTCTATTTTTGTCTTATCCTTGTCAGCAAGCTCTGTCCCCTCCTGTTGGGTTCTCCTTCTGGTTCTCCGTGGACACACTATCCTTGTTCACTGGGATGGTGTGAGGGTGGTGGGTCTAAAGCACTTTGCAGTCCTTGCCTCTTCACGAAAAGGGTTCTCAAGCTGTGGCAGAGGCTGCCCAGGGAGGTGATTGAGTCCCCATGTATGGAGGGATTTTAAAGACAGGCAGATGAGGTGCTCAGGGATCTGGTTTAGTAGTGAAGAGGTCCGGTTGAACTCGATGATCTCAAATGTCTTTTCCAACCTAGGGACTCTGTATGATGCTATATATGAAGACACAGTACAGGAGATGGAGTTTTACCATCGCCTCGGAGCAACTGCGCTTTTCCGTTTCTTCCAAGACTCACACCAGGGCCTCCTCTCTGCATGTGTGGTCCCTTGGACTGCGGAGCACTCATAAATAAATAAGGGGAAAAGTTCTTAATCTTCATTCGAAAGCTCCTGGTATCACAATGCTGCGGCACAAAAGCCATCTTATTAGCCCCAAGTGCAAAATGCTGCCTTTTCTTGCAGAAGCTCATTAATTGCAGGTCACCATTCAACAAGAAAGATGAGGCACTTGAGTTCTTCAGGCTCTCATTAGCCACAGAGCTGAACAGTATGTGTGAAATTAACAGTCACCTGAGTACCTCTATAATTTCATAATTATTAGGCCTAATGGGTTAGTCTCTGCCAAATGGGTTTAACTCCTTCCTTGCCAAAGCGGAGAACTGCACGAGATGCCAAGGTTGGCGTCTTTCATAGGTTTGAGAACCATTTCACAGCTTTCTTGGGGAAATAATAATAAGAAGGGGAACTTTCCAGGATCATGTACTGTTTGCATTTTTTAACATATGTTTAGCTTTTAATTATTCATATCCAGCGCGCCAAGGAAGCCGATAGCCTGCATCCCGGCGAGTGGGTGAAAGAGCTTTCTCTGCAAAGGGATTTTAATTGGTTTTAAAATGTGTTCCACGTGTGTGTTTATATTTGCCTCTGTGTGTGAGAGTTGAGCCTTTGGTTTTTCTTCTCCTTGATGATTACATTACATTATTTCCCGTCTCTTACATTTTTATTTATCTTAGGCTTAAAAAGCAAAATCAGAGCTGAGATTTCTGTCTCTGCTTTTGAACTCAAGGATCTTGGAAATGGCACTGCCTTTTAATGGGGATTTTCTCCTACTTGAAACCAGCTCAGACAAGAAGCTGGAGGGGAAAGCTGCCTCTCACCTCCAAGTAGCTAATTGTTTTCCTTGCCTTTTGTCTCGTATTCAGAGTGTGGGTGCCTCGTGCCAGGTGGAATATGCACAGCACAACCAGCCCCAGTTTGTAGCTCCCTAATTTGGGGAGTACCATCCCCTTGGTCACCACATTGTACCCTGTGAGGGATGCACCAGACAGCCCTCTCTACCCCCACAACGTGGGGAAACAGCCCCTTCCCTCACCAGTGCTGCCCACACTGCCGGCATGTCCGTCTCCGCTGCTATCATCCTTGCAAAGACTGGATTCAGGCAGAGTGTCACTACTCAGACCAGCCCTAAGCACGCAGCACATGTGGGACCTGTGAATTAAAGCTGCTTCTTTAAAACATCTCTGCACTCACCCCAGAATGAGTCATGCTTGGAATCACATAATCATAGAATGGGTTGGGCTGGAAGGGAACTCAAAGCCCATCCAGTCCCACCCCTGCCATGGGCAGGGACACCTCCCACTGGATCAGGGACTCCAAGCCCCATCCAACCTGGCCTTGACACCTCCAGGGTTGGAGCAACCACCACTGCTCTGGGCAACCTGGGCCAGGGCCTCCCCACCCTCACAGCAAAACTTTTCTTCCTAAGATCTCATCTCAATCTCTCCTCTCAGAGATCAAAACTGTTCCCCCTCATCCCATCCCCGCATCCCTGACCAAGAGACCCTCCCCAGCTTTCCTGGAGCCCCTTTCCTGGAAGCTGCTCTAAGATCTCCCCAGGGCCTTCTCTTCTCTGGGATGAACAACCCCATCTCTCTCAGTCTGTCATTGCATGGGAGGTGCTTCAACCCTCAGATCATCTCCGTGGCCTCCTGTGGACCCCCTCCAACAGATTCATGTCCTGAGGACTCCAGAACTGATATAAGGCTTCAGGTGAGTTCTCACTGGAGCAGAGTAAGGAGGCATAAAGAATGCTGTGGTCTCCTCCAAGACCCAGGTTATATTCCCCTTTTCCACTGCTTTCAGCCTTGATGGAACCCTTGGCAGTGATGTGAGAACACAGGCTACATGAGACAAGGTTGAGCTGGTCCTGGTGTTTCTCACTGTGTGGCTGAGGATGATGGTAGAAATAGTGAAGAACTCTGGCTTGAAGGGATCCATCCAACAGGGTCCAACTTGCTGCAGGATTAAACCCTGAGAGCTCCTGTTCATGAGTCTTTGTGTCCCAAATGGCTGCAGATGTGTTAATAGAAGAGAGCTGAGACCCATGAGGAGTGACCGTCCATGGGCCAGCTCTGTGTGCATATCTCCCCTTCTCTAAAGGTTTTTCCAGTGTCACCCCAAAGCAAAGTGAGATGTCATAGCATCCACCTCCTGCCTGGAGAAGGGCTGCACCAGCCCCAAGCTCTGCCCAACTCCAGCCCACAGCCCCCTGGCTCTTTTATTCTGTCATATTTTAGAAGTTGTGGGGTTTTTTTTAACTGACGCTGCCCTGATATGTGATTCATTGTGCAAGGGCTAAGGAAAGGAGGCTTGAGGTTTGAATTCCAGGACTGCACTGAGGGTGAGCAGTTGGTAGGACTGCACAATGTCTGGGACACAGCAAGTTCATTAGGTGCCTCAGGGCTGGGAACCCTGTGGCTGGGGTGCTCGTGGCAGCAGCAGGGGAGAACCTGAGGATGCTGATCTCCAGTGGATTTCACACAACCCTTTTTGAGAAGGGAACTGGCTGGGATACCTACAGGCCATTGGAAAGGAGACTCTGGGAGGCAGAGGCTTGGATGGACATCAGCATCAGAGCCTGTGAGCTAATACCTTCCTGGCGGCGTTCAATTCCCTGTGCTGCCTGTGCTGGGAGATCAAGGCTGGGAGGAGGGAGGGTCTTGCTTTACTTAGGTGCTGGAGAAATGTCTTCTTCGATGATATTTCACCTTACCTCTCCTTGCCACATCTGTCAACTTCTGCTAATTACTGAGTTTGCTATCACCCTCTGCGCTGATGTGAAGGGTAGGAAAAAGAGAAAAAGGAGGTTAAGGGATTCTACAATTATAAATGATGTCTGGCAGGCTAAGGTACCATATAATGCATTATAAGCACTTAAAAAGCTAACCCATTCTGTCTTCTTTCTTTGGCATAAATAATGGCTTTTTTATGAATAAATCATGCAGCCAAGGTCTCTGAAAATAGCAGGAACCTGGAGCAGAATGTCTCCATCCTCATTTTTGCTAGGACAGCAGAGAAGTCAGCAATCCACTCCATCACCGTTGATAAACCAGGGCGAACGCAACTCCCAGTAATGAAATAGGGAGATAAAGTTTCAGGAGGGTGAGCAGGGCAGGGGGATATTTCTGCCAAAGCACCGATTGCACCCAGGCTCCAAATGAAACATAATGGACTCGGAGGAGATAAGCATTTTTTTCTGCCCCATGAATAAAGCAAGACCTCATAACTCATTGACAGGCAAAGCTGCCAGCAACTTAAAAGTGCTTCCTTCTGCTTCTGGTTTGTGTTTCCTTTTAATGAAGCTCCTCCAAAGCCGAGGGGGGGCTTAGAAGTGGGGCTGGAAACATGCCCTGCCTTTGCGTGTGTGGAGCCGGACTCGCTGCGGGCGGTGGAGAGGGCTGGGGGGGTGGTGGGAGCCACCCAAACCTCAGCACAAAGGGCTCGCAGCTGCACTGCATGCGGGAGAGGCTGCCCGGCAGAGAGGGAGGTCTGCCTGCCCCTGCCTGCACTCCGAGGTGAGGGTTCAAGGTGGGCACAGGGCCTCTGGTCAGCCCTCACACCTCCTGCACCCTGCTTTGCACTGCCCTGATTGGTCTCTCCTCTCTCAGGAAGGGGCCACCCCTCTTGCAAAGGCTCCATCCTGGCTCCCTGGTCTGGCAGGAGATGTCTCACTCCAGCCACCCAAAGGGTGGAGATTTGGAGGATGTCTTGGAGTGCACACATGGTCTGAGCACAACAGGTCAGACTCCACATCCTAGCCCTTGGTGCTGGGCTCTGCTGGACGCCAGTTTTCCCCTCCAAGCACAACTCATGCTCTGGCTTGTGAGAATCCAGTGAGGAAAAGCTCATCCCGTAAAAGTATTTCTCCAGAGGGTGCAGGGGTAGGAGCCCCTGCCCATACTCATCATAGAATCCTCAGTATAAGAAGGATATGGAGCTGTAGGAACGAGTCCAGAGGAAGCTACAAAGATGATCAGAGAGCTGAAGCGCCTCCTGTATGAGGATGGTCTGAGAGTCAGGGTTGTTCAGCCTGGAGAAGAGAAAGCAGAAGTCATACCTGTCAGGATTTGTGAAGCACTTTTGGGCCTCCGGGCCTCCCAAATCTATACTACATGTATACTACAGGCCACCTGATAAAGAAGAGGCAACTGATGAAGTTTTCTTCCTCCAGCTACAGGAGGCTTTACACTCAAAAGCTCTCACACTACTCAGGGACTTCAACTACCCTGACATATGCTGGAGAAATAGCATGGCAAGCTGTAGGCAACCCAGGAGAATCCTAGAGTGTGTTGAGAATAACTTCTTAGTCCAGCTGATAGAGATTTGCCTCAGTCTACACTGATAATCACTCTTCTCACCCCTCCTGGGTCATGGGACAGCAAGATGGTGACCAGGGGGGTAAACTCCCTCCCACTGTAGAGGAGAATCAGGTTTGTGACCACCTAAGGAACCTGAACATATATAAGTCTATGGGACCTGATGAGATGCATCCAAGAGTCCCGAGGGAATAGGCAGATGTGCTTGCCAAGCTGCTCATCATGATATTTGAAAAGTCATGGCAGTCAGGACAAGTCCCTGGTCACTGGAAGAAGGGTAACATGCCCAATTTTAAAAAGGGCATAAAAGCTGACTCTGAGAAGTACTGACCTGTCAGCCTCACCTCTGTGCCTGGGAAGATCATGGAACAGATCATCCTAGAAGCTCTGCTAAAGCACATGGAGGACATGGAGGTAATTAATGGCAGCCAGCACGGCTTCACCAGGGGCAAATCCTGTATAACCAACCTAGTGGCTTTCTATGATGGGGTAGCCACAGCAGTGGACATGGGAAAACCAAGGGATGGGATCTATCTGACTTCTGTAAAGCCTTTGATACCGTCCCCCACAACATCCTTCTCTCTAAATTGGAGAGATATGGATTTGATGGGTAGATGGTACAGTGGATAAGAAACTGATTGGAGGGTTACATTCAGAGAGTAGTGGTCAGTGGCTCGAAGTTCAGATGGAGATCCATGACAAGTGGTGTCCCTCAGGGGTCTGTACTGGGACCAGCGCTGTTTTATCTTCATTAATGATGTTGACAGTGAGATTGAGCTGAGTGATGTAGTTGCCACATCAGAAGGACAGGACGTCATCCAGAGGGACCTGGACAGGCTGGAGAAGTGGGAATGTGAGTACCTCATGAGTTTCAACAGGGCCAAGTGCAAGGTCCTACACCTGGGTCGAGGCAATCCTCATTTTCAGTATATGATGGGGGATGGCATGATTGAGAGCTGCCCTGCAGAGAAGGACTTGAGGGTGCTGGTCGATGAGAAACTCAGCATGAGCCGGCAATGTGCACTCACAGCCCAGAAGGCCAACCGTGTCCTGGACTGCATCAAAAGAAGCGTGGCCAGCAGGTCAAGGGAAGTGATTTTTCCCCTCTATTCCTCTCTTGTGAGACCTCATCTGGAGTATTGCGTCCAGTTCTGGAATCTTTAATGTAAGAAGGAGATGGAGCTGTTGTAATGGGGCCAGAGGAGGCTACAAAGATGATCAGAGGGCTGGAGCACCTTTCACACGAGGACAGGCTGAGAGAGTTGGAGTTGTTCAGCCTGGAGAAGAGAAGATCCTTGAGGAGATCTTATAGTGACTTTCCAGTATCTGAAAGGGGCTACAAGAAAGCTGGAGAGGGACTATTCATAAAGGTTTGTGGTGATAGGATAAGGGGGAACGGGTATAAACCGGAGAGGGGCAGATTTAGACTGGACATAAGGAAGAATTTCTTCATCATGAGAGTGGTGAGACACTGGAACAGGTTGCCCAGGGAAGTTGTGGCTGCCCCATTCCTGGAGGTGTCCAAGGCCAGGTTGGATGGGCCTTGGGCAGCCTGATCTTGTGGGATGTTCCTGCCCATGGCAGGGGGTTGGAACTAGATGATCTTAAAGTTCCTTCCAACTCAAACCATTCTATGATCCTATGATGTCTCCATCATCTCCTGAGCTGCAGCACCAAGTGCCAGAGGCCAAACAACTCATGACATGTTCCTGTACATCTCCATTACTGCTCCTGCCCCATGCCCAAAGGAAAGCCACACTGGGTTGAGGGCACCACCACCAGAATGCTGGATGGAATCATGACACTGGGTGTCATCCTGCAGCTCACACTCAGAGGGAAGCAGTCCTTTTTCCTCAGTGGGCCAGTTTCACTGCAGCCTTACTTTGCTGGGGCCAAGGGACAGACTTACAGTAGAGTCCTTTCTGTACACAAGCAAACTTGATCCACCTCATTTAAGATGGGCTGGAGCTCAAGGTGGAGATGAGATTTGCATTTATAGCAAGAGTTTAGCATCTGCCAGGTGTAGCACAGTGGCATGGGCTGTGCTCCAGAGCAGCAAATTGGAACCAAATATTCACCAGTGACAGGAGCAAGGGTGTCTGCTACCAGGGAGCTCTGCCTTGACCAACTGGTTGTGGCCTCAGATTTTCAGAGAACCACGGAATCATGGAATGGTTTGGGTTGGAAGGGACCTCAAAGCCCAGCCAGTTCCACTCCCTGCCTTTGACACAACTCCTACTGCTCAAAGCCCCATCCAACCTGGCCTTGAACACCTCCAGGGACGGGGCAGCCACCACTGCTCTGGACAACCTGGGCCAGGGCCTCCCCAGTCTCATAGAAAAATATTTCTTCCTGAGATCTCATCTCAATCTCCCCTCTTTCAGATGAAAACCATTATCTCTCATCCTATCCCTGCAATCCCTGACCAAGAGACCCTCCTCAGCTTTCCTGGAGCCCCTTTCAGCACTGGAAGCTGTTCTAAGGTCTCCCTGGAGCTTTCTCTTCTCCAGGCTGAAAAACCCCAGCCCTCTCCGCCTGTCCTCGTACGGGAGGTGCTCCAGGCCTTGGATCATCTCTGTGGCCTCCTCTGGACTCACTCCAACAGCTCCATGTCCTTCCTGTTGTGAGGACCCCAGGTACAATTTTTTGGGGCCCATCCCAGGGTGCTGGGAGGATTGGAATGAGGATGCAGTGAGCATTGCCTACTCTGGGCTCTCTGCAGCTCTGCACCAAACCCTCGCAGCAGCAGCAGCACAGGGCAGGCAGGAAGGCCGGGAGCCCACAGACTCACTGGCTGTTAATCAGCTCACCGCAAGCCCTGAAACCCTGTTCCTGGGGCCATGGGTTGAATTATGGCTTCAAGAGGAGCTCTCCAGAGCCAGCCTGGAGCTGCAGGGGCCAGGGTTGTGCTGGGGTGCAGAGGTCACATCTATGCAGCTCCCAGCAGCATGAAAAGGCAGAAAACCAGCCTGTCCTTTGAGGAGAATTAAGTGTAGATGATGGGAAAACAGAGTAGAAAAAAACTGGTGAGGCGGGTGGGAGGTGGCTAAGGGGAATGGCTGCATGTCTAGGGGAAATGGCTATTGGAGAGGGGAAGATTTAGACTGGAGGAGGAATGGGGAGACACTGGAACAGGTTGCCCAGAGCAGTGGTAGCTGCCCAATCCCTGGAGAGAGCAAGACCAGGTTGGATGGGGCTTTGACCACCCTGATCCAGTGGGAGGTGTCTCTGCTCATGGCAGGGGATGGGACTGGATGGGCTTTGAGGTCCCTTCCAACTCAAACAGTTCCATAATCCTATGGTTCTATGAAAACAACAGTTAGTGAAGTGTTCAGGGCTGTATTGGGCAAGGCCAATTGCTGGGGCCCAGTTGCAGATTAAACCCCTGTGCCAGCACTCTACTGCACCGTCCCCTTGGAAGGAGCTTTGGGAGGCAGCACTCCACCTTTGCACCCCCAGGGACACATGTGAGTCTGTCTCTGAGGACCTGGCCTCTGGGGACATTTTGGGCTGTGGCCCACTGTGACAGCCTCACCAAGGGGGATCATAGAACCACTTGTTGGGAGAAGATCTTTAAGAACATCAAGCCTAACTGTAACCATCCACTGCAAAGAGGGTAAACAGCAGCTCCCTGTGCATTCACTTACCTGTGCATGCACACCCTGCTCAGAAGGCCTCTGTCCAGTTATTCTGGGGGCCAAGCTCAGTGATATGCTGGCACAGCCCCAAAGCCACCTCTGTGTGTCTATTGCACACACAGTCACCAGCATCTCAGTGCTAGCGGGCTCCAGTGGGAGTTTGATTCATTTCAAGCTGTGTCCTGCCGTGACTGCTCAGCAAAACCCCCTCAGGGAGCTGTGAGGTGCAACACAGCTGATGTGAAAGAGTCTGGGCTGTGTACGTGTGGGTGCAGGTTCACCCACACCCTGTGAGAAGCATGCACCCCTCCTCCTGCAGCATCCCCAGGGAACACCTTTAGCACAACCTGTGCTCCCACAGTGTGCCTTGCACGTCCCACCAAACTCTTGTGCACACCCACACACACGCACCTGTCCTGCACTCTCAGGCTATGGACAGAAGCTCTTCAAGTTTTCCTGATTTCCCTGATGCTTTCCCAGGAGATCCTTCCCCCTCTCCATATGCTTTTGCTGCAGGGAAGTTAAGGGTTCCTGGGGTCATCACAAACAGGATTATAGAATCCTGGAATGATTTGTGTTGGAAGGGACCTCAAAGCTCATCCATTTCCACACCCCTGCCATGGGCAGGGACACCTCCCACTTAATCCAGTTGCTCAAAGTCCCATCCAACCTGGTCTTGAAAACCTCCAGGGATGGAGACACCACCACTGCTCTGGGAAACCTGGACCAGGGCCTCCCCACCCGTATCATAAAGAATTTCTTCCTAATGTCTAATCTAAATCTTCCCCCTTCCAATTTAAAGCCACCCCTCCTCATCCTATCACTCTAGGCCCTTGTAAAATGTCCATCCCCAGCTTCCCTGGAGCCCCTTTCAGTACTGGAAATTGCTCTAAGGTCTCCCGAGAACCTTCTCTTCTCAAGGCTGGAGAGCCTCAACTCCCTCAGCCTGTCCTCATAAAATAGGTGCTCTAGTCCTCAGATCATCTTCACGTCCTACTCTGGACCCATTCCAATCGTTCCATCTCCTTCTTATGCTGGGGATTCTGGAACTGGACATTGGACTCCAGGTGGGTGGGGTGGTTCTTCCCTCCTCCCCCTCCAGGTCTCCCAGCCTGCACAGGCAGGTTACAGGCACCACATCCCATCTGAGAAGGCACAGCAGAGGATGCCGAGCAGGAAGAACATCCCATTGCCCTCGTGCTGTCTCATCCGTCCTGTCTGTGCCTGCAGCCCCCAGGCCAGGTGGTTGCTTTGATTCCTTGGGCTTAATTCAGCAAAAGCAGCTTGTGATGTTCCTCCTCCTCCCTGGGGTGGGCTGCTCATTTTTGCCCCACAAGACAATGCCCTCTTTCAAAAACAAAGAAATTATAAAGTACATATGAACATATGGTAACATATATTCTAGGCTGCCTATGTGGCCAATTTTCTGTATGTTACCATATGGTGCCGCGTATTTAGCAAAAATACAACTTGACTGTTTCTCTTTCCATATGGGGATTCTTTTGCCTTAATTAATAACATTGAGCAAAAACTCTTTCTAAGGTTTCCAAGATTTCTGCAAGGGAATATCTTATGACAGACACATGCTCCTCAAGGCTTTCCTCCTTATTTGTCTCTAGCCTTCTGTCCTCATCCTCTTCCGCGTGCTCCAAGGGTGTCTGGGGATGCATCTGGGATGGCGGGGAGGGGGATGCTGCACCCCAGCTTGGCTCTCATCCTCCCAGCACTCACGAGAGCCTTCGTCCCTTCCTCAGAACCTGAACTTCAGCTCCAGGGATGAAGTAGCGATGCACCTGCAGACTGGATCCCTTCCGCTCATCCAGGAGCTTTCAGGAGCTGAGTTAACGAAATATAGGGGCAGCGAGGAAGCTGCTGGTGCAGCAGAGAGAGGCCACTGTGGTCTTCAAAGTAGTGGGAAGCAGCACACTTGCAGCTCTTCAATTAACCTTCTCAGGTGCCATCTATCTCATCTAATAGTAAAATATGTCAAAGCATCATCCCAGGACAAGCCTGCAGCCAATGGCAGTGAGGTGAAACCAGCCCTGGCTCTGTTGAGGTGGGATGGGGTGGGAAGGGTAAGAGGTGCAGACCCAGCTGCTGGATACCCTCTTGCTTTACCTGTCAGAGCCTGTAAAAGAATACTAATAGCTGTGAAGCTCCAGATGTGTCCCTATGCCCCACAGGGACACCCCTGACTCACAGGCAGCAGGCAGAGCAGATCTGGGGTGGGGTGGGAGAGCAGGGGCAGCAGGAGAGATACTGGATTTCCACCTCTCCCCATTCCCTGGGTCTTTAGGGGTTGGGAGGATGCTGCTCTCTCTTTCTGCCACCTGCACACTCTGAGGTGTGGGAAGGGACACAGGCAGTGCATGGGATGGCTCAGCTTTGCTGTAGGGCCGGCAGGATGAGCCCGTGCCTCCTGCTCAGCAGCAGCACTTTCCAGCCTGGCTCCCCATGGGGCTGCCCCTGTTCCATCAGCGACCAGCATGGAGATATCTGGTGATGCTTTGCTGGTCTCAGCTCTCCTAGGCTCCCAAGCCCTCTTTCCTCCTCTGTGCATCTGGGATGGGTTAGGGCAGTGGTGGCTTGCAGCTGGGCATGAAGGTGCTGGGTGCTCGGCTTCCCCTGCCCTTCACTGAGTGCACCCAGGGGAGCCTCAGTGAAAACCTTTTTGGGGGCAGAATCAAGACTTTGGGATTAATTCAACCAGAACCTCCTCGCTGGGCTGCCTTGGTCCCTCTGGCTCCTTACATCCCAGAGCTCCCCATGTCAGAACATTTCTCCCTTGAGGAGTACAACAGGGAATCTACTAAAAACCCTTTCCTCCTATACAGCCCAATTCCCTATCCTGCTCCTCCCCATCACCACCTGCCTTCCTGCATCCCTCCTCACAGCTCTGCATGGATGCTCAAGGGTCCACACGTCTCCTGCTCCTTTGGCAGATGCCCTCGCTGGGATGTTTTGGGCATCCTTTGGAGGACAGGTCTTGGGCAGCACTCTGTGGTGGAGTCTCCATCCCTGGAGAGGTTCAAAACCCATGTAGAAGTAGCACTTTGGGACATGGTTTAGCAGACATGGTGGTGTTGAGCTGACGGTTGGGATGAGCTTAGAGGTCTTTTCCAACCTTAATGATTCTGTGGTGCAAAGCACGTGGGAATTTCCGGGGCCCTGGGAGAAAAGTGAAGGTTGGCCTCGTATTTTAAAAGGGGAAGCAGGACGACGTGGGTAATTACAAGTCTGTCAGCCTGACATTGATCCCAAGCAAAATAATGGAATGGCTGATATGGAATGCAATGAATAAAGAATCAGAAAGGGTGATATAATTAATGCCAATCAACAGGGATTTATGGAAAATAGATCCTGTCAAACCGCCTTGACGTCTTTCTTCCTGTTGTTTTGGGTTTCTTTTTTTCTCTTTAAATCCAGGATTACCCAGTGAGAGAGAGGGGTTTGCTGAGGACACGGAGAACAGCAACCAGTCACCTGATGCCATATGATGTTTTCTTACAAAACTAGGAAAATCCAGCCCCCTCTGTGGGGTGGTTTGGGGCTGGAGATGTCATGGGCTGGAGATGGTCATGGGCATGGCTGCACAGCAGCAACCACAAAGCGCTGTGTCAGGGCTCTGCAGAGGAGCCGTCTCCTGGCAGATGCCACCAGCGATGGGGAGGATCTGCTGGGATGCTCAAGGTCAGGTTGGATATGGCTCGGAGCAACCTGATCGAGTTGAAGATGCCCCTGCTCAGTGCAAGGGGGTTGGACTGAATGTTCTGTAGGGAACCCTTCTGACCCAAATCATTCTAGGATTCTATGGTATCTGTGTCCCAGCAGTGTCCCCTGTAAGGAGGGAGGTCCTGTTAGGAAGTCACCTGTGGGTCTGGGGGTGACACTGGGGAAGGGATTTGTAGAGCATTTTGCACCCAGCTGCTATGGAAAGGACAAAGAACACCAGTGGAAATGGGCAATGAGAATAAAAGCTACATTTCCTCTGTGTTATTCTTTGGATTTGCTCCACTATGCCTTGCACTGGGTGGTGTAAGATCTGGGGAGGGATCCTGGAGGTCACAGCTGGAGAGTGAAGAGCCTTCTCTTAGTAAAAGTCCATCCTAGCTTCAATCCAATGAGGCAGAAGCCTGAGAGGCACAGACAACACAGAGGAAGCGAGAGGCTCTGTGGCCTCCTTTGCCTCCTGGCCCCACAATCTAGGAAACCTGTATGATCCGCCCACCTCTGTGCTGTGTGCTAAGGTGGTCCCTGCTCCTCCAGACCCCATTGCAGATGCTATGTCTTCCTCTGCCTTGCAGTGGTAGCTCATGCAATGGTATTCAAGTCCCAAAACCCTTCCTGGTGTCTTCTACTCCAGCCCTGATTGCTCCAGCCTCAGTTCTGCTTGTTGCTCCTATAAGATGCCGAGCTAATCCCAGTGTGGAGCCAAGCCCTCATCTGCTGGTTCACTGTGACCACTAAGGCTTTGCCAGCCCATTAACCTCTGCCACTGCTGCCAGCAGAGATTCTGTGTTGTGTTGCAAGTTTCCTTGCAGCAAGGTGTGTATGGCTTCATGTCAAGTACAAATCCCCATGGAAACCCACAAGAAGAATCTGGATTCTGGTGTCCTCCTCCAAATAAGATCTTGGTCATCCCCAGATAACATCTTGGTCGTGCTCCTCTGCCCCTTTGAGCCCCATGGAATGGCTGAGGTGACATCCTGGTGGGCTTTGGAGCTTGCCATGGCATGTTGAGGCCGCTCCCAACTCTTGCCTGGCTAGAACTCAACTGGCACGTCCCATCCCCTCCCTCCTGCTCCCTGGGAGCTCGTCCACCAAAGAGGGACAACTCTGCTTCCCTCCAGCCTGGCAGCATTCCTTCTTCAGCCCCAAAGTGTGAACTTGTTGGCCCTGTGGCAGCTCCCAGTGCAGGGCACACAGCACCGAGCCAGGTTCCCCTGTGCCCCTTGACAGGATGGTGCCCTCCTGTACCCAGTTGGCTTCACTGCTAGATCAAGGGCTGAAACCCATCTTCCACTGAGCCAGAATACTAATTGAACTCCTCCTTATCCTTTCATCGTTTCGTTGAGGTCTGACTGTAGGGATCACCTTACAGGGATGTGCCAGGCCTCTGGGAGCCCCTCCGAGACATGATCACCATGCCACACTAACAACTTCTTCTCCAATTTATCAAAAGGGGATGGTCCTGCTCTGCTCTCCACTGGTGCAAACCTCATCTTGAGCACTGGGTGCAGTTCTAGGCACAACAGGGTAAGAGAGGAAGCCAAAAGAGGAGCAGATGAAGTCACTGGGTCTGTTAATCCCAGAGAAGAGGAAGCTAAGGGGAGACCTCATTGTGCTCCGCAGCTTCCTCACAAGGGGAGGAGGAGGAAGAGCAGGCACTGAGCTCTTTGCTCTGGAACCAAGGGCATGGCAGGAAGATGCCAGAGGTGGGTTAAGTTGGACATTAGGAGAAGGTTCTTCTCTCAGAGGGTGGTGGAGCCCTGGAACAGCTCCCAGGGAAGCAGTCATGGTGCCAAGGCTGACAATATTCCAGTAGCATTTGACCAACGCTCTCAACCCCACAGTGTGAATGTTGGGGTGTCCTGTGCAGGGACAGGAGTTGGACTCAATGGTCCTTGTGGGTTCCTTCCAGCTCAGGACATTCTATGTTTCTCTGAAAAGACCACCAGTGGTCAAGAAATGGGTGCCTTGAGCCTCCTCGCCAGGACTCCCTATGCCTGCACTTCGCTACATGGCAGTGAAATGGAGACAACACCAGACTCAGAAGAGTAGAAAGACACTTCACCTGCAATACCAGCGAGTGGAGGTGGCCGAACTGGTGCCAGTTCAGGAGGTGTCCCAGTTCAGGAGGTGTCCCAGTTCAAGAGGTGTCCCTGCCCATGGCAAGGAGTTGGAACTGGATGGGCTTTGAGGTCCCTTCCGACGCAAATCATTCCATGATTCTATGAACTCAGGCTCACACAAGCATTGAAAGGCAGCAGCCTCGCCTTGTAATATTTAAAACGATTTTATTCATGAAAATATGCTGTACAATGCACTATACACAGTTCTTTACATTGCCACATACACAAACTCTAATAGCACGATCAAGAAAGTTACCATTGCCTACGATAGATGCGTGGTGAGAGATGACGCCTGTCAGAGACCCTCCCCCCCAGTCTGTACAGTTATAAATATGAGGGAAAGGATGGACCGCAAACCGCCCGACAAAGGAAACCGGTGGGGCGCCCTCGATGCCATCTCCTTGCTCCAGGCAGGGCTGGGTGGAAGCAGGGCTGGGAGCAGAGGACAATCCTTCTCCCCAGGGGCTCTCCCTGTAGGGTTGAGGGGAGCAGGAGGGAGAGGGGGGATGGAGTGGGGAGGCTGAAGCCAAGCAAGGTGGGTCTGAGGTGAGCTGGGGTGTCTGTCTCCCAAAAGAGAACCCAGAACCTTGAACACAAACACAGGTGAAGAAAATCCTGGTTTCCCCTCCTCTGTGCTCACAGTGGTGGGAGCTTTGGAGGGAGTTCAGCCCCGACACCCCCATGTCACCACCACCACCCCACCCAGCACCCCCCGATCCCTCATCTCCGCTCCCCTCCATCACAGCGGGGCCAGCCCGTCTCACCTCCCCCTTCGCTTTGGGGGGTCTCAGTGCCCGCCTGCCACTGCCTGCCATCCCTTGCACCGCACGACAACTGTACACATGACGCTTACCAACACGACTCCACCGCACACACGACAACCCCACGGTCACGAACCACAAAGACGCAATGGGACGTGATGCCCAGGGTGGACGGGGATGCCCGGGGGCACCACGCAGCGGGGCAGGGGATGCGAGCAGGGCCAGGAGGGGGACAAGGAGGAGGCTTTGCCCTTAGTGCTGGTGCAGCTTCCCCTCTGTGACAATGGTCTGCCCATATCTGCGACACCAAAGAGGGTATTTTGGAGGCTCCTTGTGCCCGAGATTCCCATCTGCAGATGGCCCTGCCTGCCGTGCTGCTGGATGTGTGTCTGGATACCTGGAAGAGCCACCATCCCTTCCCATTCTCCGTGCTTGGGGCGCTGAGCCCTCCTTTCTCCTGTGGCTGCCCTCCCTGTCTCTCCTCGCTCGCAGTCCCTGTGCAGAGCTGGGGTGCTGGGTATTAAATAAAATAACCATTTGCAATCAGTTTCCAACAATTTAAATACACCCATAAGGAGAGGTGGGGTATAAAATGAATGCGGTAATGATCCTGACCAAAGAATAATCCTTCTTTTTTTAAAAAAAAAAAGCATTCAAGAAAGATTATATATAATAGAATATATTAAATTCTGTACATGATCAAATAATGTAAACATAATTAATTAACCTGTGAGAATGTCTTGTAGAGACTCTGCCCAGGGCGAAGGTGAAAGGTAGCATAAGGGGCTCCTCTGTCACACTTCACTGTGGACACACGGGTCAGGAGAGGAGCAGGAGGTGCCCACCCTGGGGTCCTATCCCACCCCGGCTCCAAGCACCACGCTTGCCTGTGGCTCGATGAGACCCAGTGCCTGCACAGTGCTGGAGGAGATGATGCTGAAGCAAGAGGGGAAGATCTGGGCTGTGAAAAGAGGTTGCATCAGCGGACTGACCCTTGCTGCAACCCAGGGGTAGGGGAGTTAGAGAAACTCCATGGTGCGCAGAAGGAAGACGCGCTGTGCAGAGCCCTGTGGGACAGAGCAGCAGCTCTCACAGTCTCCTCCCAGCCCTGCGATCTCTGGACCAGTTGCCCATCAGTCCGCCTGGCTGCCCCACTCCAAAATCCCACAGCAGGGAGCTGTGCAGGATGGCAGAGGGTTCAGGACAGCTGTAGCTCCAACGCATGCCAGGACCACATGTGAACTGTGATCCCCATCCCCATAGAGCTCCAGCCCGTGGCAGGTGGGTGCACCAGGCCGACTCCTCTTACTGCCACCCCTCTAGACCAGCTGTCCTGTCATCTTGGGGACAGGCAGCGATCCTCTAGGTCATGCACGCTGGCTGCTCCTGGAGTCACTCCTGAAACCACTTGCAGCCCCCCAGGAGCTCCACGGCCCCAGCGGTGAACAGGGCAGCACCTCCCTGAGCTCTGAATGCAGGGGAAGCAGCGTGTATCAACCCTGACCACCACATCCCTCCCATCTTCACACACACATCCCCTGCTTGAGAACACCCCCCATTATCCAACACTGTGGACAAGCCAAGATGAGATGTGCGATGGGCACAGTCCTCAGCATTGCCCACAGCCTCTCTCCTTCTCTCTCTAAGCTCGACTTCATCTTCCTTCTGATGCAAAAACTTAATGGCAAAAGAGTGCATGAAATCAAATAAATACAGCCCCCTCCCCTGACTGTGAGCTCCCCAGGAGCCTCCAGCACGAGCAACCCAGGCCAGCAGCACATCCCTGTAGCAGGATCTCCCATGCAGAAGCACGCACACACCCACTCCAGGTAGAGTGACCGTGGCACTCCCAGGCACCTGTGGGCACGTGGGCTGCTGAGATGCTGTCCCCAGGGCTGCAGATTGCATCCCTCCATCACCAACCCTGCTTGGTAAGAAAACCCACCTGGACTCATGCAAGGAGACCTGCAATGGAGATGGCTTGGGCGCACGGGCTTGGCAGAGCTCTGATCTCCACCAGGATTTAGGGGTACCAAGTCCCCCTTTGCCCTGGGCATGGTCTCTGTTCCTGATACTTCTACTCAGAGGACTCGTTTCCTGAGGTGGCTCAGAGCAAATGGTCCCTTTCCAGTAAGGGATGCCCAGCAGGGAATTCCCACACCACACACCACCAGCCATCACCACTCTGTCACCCAGCCCAAGGACAAATCAAACCAGCACCATCACAGCAGGGCACTGGGACTGTCTGGAAAGGCTTTCCCTTCCCACTATCCCTCGAACCCGCCTGGCTCCTGCTCCCTCTCTCACCCTCCATCCTCCAGAGGATCCTTCTGGGAAGACCCAGCAGCTCGGGCACACCTGGGGGCTGAGGGCCCTACCCCATCCCAGTAGTTGACCCTACGGTTTGTGTTTCATGTTTGACCTCAAGCTCAGACCGATGGCTCTGGCCCATCTTAACAAACAAAGGCAGAAGAGAAAGGAAAAAAAAAAAAAAAAGTTAGTCTCAATGTTTCCCTCGTGGCTTCAATGTTCCCCTGGGGTGGGTGTCACCCGGGCACCCAACTCTGGTTCGTGGGCTGTGGACCCCCGGGCAGCGCGGGCACGTTGAGCCCGTTCTGCGGCGGGAGAGCCGAGTCGAAGTTGAAGTCCATCTCATCACTGTCCATAAAGTCATTCAGGATGATGGACTCCACGTCGCACTCCAAGCTCCCGTTGAACATGTCCAGGTCCAGGTCTGCTGGGAACCTGTCTTGGCCCAACACGGGGGGGTGGATGGCCCCCGGGTAGGGGCCCTGCAGTGAATCCAGCAAGCTCATGTGTGCCCCTTGGTTATTAGCGTAGGAATGCAGGTGCCCGTGGTGCGGCATGGCTGTCACACTGCACGTGTCACTGGGCAAGCTCATAAGGCTGACAGGATTAGCTAAGGCACTGGTGTTGACCGCAGGGTGGTGACCGGCTGGTGACGGGTGGTACAAAGCGTTGCTCTTCATGAGAGAGCCTGAGTGGGATGCGTAGGAGGACAAACCCTGCTCCCCATTCCCGCAGAGCAGCGGGTTGTGTCTGTGGCCACGGGCCGGCACCATGGGGCTGGCCTGCGGCAGGGGCAGGTCCCCAGGGACCATGCTCTCCTTGTGCGCGTAGGAGATGGAGGAGAGCAGGTCCTGCAGCGAGGCGTTCCTGTAGGAGCTGACGGGCGAGAAGGTGGCTTGCTTGTTCTCCTGGATGGTCTGCATGGGCAGGCGACGCATGAGGCTCATGGCCGGCTGGCTGTAGATAGTCCCGCAGTAGGTGTTGGTGGAAGCCCCCATGCTGGAGCACTTGGAGTTGAACGTGAAACTGGAGCTCCGCTGCCGCAGGGCGGCCGGGGGGAGCTGCTGTGAAGGGCTCATGGTGTAGCTGTCCTGCAGGTCCTCCAGCATGCTCTCCCCGAGGCTCTCATTCAGGCTGATGGTGCCTGTCAGGTCGGTCAGCCGGGGCAGCTCCACGGAGCAGCGGGCATTGAGGGAAGGAGACATGGTGCTGGAGGGGCTGGGGTACATCAGCGGAGAGGAGGGGGTCCCGTCATCCTCCTCTAGCTCATCCGGCTCGTGGTTGGACATGATGGGTGACAGGCGTCCGCTCAGCGTACTGGTTGTAGAGTTGGCCCGTGTCCTGAAGTCCGCCCAGGCGTCGTATTCGTCGCTGGCGTGGGATGCAGGGCTCTCTGACCACTTGGCTTGCTGGGAGGAAGGGCTGTCCTCCCCCCGCTCCTGCGTCACCTGCAGCTGCTTCTTCTTGCTGGCCTTGCCCTTGATCCGCAAGAATTTGCTGTTGTTGTCCATCGAGACTGCCCGCCGGCGGGGCGTCTTCCCCGTCTTGCCCCCCTCAGGGTTCAGCATCCACCAGGAGCTCTTGCCGGTGCCCTCGTTCTGCACGCGGATGAAGCGGGTGTGCAGCGAGAGGTTGTGCCGGATGGAGTTCTGAGGAGAGAGCAAGAACAGAAGGGATGGTCAGCAGCCACCACAGGCAGGAGAAGGATGACAGGGTGACTGGGAGGGGACAAGGCATCACAGGGGACCCGGGCTCCATCACCTGGGGCACAGCTAGAGGGGTTGGGGCTCAGACGGCTCAGCTGGTGGGTCCCTCCCACAGCACTGCTAGGCATTTTGGCTCCAGGAGCCCAGAGGTCATGGCCTTCTGCTGCATCTATCAGGTACCTGTCCTTAGTGCAATTACTGTCACGGCAGGGAGTCGTTAGCCTGTGCCCCAGGGACCCGCATCAGCCCTGCACCATGCAAAGCTAGGTTTCAGGGGACACCTCTTCCCTGGCAGAAGCTGATGAAGGACAAGGTGAGGCAACAAAAGCACGGGAAGATTTAGGACCAGATACAGGTCTTGGTCTTCTTCATCCCTCCCAGTCCCAATCACCCACGTACCCAGTAGAGCCCACTGGGATGGTCCCAGCACAGCCTTGCCCACACACATCTCTGCAGGGATCTCAGCCCACTCTCCTCACTGCCAGGCATCCCACCAGCTCCATGGACAGAGAGACCTCTTTTGCCCACACATAGCTGGGCACCAACCCTATGGACCTGGCTCCAAACCACTTTCCCTGCCCAGCATCATTTTACGATGTGCTCCCCTCCTCCCTTATCACCTGGAAGAGAAAAGCATGAGTGGTGCAGTGTAGGCATCACCCCAGCCCAAAGCAACACGTCAGCACGGTGCAGAGTGATATCTTGTCCCCAAAATGCCTGTCACCTGTAAGCAGGGCTGGGGCCCCACTGGAGAGGGTCTGGATCTCTGCCTGCCTGCAGGCCGGCTCTGATGCAGGGAAGGATGCACCAACCCTGTCTGTGAGGCTCAGGCACCACAGCATGGGGCGGCTGCAAATCCGACTGCAACCTCTGTTGCTCAGACAAGGGAAGGCTTTCTTCCCAGACGCTTCTGGCTCCCCCATTCAGCATCTCAAGGGGGTTTCCTACTGAGGGCAATCATAGAATCATGGAATGGTTTGGGTTGGAAGGGACCTCAAAGCCCATTCCGTCCCACTACCCTGGGCAGGGACACCTCCCACTGGATCTGGGGCTCCAAGCCCCATCCAGCCTGACCCTGAACACCTCCAGGGATGGGGCAGCCACCGCTGCTCTGGGCAACCTGGGCCAGAGCCTCCCAACATCATCGTGAAGAATTTCTTCCTAATGTCTAATCTAAATCTTCCTCCCTCTAGTTTAAACCCATTTAATGGCAATGCTCCAGTCCTTTTGGCTCCTGCCTTCTGCTGTGGCTTGGAAGCTCACTGGCTGGAGCGGGGATGCCCTCACAAAGGCAGGAGGAGGCAGGGAGTTTGCACCAGGGGCCACGTCCCAACACACACATCCCATGCTGCCACTGCTCTCTGGGGTGACAGGCTGGGGAAACCCTGCAGAAATGCCTTCAGGGGAGGAGAAAGGATGAGGACATCTGCCTCCTTACTGCTGATCCTCTGCAGCTCAAGCCACTCCATCCCCCTGTGCCTCAGTTTCCCCCAGGTCTAGAGAAGAAAGGCAAGACAAAGAGCCTAGGGAAGAGCATCTCAAAGAGGCACCAAACCACAGTGGGGACACCCGTGCTCCCAAGGCTCTGAAGGGGCTGCCAGAGGGAGGCAGGCAGATCCTCCTGGCCCTGCTGAGGGGGGCAGTGGGATAAGGAGAGGGAAGAAACCAAGGTGCTGGGGAGAAAGTTTGGTGCTGTGCCGGCATACAGGGGAATACTAATGAAGAGGCAAGTGAGCTCCAGCCTCATCCATCATATTATGTAATGGCTTTACTTCTCTGCACTTCATTTATTTGGAGATTGCTCCCAGGCTGGCTCCTCGCCAGCAGCCACCAAATCCAAGTCTACAGAAATCAATCTCGCACTGACTGATTAAGCCGTGTTTAGAACTAATTGCTCCTTCGTGTGTGGGGAGAATAAATTACGGGCTTTAATTTCACATCTTTAAAATGCAACTGCAGGTATGGGCTAGCTGTTAACCCCTTCCTGCATGGCCACATGCACAGGTGGAGAGGGGACAAGCTACAACTGGCATGGATCAGGCTGGGACATGCGCTGCCCTCTGTGACAGTGGCTGCTCATCACCTTCAGCCGGAGCAAGCCAAGCACTGGGCCAGCCTGCCTGGCAGGAACAGCTCTCTCTGACCATCCAAACACCTTTCCCTTGAGCCACAGGGTGACCCAAGCTCCCCTCCATGCCACTGAGTCACATTGCAAGTGGCAGGGGACAGAGCGTGTGGCTTTCAAAGCCAGAGCCAGCAGTTCAGCTCCATGGTGCCACCCTGCACCTATAGACATCAGCTGTGGATGCACAGTGAGGGCTCATTGGGGTGATGCTCAACTGCTGCTGGGCACCTGATAGGATGAGGGAGACCCTAAATAGCCCCTCTCCCTCTCAGTTGGCAACCCCCAGGTCCCAGGAGGCAGGAGATGTTCCAAGAATCTCTCCATGGCTGGACTGAGATGCTGTGCAAAGCACAGAGAGAAAGGCTAGGCTTTTAGAATGCCACAGTTGGATGGGGATGACATGCCACAAAACCTCCTCCTCTGCTACTGCCTCCCTCCCAAGGCACCCAGCACCACCCACTGACCCAGAGGCTGGTTCGGGCAGGGGCCCAGGCTGGTGGAGGCTAGTGGGGTCAGGCTGCCCGAGGGAGAGCAGGGAAGGGGAGGCTGCTGCCTCTCCTGCAGCAGAGCTTCATTAAGAGCCAAAAGACAGCAGCAATTAAGTGCAAGGCGCAGCGAGACCAGCTTTCTCCTCATTAGCACCCTGATGCGCTCGCCTGGCCATGGCTCAGGGTGCAGGGGGCTGCCCAGGGGCGGGATAGAAGCTTATTAACACCACACAAGCAGGGACCTGCTGCTCCCACTACCGCCCCAGCAGACCCACAAGCACCTGGCGTCCCACAGCACCCAGCCTCGGGCTAGCGGGGTGCAGCACATGATCACACACCCCGAAACGTGGGGCTTGGCTCCTGATGCTCCTGACATCACTCCGCCCTGTTCCCTCAAGTCCTGCATCACTTCACACATCAGCATGCACCTCTGCAGGTCACGCCCTGCATCCTTGCTGTGTCTCCCTCCCTCTCCCCATCAGTCCCCACATCCCCCCTGCCTTGTCCATACACTCCAACAGCTCAGGCTCCTCACCAAACCAGAGACCCTCCCAGCATCCTGGCCCCACACAGCACCACAGCCCCACAGCACCCAAATCATGGAACCATGGAATCACTAGGCTGGAAAAGATTTTAGAGATCATCAAGCCCAACTATACCTGTCCAGTACTGAATCACATCCCTAAACACTTAATCTACCTGGCTTTTGAACCCCACCGGGGAAGGGGACTCCACAACCAACCTGAGCAGCCCCTGCCATTGCCTGAGAAGTCTTTTCGTGAAGGAAGTTTTCCTAATGTCCAATCTGAATCTGCCCTGGGGCAACTTGAGGCCATTCGCCCTCGGCCCATCACCTGTCACTTGGGAGAAGAGACCAACACCTACCTCACTACAACCTCCTTTCAGGCAGTTGTAGACAGTGACAAGGTCTCCCACTGGCCTCCCCTTCTCCAGGCTAAACAGCCCCAGGTCCCTCAGGCACCTCTCATAAGACTTCTTCTCCAGCCCTTTCCCCAGCTCCATTCCCCTTCTCTGGACGCATTCCAGCACCTCTTTCTTGTAGCGAGCACACATCCAGACCGTGCCAGTGGGTGACACCCACATTTCTGGCACCAGCCATCATCCTCGTGGCTCTGCAGAGGGGCAGGAGATGCTCTGGGTAGTGGAGGTGAGCACTGGAGGTGCCATCAGGATTGCCCATGTGGTGCAGATGGACTCAAGCTCTGCTCAGCTCTGGTTTACAAGGTAGATTAGACATTAGGCAGAAACTTTTTGCAATGAAGGTGAGGAGGCCCTGGCCCAGGATGTCCAGAGAAGTGGCTGCCCCATCCCTGGAGGTGTTCAAGGCTAGCTTGGATGGGGCTTGGAGCCCCTGATCCAGTGGGATGTGTCCCTGCCCATGGCAGGGATGTAACTGGATGGGCTCTAAATCTTTCCATAATTCTGTCATGAGACTGGAGCCCGTGCCAGTCCTTGGCCCTCAAAAGTAGAGGCTTTGCCAACCTGGAAGACCCCAGTGCCATCCTGGTGCCCGTCTGCCAGGTGCTGGCCCAGCTGGGCTCTGCGGCCGGCCTGGCACAGGGATGGAGGGGCTGGTGGGAGCCGTGGGCACCTTCGTGGGAGCCTTCTCACTCCCTTCTTCAAGGAGCCTCATTGTCAGGGGAACAGGCAGTGTGAAATCGGTCTGATTAGCAATTAGTCCCATTGTAAAAGGATTAGCTGGACCCCATTGTTTGGATGAGTGACTTGACTATCAATTGGTATGTGGCAGAGATGATGCTGCTGGGAGTGTCTCTGTGTCCTTTTGACCACAGACGGTGTCTGGTGCAGCTGGTGGGCGGTGGGTGCTGGGGGACCCCCAAGACACGCATCAACGCCAGGGACAAAGGTGCCCATCGCAGGATCCCAAGTACTTTGTCATCCCTGCTGTCAGCACTTCCTAGAGTTCACCCCTCCAGCCTTGGGGTGCCCATGGGTCTCAGGGTGCACAGGGGGCTGGACATCCTCCTGCGTGCCCCAAAGAGAGCACAGGGTGGAAGAGACAACTACAATTCCAGTGAGAGCATTGAATTGACCATTGGAAGAGGATGCCAAGGACAGTGGTGGAGTGTCCATCCCTGGAGGGGTTTAAACCATCTGGATGTTGGGGTTGGAATTGGATGGGCTTTGAGGTCCCTTCCAACCCAAACCATTCTATGATTCTATGTGGCACTTTGGGACACGGTTTAGTAGCCATGATGGAGTTGGGCTGACAGTTGGACTGGATGGTCTTGGGGATCTTTTCCAACCTTACTGATTCCATGAGAGTAGGATTGCACAATCCCTCATCCAAGTAAAGTGAAGGAGAACAAATGAGGGAGCCCTTTTGACCTCTCCTTACCCCTGACACATCCCCTGTACCCATCTGCTGCCCCCATCCCTGTCCCTGGGCTGCCACCCCTCCTTACTGTCCCCCAACAGCACCACGTCCAGCTCTTGCTCACAAAGACCATGTGCACTCCTGCCAAGCCCCAGCCGTGTGGCCGGGATCTGTCCATCTGTCCGGGCTGCTGGTCCATCCAGCTAATGACTCTGTCACCCAGTAGAGATCCACATGCTGGTTAACAGGAGGAAGCAGCGACTGGGCTGCTAATGAGCACCCTGCCGCCTGCTCTTCAGCAGCACCAGGATGGCTTCAGGGGTTAATTGATGCTTATTTACTGCTCGCACATAAAAATTGCCAGCAGTGGAGAAAATATTCCAGGGGTCAGAGGCTGGTGACAGCTCCAACAGTGCCTCATCCTAGGAGATGTTGTCCAGGGTAGGAGTGGTATGGGACAACCACTGGTGACAACCCATATCACCCCAAACCCCCGTGGCACCAGCACCTAAGAGCAGGATGGACATCACTGTGGCCTCTTGGCATCATCCCTGGGGGACACCGAACCCTTGAATCATAGAATCATGAAATGGTTTGGGTTAGAAGAGACCTCAAAGTCTATTCAGTTCCAACCCCCTGCCATGGGCAGGGACACCTCCCACTGGATCAGGGGCTCCAAGCCCTATCCAACCTGTCCTTGAACACCTCCAAGGATGGGGCAGCCACAACTTCCCTGGGCAACCTGGGCCAGGGCCTCCCCACCCTCACAGGAAAACATTTCTTCCTAAGATCTCCTCTCAATCTCCCCTCTTTCTGATGAAAACTGTTCCTTCCAGTTCTATCCCTGCACTCTCTGATGAAGAGCCCCTCTCTAGCTTTCCTGGAGCCCCTTTCAGCACTGGAAGATGTTCCAAATTCTCTGCGGAGCCTTCTCTTCTCCAGGCAGAACAACTCCAACTCTCTCAGCCTGTCCTTGTACAGGAGGTGCTCCAGCCCTTGGATCTGTTCTACCCCTGCTCCCTGCCATCAGTGTCACCACCCCAGCGCGGGTCTGTCCCCTCCACCAGCTGGTGCTCCTGCCCAGCCCACCCCAGCCCGGCGAGCAGACGGCAGCTGGTGCAGCGTGGCAGCTTACCCTGCGTGCCAGAGGAATGCAGGCACCCCAGATGCTCACTACTAGGACAGACTCCTCATGCTGATGGCAGCCGGACCCCCACACCATGTGCGAGGCAGGGAGCAGGATGAGACCTCCATCACCTCTAGTGGCTGCAGGCACATCACAGATTCACAAAATCACTAGGTTGGAAAAGACCTTTGAAGTCATCGAGTCCAACCATACCTGTCCACTACTAAAGCATCCCTGAGCACCTCATCTACCCAGATTTTAAACCCCTCCAGGGATGGGGACACCACCACCTCCCTGGGCAGCCTCTGCCACTGTCTGAGAACCCATTCCATGAGGAAATTTTTCCTGATGTCCAATCGGAACCTGCCCTGGTGCAACTTGAGGCCATTCCTCTCATCCCATCACCTGTCACTTGGGAAAAGAGACCAACACCCACTTCACCCCAACCTTCTTTCAGGCAGTTGTAGACAGTGATGAAGTCTCCCGTCTTCTTTTCTCCAGGATAAATGGCCCCTCAGCTGCTCCTTGCTCTACTGCAGCCCCTCTTGCATGGGTGGGGGGAGGAAGCGACACGAAGGAGAAAACAGGGGAGAAGGAAAACGTGTGGCTGTAAATCCAGCTGAATACCTCACAAGGTTCCTCCAGCTCCCCTAGGATGGGACACTGCAGCACCCCGGGCTCAGGAGGTTAGTGAATCCCCTACAGCTTCTCCGCTGTGAGCAGCCCCGGGGATGTCCCCAGGGCTGGGACAGCACAAGCAGCTTGCAGGGAAGGAGCAGCCCCCATCGCAGGGCTCAGTTTTAAGCAGCTGCCATGGGCATGGGATGTCCTCTGCTCCAGAACTGCAGTCTCTGCCCTGCCCCACAGCACCCCATGCTGTGCCCCACAGCGTCCCACAGCCGTATCTTTACAATATCACAGCAAACTCACCCTGTTCCCTCATCACATCTCTGCGGTGCCCCATAGCACCCTACGCTGTGCCCCATAGCTGCATCCCTACAGCATCACAGCAAACCAACTGTGCTGCCTCATCGTCTCTCTGCAATGCCCCATAGCACCCCTGATCCATCTCCCCATCACCCCCCACAGCTCCGCACTCCTTACACTGTCCTTGAGCATCCACAGCCACGTGGCGCCTATCTGGCATCTCCCCTTTGGGGACGTGGGGCTGTTCCCCACCCCAGCACGTCCTTCCCTGGGCACCGTGGCAGGAGCGGGACAGGAGCCCACACGCTGCCCCCGGGAAGGGCATGGTGGGGGCAGAAGGAGGGTACCCGCCTCGCCGCTGTGGGGGTCTCGCCGGCGGCTGCCGAGCGTAGGCGAGCGTATTCGGGTCAGCGCCTCGCCTGAGCAGAGCCACTCTGACGCGCTGCTAATTGAACCAAATGCCCATTAGAGGCGTGACAGGCCGTGTCCACACCGAGCCCCGCTCCCCTCGCAGGTGGCTGACACGCAAGGAGCCCTAAGGCTGCTCAGCATGGTGGGGCCAGAGCATCTCCCGCCTCCTCATGCATCATAGCCAGCTCCAAGCACAGCCGGCAGCTCATTAGGAGTCGCTAATTACCCCATAGCATTTGGGGTTTATAGGAGACCCTATGGTGCAGCCCCTCTCGCTCCACAGCCCCCGCAGCCCCTCTGCATGCCACCCCCAGGACAGAGCATGGGCAGAGCCTGGCAAGGGGTCCAGCCTTGCCCTGCCCCACAGGCCCAAGGTGTCATGGGGTAAAGGATAGATCCAGGGAATCCTCATGCTCGGAGTGGAGCTGCGAATCAGCGCTGTGGAGCCAGGCTGTGCCAGATCATAGAATCACAGAACTGTTTGGTTGGAAAAGATCTCTGAGATCATCGAGCCCAAGCATATCTGTCCACTACTAAACCTTCCCTGAGCACCTCATCCACCCATATTTTAAATCCCTCCAGGGATGGGGAGTCAACCACCTCCCTGGGCAGCCTCTGCCAGTGCTTGAGAACCCTTTTGGTCACATGATTTTCCTAACATCCAGTCCCCTGCCCATGTCCTCTGCCATCCCCTGGGCTTGGAGAATGGGTTGCCCCAACCTCTTCTGAAAGAGGAAACCACCACTTTGAGCCCAGCTTACTGCCAGGACTCACCAGCCCCATCCCAAGCCCGGCTACGGCTGCCTGAGCTCCAGGTTCCAGGACAACGATGGGTGCTGTGGTGGCTGGATGTGTCCCCAAGGTGAAGCCCACTCCTGCTTGGCCCTGTGCCCGTCCTTGCCACTTCGGCCACCCATCTCACAGAACCACAGAACCACAGAATAACCAGGTTGGAAAAGACCCACTGGATCGTCGAGTCCAACCATTCCCACCAATCACTAAATCATGCCCCTAAGTACCTCATCCACCCTCACCTTAAACACCTCCAGGGAAGGTGAATCAACCACCTCCCTTGGCAGACTGTTCCAATGCCTAACCACCCTTTCCATGAAGAATTTTTTCCTTATCTCAAGCAATTCCATTTCCATGGAATATTTTTTCCTAATGTTCAGCCTCAACCTCCCCTGGCGAAGCTTGAGGCCATTCCCTCTCCTCCTGTCCCCTGTCACTTGGGATAAGAGGCCAGCACCCTCCTCTCCACAACCTCCCTTCAGGTAGTTGTAGAGAGTAATAAGGTCTCCCCTCAGCCTCCTCTTCTCCAGGCTAAAGAACCCCAGCTCTCTCAGTCGCTCCTCATAAGATCTCGTGGCTGACAGAGGATCCAACCCCAGCACAGCCCTCTGGGAACCCCAGAACTGTCCTCCCTCCTTGCTGCCCCTCTGGATTTGTCGGCTGAGTTTGTGTTTTCACTTGGCTTGGTGTCTCCTCATGCTGACCACAACTCTGCAAGTGATTCCCAAACCCAGCAGTGAAGTGACTGATGCAAATCAAACCACACACCACTCCCCGTGCCCCCCGGGCAGCTCCCCCTGCCCAGCCTGCAGCCCTCAGCCAGGAACCCACACTGATGCATCCCCGCTCCTCACACCCTGGCTCAGTGCAGGGATGTGCCAGAGCCCCAGGAGCACCCCAAGCCATGGGAGGATGCTTGGCTCAACCCCTTCTGCACAGAAGAGCGAGACCCCCTGCACACCTCTCAGCCAGGATGGAGATGGTGGAGAGCAAATCAGCCATATTAGGAGAGTCCTTCTGCCCAGGAACCATCCCAGCAGTGGCACCAAAGCAGGGCATGGCCAAGCATCCCTCTCCCCACCCTGGTTACCTCTGCTGCCAAACAGCTGGTTGCTACCAAGTTCTACAATGGGAGTGTTGCCATTGCCATGGCAGATGGTCTATTTTAGCCAGTCCCCTTCAAAACCAAGAGCATCCTCCCTTCCCTGGTGGGTCATGCCCCATCCCCATCCAGAGGAACCTTGCTGAGAGCCCCAGGGGGCACCCACAGTGCCCATCCCGGCAAGACAGCCTTTCCCCACTGTACAGAGTGGACACAGCACCAGCATGTTCTCCGCTTCCCACTGCGGCCAGTGGGGCTCACACCAGCTTGACCGCTGGGCCTTGGTGAGGTGGCTCAGGGTATGGGTCACCCCAGCCCAGGGTGAAGGGGATGGATGGATGGGGACATCAGGGCTGGCATTGAGTGATCCCACAGCTGGAAGGACCCCAAGATGGTAAATCCAGCTCCCACAGCTTGCTCTAAAACACTCCTTGCTGTGGTTTGCTTTTCCCTTGACCAAAGCCTTTGGCTTCTCCTGATGGGGCCAGCACAGCCCCAAACTCATTGTGACTTTGCTAGGGTTCTGCGTGACACTGATCACTCTCACTGGTGAGACAGCACCTCGAATCCTGTGTTCAGTTCTGGGCCCCTCACCGCAAGGATGTTGAGGCTCTGGAGCGAGTTCAGAGAAGAGCAACAAAGCTGGTGAAGGGGCTGGAGAACAGGCCTTACGAGGAGCGGCTGAGAGAGCTGGGGGTGTTTAGCCTGGAGAAGAGGAGGCTGAGGGGAGACCTCATTGCTCTCTACAAATACCTGAAAGGAGGTTGTGGAGAGAAGGGAGCTGGGCTTTTCTCCCAAGTGGCAGGGGACAGGACAAGAGGGAATGGCCTCAAGCTCTGTCAGGGGAGGTTGAGGCTGAACATTAGGAAAAAATATTCCATGGAAATGGTCATTGGGCACTGGCAGAGGCTGCCCAGGGAGGTGGCTGAGTCACCTTCCCTGAAGGGGTTTAAGGGACGGGTGGATGAGGTGCTCAGGGACGTGGTTTAGTGGCAGATAGGAATGTTTGGACCAGATGATCCAAGAAGTCTTTTCCAAACTGATGATTCTATGACACCTTCTCCTCCAGCTTTGGGTACCAGAATCATAGAATCACAGATTCATAGAACTGTTTGGTTGGAAAAGACATTTGACATCAAGTCCAACTGTACTTGTCCACTACTAAACCAGATCCCTGAGAACTACATTTACTCAGATTTTAAACACCTCCAAGGGATGGGGACTCCACTACCTCCCTGGGCAGCCTCTGCCATGACCTGAGAACCCTTTGGGTGAAGAAGTTTTTCCTGATGTCCAATCTCAACCTGCCCTGGTGCAACTTGAGGCCATTCCCTCCCATTCTATTGCCTGTCACTTAGGAGAAGATACCAACACCCACCTCACCACAAACTCCTTTCAGACAGTTTGTAGACAGCCATGAGGTCTCCCCTCAGACTCCTCTTCTCCAGGTTAAACAGACCTAGGTCCTTCAGCCATTCTCCATAATCCTTGTTTTCCGGCCCCTTCCCCAGCTTCACCAGAAGATTTGGTGCCCAGGGTGGGTGGAGGGGAGAGGTCCCATCACCCGCGGTGCCTGCCCCAAGTCCTGTCCTGCCACGAGAACCTGGGATGCGATGTGTATCACAGTAACCACACTGCATCCCAGCAGAACCACTGCCTCCATGAATCCCCGAGCTCCCCAAACAGCTCGTTAGAGCACACAAGGGCAGCAGCTAATGAGCAGGTGCTCACACCCGGGAGAGTGGGCATGGAGTGGGCAGGGAGCACAGGGAACACAGGGAGCACAGGGAGTAGGCAGGGATGCAGGCAGGGAGCACCGGTAGTAGGCAGGGATGCAGGCAGGGAGCACAGGGAGTAGGCAGGGATGCAGGCAGGGAGCACAGGGAGTAGGCAGGGATGCAGGCAGGGAGCACAGGGAGTAGGCAGGGATGCAGGCAGGGAGCACAAGGGAGCACAAGGGAGCACAAGGGAGCACAGGGAGTGGGCAGGGCTGGTAGCCCAGGGTCTCCCTCTTCTGTGGGAGACCGGGGCTCAGCAGGCAGTGGCCTGGCACTGTCACAATGTCACTCTCCTCACAGTCCCCCTTGCTAAGGCCCCCCCCCCCCCCGGCACTTTTGGGGTGCACAGTCCAGGGCTCAGCCCATCTAGAGATGATCCCAGCCCCCTGCAAGTGGCACTGCACCTCAGCCTGTGGCAGGCAGGGGCTGCACAGCTGCGATCATGCAGCCTTGGCACTGGATGCCACCAAGAGACACTGCCCTCACAGACCAGGGCTGGTGCTGCAGCACGCCCCAACGCCAGGGAGGTCCCACACAAGCCCTGGCCATGGGTCCCTACCTGCAGGCTGCAACCCTGATGCCAACGTGGGGCTGTTGGGGGGCAGGGGACAGACAGGATCCCCTGCCCACCTCCTGCCCACCCTGCCTGCCTCCAGCCCAGCACATGTCCTGTATCCCTGCCCTGAGATGCGATGCCAAAAGAGAGAAGGGGGGAGGTACCAGACGGACTGTGGCCGCCTGTTACGCATCTCCAAGCCCTGGCACGCTCACCTTCAGGCTGTGGCTGAGCCAGAGGCTGCTGGGCCACCTGCCCTGGCCAGATGGCAGGGGGACCTCGCGGTGCTGCCGGGCACGGCACTGCTCGAGGGACCCATGCCAGATCCTGCTGCTCACCCTGCTCAGCCCTGGCCCCGTGGTGCTGCTGAGGATGGGCTGGCAGCCAGCGATCACCACACATGCAGCAAGCATGAGGTCAGATTCTGCCCCCGTTGCAGCACCTTATGAGAGCACCAGGCTGGTGCAGCACCCAGCCAGCCCCAGCACCCCAGACACCTGCACTCAGCCAGTCCCAGTATCCACACAACCACATCCAGCCAGAAACCACCTCCTCTCCCCAATCCCCAGAAAACACTGTGGCATCACGCGACATGCCAAGAAACCCCCCATCACAGCTCCCTGGCAAAGCAGAGCCCCTGCACCCTCTTCCCTGAGATCCACACACAAGCCACTCCAGAGCAGGTTAAGGCCTGGATAAGCTGGATAAAACCCACAAGGGTTCCCCAGGGCGAGACGTGAGGTGCCAGCACAGCCAGAGATGCTCTGCTTGGTACCTGCATCCAGGTGAGCCATCATCCCCCCTGCCTTTGGGGACAAAACCCCTCCTCCCAGCTTGCCTGGACTCCTCTCCAACATACAAGACCAGTTGGGCCACCTCGGAAAGACCCTCTCCAACATCAGCCACTTACCCAGTAATGCTCTAATTACACCCCAGAGTTGGCCACCAAAATAGCTGCAGTAAATCACTTGGAGCTGCCATGTAATTTTTGCATGAAATTACAGTATTTTTTCCCCTGGGTTCAATTTCCTCCACACCAAGTTCTCACCGCAGCCAAATAATTAAAGCAGCTGCACTCCCTTTTCCTCAGGTACCGATTTAATTCCCTGCTGGCTGCCCTCCCCCCCAGCACTGCCCAGTATTGGGGCTGTGGGAAACTGGGGACAAGGTGTGACCCAGCACCTGCAGCCCTGCCTGTGCCCACCTAGAGCAGACATGAGCTGCTCTGGATCTGAAAGCAAAGCAAATCAGACCCCTGGGAGACCCAGAACACATGAGGGATGCTCAAGGCACCCCAAGCAGGAAGCTGAGCCCCCTGGGAGGGTCCAAAGCCCACCAGGTAGAGGAGCTGGTTGTTCCCAGGAGAGAAACAACCTGCCTCCTCTTCATCGCCTGCAGCCTGCAGGAGGAAGATGAGGGAAGAAACGGGGCTCAGCCTGCATCATTCTGCTTTACATAACAGTGCTGGGGCACCTGTGGGAGGCAACTGTCCAGTGTTGTGCTGTGAAATCCTGTCACTGGGTCACCAGGCTGCCAGGGAGAGATCACAGAATCATAGAATCGCTTGGTTGGAAAATACCTTTGAGACCATTGAGTCCAACTGTGCCTGTCCACTGCTAAACTATCCCTGAACACCTTATCCACACATCTTTTAGACCCCTCCAGGGACGGGGACTCCACCACCTCCCTGGGCAGCCTCTGCCACTGCCTGAGACTCTTTCCATGAAGAAATTTTTCCTAATGTCCAATCTGAACCTGCCCTGGGAGAAGAGACCAACATCCACTTCACTCCAACCTCCTTTCAGATAGTTGTAGACAGTGATGAGGTCTCTCCTCAGCCTTCTTTTTCTCTAGGCTAAACAACCCCAGGTCCCTCAGTTGTTCTTCAGTAGAGAAGCTTCACCTTTTGCTTCATCTTGGAAACCTGAGGCTATTCCCTCTCATCCCGTAATGCTGGTCCCAGAATGTGTCACCCTTGTACCACCATCCATGGGCAGCACCACGATGAGCTGAGCCGCAGCACTAACCCCAAACCCTGGCAGGTTTTACATCCAGCCCCATCCATCTTTGATCTGTTCAGTCAAGGCTGCCCTGTTTTCAGGTTGTGACCAGAGCTGGACTGCACCCAATACAGAATGGAAACCGGGCACAGAGCCATGCACTGGGGCACACGTGTCCTCGAGGACTCACTCTGCTCCAGGTATTCCTCACCTGCGCCAGGGCACCCACCCTGCAGGGATGCTAAGACATCAGCGAGTCCCTCAGCTCTGGCCAAAGGTCCTCCAAGGGGCCCATGGAGCAGAACCAAACCCTTCCTGATGTGCTGAGTCCCAGATGTGCATCCAGGACCCCAGTGGGTTTGTGGTCACTGCTAGAGCAGCAACGGGCTCTCTGTGCTCTGCAAACTCCCTGGCAAAGGCAGCAAACCCTGGGTAGATGCATGGAGATGCACAGCAAACCTTGGGGAGATGCATCTCAGGGCAGCCCTTGGAGGTGTGGGGACTGGTTTCCATGCACGGAAAGCTGCCTTTTGCTTCTAAAACACCTCCAGAGGTTTCACCCTGCCACCAGCAAGCAGGGATGGCAAATGCTTGGGAGCACGTGGATGCTCATCCCTGAGGTGGATAGGGACCAGACGGGTTGCCAGGACAGCAGGCGCATCCCTGCCTCAAACATTCTTAGCTGAAAGACGTTTCATGGATTTTCTGATAAAAAAAAAAAATCCAGTTGCTCAAGAAAACAAGTATTTCTCCTCGTTTGCAGGTTTTAGGTCCCAAAGGTGGGGCAGGGTGGGGTTTGGTGACGCAATGCCTTTGGGTGAGAGGAGGAAATATTTGTCATGGGGACCTGCTGTGCAGCAGAGAAATGTTGCAAAAGAAAAGCACTGTTTTAAAAGCGTCTGTGAAAACAATGAATGATTTCCACCCAACATCAGCACCAGGTCCACCTGCTCACACCCACGGTCCCCTGCCCGTCCTGGCAGGCTCCTGCTGTCCCCACCACGCTGTCCCCTCGCCGACTTTGCTCCACACCCCAGCCCACAGCACCGTCTGCTCCAGCCACCCCACCCAGCTCAGCCTTGGCGCATCCCAGCATCATCCAGGCTGGGACCAGCCCTGTCCCCTCCACTGGTGCCAGCTGGCCCCACACCAGCACTTCCAGCCAGAGCACCCCACACCAGCACATGCTGCAGCACAAGAACCCTCCCAAACCCACGTTCCAGTTCTAGCTTCATTTTTGGGTGTGTGCACGGGACATAGAGTGCACGAAGCCCCCTGTCAGTGGCACAGCCTGCCAGGGACTGGCAGGAAGAGGAGACTCCGTCCATGGTTGTCCACCTGGCAGGGAGGAACGGGTGAATGCCTGGAACCAGCATCCAGGCTGGCAAGGATGGGGACATGGAGGTGGTGATATGAGCTGTCTCCATGTCCCTGCACAGCCAGAAGCACAGCAAACAGCCTCACGCTCATCTCCCTCCTGGCCCAGGTGGGGTCCTAACCCATGTGCCCCATCCCCACCAAGGGGGAGGTCTAAGAGGCAGCACAGAGACATTAGTACGGCTGAGATGTCACCAAATGTGGTACCGACCCAAGAGCCATCAAACACATTCAAATCAGCCCACGCAGCTCCCCTTTTTCCTCGTACAACTTCATTTCTGTGAGTGTGCATGGGACACAGAGCACATAAACCCCATCTACCTGGCAAAGCCCTCCTGAGACTGGCAGGAACCAACGGGTTCAGGAAGAGAAGGCTGCATGGCTGCCCACCCGGCAAGGAGGAACAGATGAACGCACCATGCATGAAGCCAGCATCCCGCAAGGATAGGGACAAGGAGGCAGCAATGTGAGTTGTCACCATGTCCCTGCATGGCCAGGAGCACAGCAAACACCTCACAGTGATCTCTGTCCTGGCCCAGGTGAGCCCAAAGGGACCGGGTCCTGATCTATCTGCCCTGTCCCCACCAAGAGAAAGGCAACTCAGAGATGCCGAGATATCATCAAGTGTGGTAGAGACTTAAGGGCCACCAAGCACCTCCAAAACAGCCCCTGGAGAGCTGTCCCCCCGGTCACACAGTGCAGCCAGGCTGGAAGCAGCTGGGAGTTGGAACTGGATGATCTTTAAGGTCCCTTCCAACTCAAACCATCATATGACAATAGCAGGCGAATCACTGCCTGCTCACCCCAGGCAGGCAGGGAGGCTCAGCTGCCCACACGCTCACACTACCACACACACACGCGCACCCCAGGGCGAAACACATCGGGACAGGCGCTCCCAGAGCCCAACGTGCCTTTCATGTTGCTTAGGCAGCCGAAAAGTCTCCCGGTCTGTGCCTGGGGCTACACCACGCGCTTTCCAGCTGCATGCAGACCCTGTTGAGAAAGACAGCGAGGCACCGGCGGGGCAGCCGGAGCCCCCTGGTCCTGAGCATCATGCACAATGTGCTTCTTGCGTCTCGGAGCCCCCCCAGCACATGCTCTGTGAGCCGGAGTCACGCAAGCTGAGAAGGTTACCACAGGGCACCAGGGAGGTGGGAAGGAGGGATGCTGCCCCCATCCACACAGCCTAGGGCTGCCTGTGGTCAAGGGAAACTGAGGCACAGAGGGGGCTGGGTCAGAGGGAGCTGCTGGCCAATCTGCTCCACAGTATTGCTCCAGGAATCAGCGCTGCCCTGGCCACTTCTGCCATCCACCGCAACCCAAGAGACTCAGCCCATGTCCCAGGGCCAGCCCAGTCCTCCCTGACCCTGCTCACAGCCTGCAAGACCCCTGGAGATAGCCAGGGATTGGTGGGACCTGAAGATGCCCCGTGGGTCTCCCTGAGGGGTATCATAGAATCACAGAATCACTAGGTTGGAAAAAAGACCTTTGAGATCATCAAGCCCAACCATATCTGCCCAGTACTAAACCGTCCCTGAGCTCCTCATCTACCTAGATTTTAAACCCCTCCAGGGATGGGGACTCCACTACCTCCCTGGGCAGACTCTGCCACTGCCTGAGAACCCATTCCGTGAGGAAATTTTTCCTGATGACCAATCTGAACCTGCCCTAGTGCAACTTGAGGCCATTCCCTTTCATACCATCACCTGTCACTTGGGAGAAGAGACCAAACCTACCTCACCACAATCTCCTTTCAGATAGTTGTAGACAGCCTCCCCTCAGCCTCTTTTTTCTCCAGGCTAAAAAACCCCAGGTCCCTCAGCTGCCCTTCATAACCCTTGTTCTTCAGCTCCTTGACCAGCTATGTCCCTCCTCTGGACGCACTCCAACCCCTCAATGTCCTTCTTGGAGTGAGGGACGCAAAACTGAATACAGGCTTCGAGGTGCACTGAGTGAGAGAGGGTCCTGGAGGAGAAGAGGGGTGGGATCCATCCCTTCTCTGCCTTGCTTAGCCCCAAGGAGCACCGCAGCAGTGGGAGCAGCTGAGGAGCATCGCGAGGGCTCCCAGACCCCACTGGATTCTCAACAGGAAACAAAAGCAAACGCGCTTTTGGATGAGAAATGTATAAAGCTCCATCTTCTTGGGGAGTAGAAAAATCAGACACTGGCCAAGGACTGGAGGAGCTTGAGCTCGAGCACAGCCGGTCCCAAGCATCTCCTTTCCCTGCCTCTCACATAGGAGTACAGCATGCACCCACACACCCATGTGCATCCTGACCAACACTCCACGATGCCCACACCCCCCAGCCCCAGCCTGCAGCTCCCCAAACCCCCTTCCCCGTACCCCACATCACCGGCGGGCACAGGCGTGCACCCTAGCACGCTCGCGGGCTGCGTGGTGACTCAGCTGACCCCCCCGCAGCAGCTTGCTCTGCACCTGCTCATTAATTACAGTCCCACCAGCGCCAATCCCTGTGCAGCGGGGGCTCACCAGCTTGCGCTTACTCACACGGGAGGAGGGGCTGACACCCCCAGGCACATCAGTTGCCCAGACAGGTGGGCTTGTGAGCCCCCCATTCCCCGGGCCCCAGCGAGTGTGGGAGCTTACAGGGCACAACCTTCCAGGGCAGGAGGCTCCCACATCCCAGTGCTCCCCACCAACGGGGTGCACAGGCTCCACCAGCACCCTGCACAGCACCCACTGAGCTCTTTTTTGGTCACTGGGCTGCCTGCACAGCCCTGCCCACATCTCCTGCCACCACAGCTGGGCATGGTACGGGGCAGGATGTAGGCTCCCAGTGTCACCCCATGGTGTCCTGGTGTCACCCATGAACTCCTGTGTCACCTCACGGGCTCCTAGTCTTTGAGATCGAGTCCAACTGTGTCTGTCCACTAGTAAATCATCTCCATTAAGCACCTCATTTGCCCATCTTTTAAACACCTCCAGTGACTGGGACTCCACCACCTCCCTGCACAGCCTCTGCCAGTGCTTGAGACCCCTTTTGATGGAGAAATTTTTCCTGATGTCCAACCTGAACCTGCCCTGGCACAACTTGAGGTCATTTTCTCTTGTCTTATTGCCTGTCACTGGGAAGAAGAGACCAGCACCCACCTAGCTCTTTTCAGGCAGCTGAAGACAGTGATGAGATCTCCCCTCAGCCTCCACTTCTCCAGGCTAAACAACCCCAGCTCCTTCAGTCACTCCTCATAACCCTTGTTCTCCAGCCCATTCACCAGCTTCCCTCCCCCTCTCTGTACTTGCTCCAACCCCTCAATGTCCTTCTTGTAGTGTAGGACCCAAAACTGAAGGGGGGCAACACAAGTTGCCACGACACTTTCTTCTCAGGGCTTTCAGCCCAGGATGGACTCCTGGTGAAGGTATTTCCTGAAGGAAAACAGCCTTAGGACCAGCACGGAGTCGGATGCTCAACACGCCTCACCAGTGCCCTCCTGGAGCTCAGTTCTATCTCCTGCCGAGAGCAGCCGCTCAAGGGCAACCAGGAGAGAGAATTGCCCATTGACCTGGATGGTCTCCAGCTTCCCTGGGCTGTTCTCCCTTCGGAATGCTGACTCCCAGCATCCCATCTGCAGTCCTCAGCCCTTTGCATAGGGATGCGGTGGGACACGGGATGGGTGTCATATCCCTGAGCTCTGCCTCTCCTCCCACCCCTTAAGCCATCCATCCTCTGGGCTCCAGGCAGTTTCAGGTGCATTTTCAGGGTGCAGAGCACAGACAGAGCTCTATGTGCCAGATGGGGCTGCTGCTGCTCCCCAAAGACTGTCAGGCCATTTGCCTTATCTTTCCACCCCTGGGCCTCTAACGAGCAACCCTGGAGGTACCAGGCTGTTCCCAGTGCTCAGCCACAGCCACCCAAAGCCTGGGTTAAAAGACAGGTGGGTGAGGCGCTCAGGGATGTGGTTTAGTAGTGGACAGGTATGGTTGGACTTGATGATCTCCAAGCCCACTCCTGCTCTCTGTCAGGTGGTGAACAGGTAAGAGCAGCAGCAGGAGGTGGGTGGGTTGAGGTCCTCCTCTACCTGCCTGCCAGAGCTGGCTCCAGGATGCTGGGTTACCCGGGAAACAGCGGATGACATCGCATGGAAGGCAGAGAAACTGCCCGAGGTGCTCAGGATGCCAGCACCGTTTCCAGGGAAACGGCGGGTGACATCCCGCAGGTAAGCGAGGGTGGACAAGTTGGGGACCCCACAACATGCCCTGGCTTTGCCTCCTCCTCCTCCTTCAAGGGGGTCCCTGCCCTGTGCCAGATAATAACAAGCCCTGGAGGGGGCACTGGGGACAGCCCCCACTTGGCCACCCCCGAGGCGCTGGCAGGTGACAATAAGGGAAGCTTTTCCCATTGGGGACACGGTCACCCTGCCTGGGCTGGTGGCAGCAGGGAGAGAGAAGCCACTGCACCTTGGTCCCAGCAGAGTGCTCTGAAGCCTGTTACCCCCGCTACTGCCTGTTATCCCCTCCCATACCTGTTATCCCCCCCTACTGCATGTTACCCATACACACTGCCTGTTACACCACCCGATGGCTTTGTCAGTGCCTGGGGTCACATTCCCCTCCTTGCAGCTCCCCAACTTCAGCCCATCCTTCACTTCTCTCCCAGAGTGGGGTGGGGGGCAGTAATCCCCCCCCCAAGAAGGGGCAGTTTGCCCCCTAACAGCATTCCCAGGTTGCTTTTTGATTAATCCCAGTCTCTGCTTTTCCCCTTTAAGGGTTCAGAAGCATTAGGAACCACCCAAGATTTCCCCCTAAACTTTGCCAGCGGTAAATCCCATCTGCCTGCTTCCCCCTACCCCGGGATGTGCTGTTACTCCAAGCAGGGTGACACCCCCTTTTTTCACTGAGCACTCTTTGAGCACCCAGGGTGGCAGGGAAGACCCAGCCCACCATGGTGATGTCTGGGCTGCGCATGCACAGGCAGGGAGGGAGCTGCAAGGATGCTTCCAAACCAGTATAAAACCAGTAGAACCAGGAGCAGAGGTGGTGGAGCCACAACAGGGGCTGCTGGGGGTGAAAATGCACCCTGTAGCCTCTGGTCCCCCACCATGGAAGCTCCAAAAATGAATCAGCAACCAAGCACAGGCAGTCTGGGCAAGAGGCAGACGCACCTGGGGAGGCAGCAGCGGTCCCCTAGGATGCTGCAGAGCAACAGGAACACAACAAGCCCTGTCTCGGAGGGGTTTGGCCACCTGAGATTGAGTAGTTTGACCTGTAACGGCAAAAATTACATCAGCCTGAGCTGCTGGTGCTGCTCGAGGGAGGATCCAGCCCAGCAGCACCACAGCCTCACAGAGCCTTGCTGAGCCCAAGCCATGGGCTGTCAGCGGGACCAGGAGCGGGTGGAGATCACAGAATTATGGAATGGTTTGGCTTGGAAGGGACCTTACAGCCCATCCAGTTCCATTCCTGCCATGGGCAGAGACACCTCCCACTGGATCAGGGGCTCCAAGCCCCATCCAACCTGCCCTTGAACCCCTCCAGGGATGGGGCAGCCACCAAACTGGGCAAGGGCCTCCCCACTCTCACAGCAAAATATTTCTCCGTAAGATCTCATCTCAATCTCTCCTCTTTGAGCTGAAAACTGTTCCCTCTCATCCTGTCCCTGCACTCCCTGATCAAGAGCCCCTCCTCAGCTTTCCAGGAGCCCCTTTCAGTACTGGAAGCTGCTCTAAGTTGTCTCCAGAGCCTTCTCTTCTCCAGGCCAAGCAATCCACGAGCCACAGTGTTCCAGGTCTGGGTATGCTGCATCTTCCAGGCTGTTTTCAGACCTTATGGGTCCCTCTTTAGCAAGAGACCCTGAAAACCTGCCTTGCCTGCAAGCCAGCAGCAATGCCACGAGGTGCTGGGTTCATATCACCAGTAGGGTCTTGTCTTTCAGTGGAGCAATCAGACACTTGGAAATAAAGCCACCAAAACAGGTGTTTCAGGAGATGAAGTAAAAATTTGTCCCAGAACGTGCAGGAAGAACCAGTGCCTGGACCATCAGGAACAAATCATAGAATCACAGAACCATAGAATCATAGAACTGCTTGGTTGGAAGAGACCTTTGAAATCAAATCCAACTGTTCCTATCCACTACTGAACCATCTCTAAACACCTCATCTGCCTGTCTTTTAAACCCTTCCAGGGATGGGGACTCCCTGGGCAGCCTCTGCAAGTGCCTGAGAATCCCTTCAGTGAAGAAATATTTTACAATATCCAATCTAAACCTCCCCCGGGACAACTTGAGGCCATTCCCTCTCATCTTATTGTCTGTCACTTGGGAGAAGAGACCAACACCCACCTCACCACAACCTCCTTTCAGATAGTTTGTAGACAGTGATGAGGTCTCTCCTCAGCCTCCTCTTCTCCAGGCTAAACAGCCCCAGGCCCCTCAGCCACTGGTTCTCCAGACTTGTTCTCCAGCCCCTTCACCAGCTTTGTTGCCCAAATTAGCCCTGGACTTGCAGGGTGAGGATGTCCTGGCCTGAACCACAGGGTCTGAACCCTATCCACTGCCCTCCTTAATTAATTTTTAGGCTGTTCCAATGGGAATGAGGTGATGGGGACTGTGGCAGACTGGGGAGACTCAGGCTGGGGGCGTGGGACATACAGGGGACAATGTGCCGAGGAGGGGGACAGAGGGTGCTGGGGCACAGGGAGGAGGTGTAGAAACAACGGGAAGCCACGCATCACTCAGGAAGGCAGCTGTTCCCAAGTCCATCCCAAAAAGGTCCGTCCTGAAGCGCGTGGGGTTGTGCCTCAAACCTCCTTAACACCCCCAGCAGCCCCATGAAGTCCCCAGGCTGTGGGCACCTGCCCATGGTGCCAGCATGACCCCAGAGCCAGTGTGCAGCAATCCCAGCAGAGCTGGGGGGGGCTGGGACACCCCCTGCCCGCTGACACTCCAGGGGATGCGCTGGCAGCCCTTCAGTCGTCCGCCTTCCCCGCGGGGGCCCTCGACCGGCTCCCACGCGCTGCCGGCCTCCTGGCTTCGTGACACTGAGCTTTAATTGAATTAGACGCTGCTGCCTGGGCAGCGCAGCCTGCAAACCATCCTCGAATTCCTGGGCACGGTGCCCGCTCGCTGTCTACAAGCCGGTCCCCAGCCTCCCCCCAACCCCATTGCCTCCTCCTCCTCCAGCACTGACCCAGAACCCAGGGGTGTCCGAGCCCCCCGGGTGGGAGAGGGGGGTCTGGGTGGGCTCAGGGGTGCAGATGCTCAGCCTGAGGCGAGCGATGCTGTTAGAGGGTGCAGAGTGCAGGGGAGCCCCCGTATCTCTCCCTGTTGGGGTCAGCTGCATCACAGCGGCCGTCGAGCCAGCCCGTCCCCACGCCAGCTTCCTTCGCTACAGAATGTACCGAGGGCCCCCGCGGCCCCAGCCAGGGACACGATGTGCTCCCCACTCCAAGCCCTGTTTTTCCTGGCCGGGTTCCTGCTCTGCTGGCGGCCAAGCACTGTCACTCAATGCAGCTTTTGTCCGCTCCCCATTTGCCTCCCTTCACACCTCCATCCCACCCTTCTGGACCCGGCCGTGATCATCCCAGGCCGTGACCGCACTTTGGCCTCTGCTGCAGCTCCATCGCTGCCTCCATGGGTTTTTCCCTCCCCATGAGCGTGGCCAGGACTGCTGACAGCAATAGAAGCAATGCAGTCCTGCTGGCAGGGGAGACCAGCATCTCCAAACCCACAGGCATCACTGGGAACCTGCCAGAGCACCAGCTCCCAAACATCATCCCCCAGGAGGGAGGACATTGCGCCCCTTCTCCTGCCCACAGCCTCACCCTGCTGCGTGCATGGACTTAGAATCACAGAATGGGTTGGGTTGGAAGGGACCTCAAAGCTCATCCAATTCCTCACCCTGCTGCGGGCAGCGACACCTCTCACTGAATCAGGGGCTCAAAGCCCCATCCAGCCTGGCCTTGAACACCTCCAGCAATGGGGTAGCCACCACTGCTCTGGACAACCTGGGCCAGGGCCTCCCCACCCTCATCATGAATAATTTCTTCCTAATGCCTAATCTAAATCTTCCCCCTCCCCTCCAATTTAAAGCCATTCTCCCTCATTCTGTCCTTGCACTCCCTGATCGCAAGCCCCTCCCCACCTTTCCTGGAGCCCCTTTCAGCACTGGAAGATGCTCTAAGATCTCCCCAGAGCCTTTTCTTCTCCAAGATGAACAACCCTAACTCATCAGCCTGTCCTCGTATGGGAGATGCTCCAGCCCTCAGATCATCTCCATGGCCTCCTCTGGACTCACTCAAACATCTCCACGTCCTTCCAGAACTGAACTTGGTTAATGGGTCCATCCGTAACTCACCTGTGTGCGTTAGGGCTTACTGCTGCCACGCTGGGCTGCACTGCTCCCCTCCCAGGGCCCCCAGGGATGCTCAGTCCCACTGCCATAGGTGTGAAGCACATCCACGACAGGGACCTGGCGAGCACAGGGCATGGAAAGCGCATCCAACTTCTGACACCCACTGGAAAATGTCAATCTGAGGTCCAGCACAGCCACTTACTTCATTTTTCCCAATCTTTAAATATTTCCTATAGTACAAGCATAGCAATTGCTTCCAACCCAAGCTGCTGATATGATGTTTAACCCCACGGGAGCCAGCTCCTGCCTGCCCAGTGCTGTAGGTTCCACTGCTTTCCCCATTCAGCCAATTTGTTATCTGGGCTGCTTGAGTCAAATTTGTTTTTCCTTTGTGGAAAAAACCTCCTCACCAGCAAATATCACTCAACTGACTTGAAACACAGCTCCCCATGCCCAGAACTTTCACTGACCCCAGGTACCAATACACACTGGGATAAACTCCAAATGCTCAAGCACAGCTGGGCACGAGGCTGCCTCTCCTACCTCACAAATGCAGGCTGAAAAGAGTGAGGATGAAGAGAAACCACATCCCTAGGAGCACCCATGCAGCCACTGCTGCCTCCCCAGTCCCAGGAGGGTGCATCCCACTCCCGAGGCTTGGCAGGGAGGCAGAAGGGATGCACTTGCCCAAGCAGAACCCACTCCAGCTCCAAAATCACCAGTAGGTCTGGCTGCTGAGTGGTAACTCCTTACACCAAACCTGCAAGGGGCAGTCAGCCAGTGGGCTGGAAGCCCCTGGATCTGCCCCCAGGGCTGCCAACAATGATGCAAACTCTCCCCGTGACAGCCCCATGGTGACATCCCCATCTTTTCCCCAAGCCTGGCACCACAGCAATCATCCAACAACACTCCCTGAATCCCTCACACCCCTGCCCACAGCTGGGGACCAGCCAAACCTGCCTCCATCCCCAGCACCGTGCTGGTTCAGCCCAATGGCATCACTCCTATGTCCCCAAAGCACCACTATTTTTGCCACATTCATTTTTTTGCCACTGCTTTCTTCCCTGGCAGTAGAAGCAGGGTCTTCCTTGCATCCGTCTGTCGCCGCACGGGCATCAGCACCAGGGCTGCAGGGAGCTCCCCGGGGAGAAGTAAGTGGATCAAAAGGTTTTAGCAGGAGACGGCTCCCAGACAGATCTGGATCGTCTTCAAGGCAGCCACTTGCGGCTACAAATGCACTTTCCCCCTGCAGCTCCCAAGCCAAAAGCTTCACACCAGTTTTATTGCATTTAACCCTTCGCTTCTCCTGTCTTTGCAGGTGCTCGCGGCCAAGAATTGGGGTCCTGCGGCCAGACCCCAGTTGGATGAGGTCTGCACCCCTACTGGGGCAAATCCAGCCCCACGGTTAAGGCCAGAGGGACTGGGGTTGCAGAATCTCCCTGCAAAATCCAGGGTGTTCTGAGACAGACAGCAACACAGCTGAAACAGGGGAGATTGAGATGATATCTTGGAAAGAAATGTTTTGCTGTGAGGTTGGGGAGGCCCAGGCTGCCCAGAGCAGGGGTGGCTGCCCCATCCCTGGAGGGGTTCAAGGCCAGGTTGGATGGGGCTTGGAGCCCCTGATCCAGTGGGAGGTGTCCCTGCCCATGGCAGGGGGTTGGAACTGGATATGCTTCGAGGTCCCTTCCAACTCAAACCATTCCATGATCCCATGAACACAACCTGCTCATCGATCCTGCCTGCCCCGGGATCCCTGGTACCAGAACCAGGAGGAAACTGAGGCGCACAGCACAGGGCAGCAGTGGGAAGGATGGTGATGCTCCCAAGGGCACACACATCAACCTGCTCCTCTGTCCCCTGGCAGGTGACAGACACTCCTCTGTCCCACCCCAGTGTCCTGATCACCTTTTTCCCCCACTTTGTGGCACCTCACATCCAGGCAGTGCCTGCCAGTCAGCAACAGGGGAGCCCAGGCAGGAAGAGGTTTTGCTGGAGCAATGCTGCTATGAACTATTCAGAGTGTGATGATAATTATAGGAGCCCCTCTGCCCCCCAACGATGGTTCTTCTTGTTCTCCAAGGCAGGAGCAGGATTTGTGCCATGGGGATGAATGGGAGCAGGAAGAGGGACTTGGGGTTGTGTCACCATGGGGGTGCCCAGTGAGGCAGGAGGGGACCCCGGGCACCCTGACCCTGCTGAGGAGGCACCTGTGGGTCTGGACACCTTGCTGGGGCTTTGCTGGTTAAACTGGGAGCTTTGGGGAGCCAGGCTGACACCCCTGCAAGCACTGCCCACGTTGCATCTCGTCTCTCTGCCCTCAGCTGCAGCACCCCATGCTCCCCAGCATATCGCAGAGGCACACAGCCCCAAATGTACCAGCACTGCACCCCAGTCCACCCCCAGCACCGTGCCCCACATCTCCCTATCCTGCTCCCCAAAGCCCAGTAGTGGGGCCACTGCCTGCTGGGATGGGCACAGAGGTTGTTGTCAGGACCCCACCATGCATCCAGAGGGACCCCCTGCATCCCCTCACAACCCGCAGCCCCCACCACAAGCCCAGCGTGGAGCTGCCCATTGGGGTAAATCCTGCAGCCCTGCAGCCACCTCCAGGGCCTGGCAGGCAGCTCCCTGCACAGCTGCTCCTTGGCTGGGGCGCGCAGGCTCTGGGATGGAGTTAAAACAAGAGGGCAGCAGCCAAAAACTACGCATGGAGGGCAAGAGGATCCTACCACCGGGATCCCAGCACTGCCTGGCTGGGAGGTTGAGATGAGATCTTTGGAAGAAATGTTTTGCTGTGAGGGTGGGGAGGCCCTGGCCCAAGTTGCCCAGAGCAGTGGTGGCTGCCCCATCCCTGGAGGGGTTCAAGGCCAGGTTGGATGGGGCTTGGAGCCCCTGATCCAGTGGGAGGTGTCACAGAATCACAGAATTATTAAGGTTGGACTAGGTCTAACTATCAGCCCAGCCCCACCATGCCTACTAAACCATATCCCAAAGTGCCACACCTACACATCTTTTGAACCCCTCCAGGGATGGAGACTCCAACTCTGCCCTGGGCAGCCTCCATCAGGGCTTCACCACTCTTTTGGTAAGTAAATTTTCCCTAATATCCAATCTAAACCTCCCCTGGTACAACCTGAAGCCATTTCCTCTCATCCTATCACTTGTTACTTGGGAGAAGAGACCAAGAGCCGCCTCATCACAACCTCCTTTATAGGAGCTGCAGAGAGCGATGAGGTCTCCCCTCAGCCTCCTCTTCTCCAGACTAAACAGCCCCGGTTCCACTCCTCATAACACTTGTTCTCCACACCCTTCACCAGCTTTGTTGTCCAAAGATGGAGCTTCCCAGTGGCCAGGATGCACTGGGCCAACTGGGAATCCAACCGAAAGCCAGGCGGCAGCGCCCAAGTTGTGATTCCAAGGTGTGGACAAGGATGCATGGGCCAGAGGGTAGGGGGATGGCAGCTCTGGAGAAAGCTGAGCCTATCGTACAGGGTGTGAGGGCTCCCCCCTGCCTGGAACCCCCCGCTCTGCACCCGGTGCCAGCCCTGGGAGAGCAGGGAAGGCACGGCGGGTATGGGAGCTGCAGGTATGGGGTGAACTGCGAGGTAGGAGGGTGGTGGGGGTGCAGGTATGGGGTGTCCAGCAAGCACAGATGGGATTCTGGGTGTGGGGGTTCGGGGTAGGGAGCACAGAGGGGATTCAAGGTATGGGGTGCACACAGGGAGGGGGAACAGAGTTGCAATAATCAATGGCTGGGGGAGGTGGGGCAGAGTTTGAGCAGGTGGGGTGCAAGGTGCACAGTGCAGGCTGCAGGATTTGTGGTGTAGCAGAGTGTGGGGTGCAGGGTTTGAGGTGCAGAGTGTGGAGAGGAGGACGAGGAGTCAAGGGTGCAGGATAGGGGTGGGGGCTTTAGGGTCCAGAGTGAAGGGGGCAGGGAATGGGGACCAGAGTGCAGAATATGGGTAGCAGAGTAAAGGGTGCAGGTTTGGGGGTGCAGACTATAGGGTACAGAGAGCAGAGTGAGGGGTGCAGGGTGCAGAGTGCAGGGATGGGGAGTAGAGAACAGGGTATGGCAAGTAGAGTGCAGGGTGTGGGGTGCAGAATGAGGGGTACAGGTTTAGAGGTACAAGGTGATGGCCTGGGGGCCAGTGCTGCAGGGAAGTTCACCCTGTGTGCCTCAGGCTGACATTCCTGCCTCTCCCAGCTACACTCCGCAGCCCAGCTGCCCCACTCCACCTTGGCACTCGTCGGGGCCGCCAGCCCTGCCTCAGCCCTGCCCGGGCACGCTGCGCTCCCCCTGCTAACTGCACCGGCTGTGTGCCAAGCCTGTCACAGCTCTCCGTCACCGCTGCACCCATTCTAGAGCCGTGCGTGGAGCCCAGGCACGTCATCAGCCACCTGGCATCAGAGAATCATGAAATCATTGAACAGTTTAAGGCAGAAGGGACTTTAAAGATCAGCTGATTCTAACACCCTGCCATGGGCAGGGACACTTCCCACTGGATCAGGTTGCTCAAGGTCCCATCTAACTTGGCCTTGAACCCCTCCAGTTATGGGGCATCCTCTGCCCTATTCCCACCCGCCTGTCTCCACGTGCCCAGCCCCGTTGCCTGCTGGAGCCCTGAGAGCTGCAGGCAGCTGAAAGCGAAGCACACTGTGCACAACCCATGTGCTGGGTGGGCGATGAGTGGTCCCCACGCACAGGCAGATGCACCATTCATTGATGAAGGGCATCGCAAGGAGGAAATTCAGATTCCACCATCCCATCTATTTGGTACCCACAGCCCTGTGGATGCTGCAAGAGGCATCAGCTCAGGGCTGACATTCTAGTGCTCATATTCTACGAGGGTGGGGAGGCCCTGGCACAGGTTGCCCAGAGCAGTGGTGGCTGCCCCATCCCTGGGGTAGTTCAAAGCCAGTTTGGATGGGGCTTGGAGCCCCTGATCCCGTGGGAGGTGTCCCTGCCCATAGCAGGAGGCGGAACTGGATGGGCTTTGAGGTCCCTTCCAACATAAAACATTCTATGATGTTTGCCTCAAAACCATGAATCCAGTGAGAAGCAGAGCAGCCCCATGGTCCCCAAAGCCCCCATCGCTGTCTTTCACCGTGCTGAGGTGAGCAAGGAGCAGTTGTGCTCCACCACCACGCACACGTGTTCAGCACCCGCCGTCCTGCAAGAAATCAAACCAATGGCCCTGCAAATAATACCTGCAATGGAATAGAGCTGATTAGAATAATCGGCACAATAATTGGGCTATACCTAGGAGAGGGTGTAACCAGAAAGCCCTGCAAAGGAGACTCTTTGTCTTTGCTTGTTGTTGTCTCTCCAGCTCACAGGTAATCGCTAGGAATGGGCAAACCCCCTTTTAATGGACTCTTAATAACGCCGTTAATTTCCCTTTGCAAGGAAAGTTTTCCAAACAGTCAAAGATTCAAAACAAAGCAATGATTGTTCCTATTAGCATTAAATTCTACTCTGGGAGAGAGAATAAATCAAGCAAGGGGATTCAATTCAAAACAGAACTATAAAAAATCCAATAATGATTTTTTAATATTAATAAGAAAAATATATTGTTATGCACCCTTAGCATTTAAACTTCTAATCCAATCAGCGCAAAGTGCAGAGATAAATCACAGCCGCAGAGGAGAAGGGAACAACCATCAGGCAGGAGGCAATAAAACGCTGTCTTACATCCCTGGGACAGGCAGGGGTTTGACAGGCTCAAAAAAAAACGCCAAAATTTATGATCCCGTCGCCCTGCCAGCAGGTTGATTCCTCCCTCTAACCCCACATGTGTGCTCCACCTGGGCAGGGAGGGCGCGAGGGGCAGGCAGCTCGCAGGCAGGAGGTGACAGCAGCATCCTGGCTGCCTCAACCCATCAATGTGGCATTGAGGAGCCGGGGACTTGCCCTCCATCCTACCTAAACCTACTCCCAGCATCTCCTGGCAGCTCCAACTGGCTGTGCAGTGGGGTGGAAGGAGCGGCTGCTAGAGGAGGTCCCAAATGGGGTCCCAAGCAAGATCCCAAGCAGGGTCCAAAGCAAGCCTGGTCCTAAGCAGGGTCCCAAGCAAATATGGTCCTAAGCAAGGTCCCAAGCAAAGTCCCAAGCAGGTTCCAAGTCGTGCTCTTCCACTCTTAGAGGTTGCACGAGGTACTCCCAGTCCTGCGCTACCAAACTCATTCCAGATCCGGGGAAGGCACTGGTGGTGCTCAGAACACAATGATGCGGCGCCCAGTCCCACCAGGATGGAGCCGATGGTACCCACACAGCCTCCCAGCTCCCCTCTGCTCCCCGTCCCTGCGTGCAGAGGGGATGATGGGCTGCCCTTCCCATCACACAGCTCTGCAAACAGGGAGCACCAAAGTGCGTGGCTGTGTAACCCCCTCGCAGAGGCAGCCGCCAGGGCCACAGTCCAGGAATAATCCCAGTGAGGCTCCCCCAGCGGCTCACGCCATGCATCCTTGTTGAACTCATTACAGATAATGGCCCCACAATTCACGGCTGATGCAGCTGGGCTATTCCCCCTGATTTATCTGCTCCGGCAGATGATGCACAGCCACGAGGTCCAGCAGCCAGCCCTGGTGAGTGGTAAAACGCCACTAAACGTGTCCAGTGGGTCTAAACTCCCCTCCATTCCCCCATTCTGCGAACCTCAGTGCTCCTGCCGAAAGCAGCTACATCCAACGGGAGGGAAATGCCGAACGATGGAAGCGCGGAGGGAGAGCAGCAGAGCACCTGCAGCTGGCAGACCCAGCCCTGCGACAGCCGAGGACAAAAGAGATCTCAGCCACGCAGGGAGTTCCCGGCCGTCTGGCAAACTGCTGACGCCACGAACCAGGGCGAGAGGGCATTTGGGGACAGGGGGACAGACACACCGCTCCTGCTCCAGAGCACCCTGGGGCTTCATTCCCACTGGCTGAGGTCCTGGGGAGGCTGATGAGGGGGTAAAGGATTAATTACAGCTACTACAGGTCCAAACCTGACATGTTGAGAGCATTTCTGCTCCTCTTTAGCTTCGGATGGTTTGGGCAGAGGTCCAGGAGCAGGTGCCAGGCTCATCCCTGTGCTTCCCAGCCTGGCATCTCTTGGGACCCATGGAGTCAGCTCCCATCTCAGGGGAGCAGAGGGCACCCAGGCCCTCCTGGCACATTGCAATATGGTTTAAGGAAAAAAAAAAAGAGGCAATAAATCCCTGTGCCTGGCTTTTGGACTCTCCTGCTGTCAGCAGCCAAAGCAAAGGTGCTTGCACAGTCCTCAGCATGCACCGACAGGCAGTGCTGGGAACATCACACCTGGTGGATGGTCTGACCAGATGGGTGGTCTGGAGACTCAGCCCTGCACCACAAGGATCTCCCAAAAGCCCAAGAGGTGAGAACCCATCTCCCTTCGCTTCTGCCCTGCCCTGCCAGCCCGGCTGCTGGAGGAGATGCAGTGGTTGCCAAGGTGGAAAGCACTTGGGACCTCTGTGAGTGAGCAATGCCACCACACACAACATTGCAGGGTTTTCCCACTGGACTCTGAGCAAGATCCAGCACCCCAGCATCCAGCACCATCCCTCGGAGACCTCAGCAGCACCAAAGCTGGGCATGGAGCTGGCACAGCCCTGCAAACACCCGCCTCCTCTGTACCCCAGGGCTGTCCCTGGCCACAGCCTCCTCCCAGTCCCGCAGGACTGGAGCCAGACTCCCTGGGAGACGCAAAGGCTGCCCTGGGGAGGGCAAGGGTGGCTGGCAGCGCCGCCGTGTCCGACCACAGAGCCAGGATGCGCCTTCCCGGGGGCACCCGGGGGTACCGGCACGGGGTGGGTGAGCAAAGATGGGGTTTGGGGAGTGGGGTGTGTGTTGAACTTTTGAACCAGCAGGCAGGAGATCAAGTGCATTACCTTAACGCAAGTTAAAAATAACCATCTCGTCTCTTGAAACGAGCCTGTCTGCAATTATAGCTTGGCATGTCTGCTCCGGAGCGTCCCCAGGCTGGCACCGTGCCAGGCGGCTCCCAACAACCCTCGCCTTTCTTCTCCTTCTTGGGGCTGACTTTTTTTCTTTGCATTTTGGGGAATTCTTCCTTTTTTTTTTTGCTTTTCCCTTCCCAGTAAATCAAAAGTGGCTGCTCCGTGGGCTCCCCATCGCCTGTCAAGCCACAACCAAGCCTTCAAAAGCACCCAGATCCCCACCACCCATTGCAATGCCACGCTGTCCCCTCCCAGCCCTTGGGGACACGGGGATGCTGCCACCAGCCCACGCTCCCAGGAGAACCATGCAGCGGCGCCAGCCAGTCCAAGGCTCCTTCAAGGCTCCTTCCCTGCTCTGCCCTTGCACACCCGCCGTGCATCCCGCTGCAATGTGTGGGTGTGCGTGTACCGTGTGTGCTCGCACCATGCCCCAAATGCACAGGCGTGCGAGGGAACACGTGCAAATTCCAGCGTGTGTGCACAGGTGGTGGATGCCCTGCAGCATCGCTGCCCGCAGCTTCCCGTTCTCTGCCCAGCCCAGTGGGCAAGCTCAGGCAAGGGTGGCCATCCTGGCATCCCCCACGTGCCCCTATTTGCCAGTATCCAGGGCTGTTTCAGAAACCTGTGTCCCCAAGGGACAGAGCAGCAAGCTGCGTCACTGCTGCACCCCTGGCTTGGTGGGAGCAAAGCAGGGGAGGCAGCTGGGATGGGCATCAACCCTGGAACTCATGCCCAGAGGGCCAGCAGGCAGCAAATCCCAGGAGCCTCCCTGCTCTCAAACTCCAACGGACACAGCCGGGGCCATGGGGTGTCAGGGGGTGCTGGGGAGGGGAAGGATGAGCCCCAACTGGAAAAAGCAGACACCACCCCCTCCTGCTGCTACCCCTCCAGGCAGCCCCCCACTTCTGCCTCCTTGCCCCTCAGGGCAGCCAGCAGTCCCCGAGGGGCTGGACACCCCACAGCCAGACCCACAGCAGGCGACAGCTCCGGATGCTCTGGGATGCTGGAGCACCCCTGCTGGGAGGGAAGGGCATTGGGGGTCCCCATGCCCCCTCCCAGCGCCAACCGCCTCCTACTCCCCGCCACGGGTGAAAGCAAGCTTTGTGCTGGGGCTTTCAGTTCTCCTGGCTGGCGCCCAGCCAAGGCACCACATAATAATGAACAGATGCTGTCCAAAATGAGCTTCAGTGGCAGACAGGCGAGCTGCTCCGTGTGTGTCCTTCCATAACCCAAAGTGTCTTTCACCTCGGCACTAACCAGGCACCTTCAGCAGGAGAGAGGAGCCAATGAGAAGCATCGGGCTAATTAAAAGTAATGCAGCCAGGGCGCAGCAAGCCCACTGCGAGTGGGTGCAGGGCAAGGGCAGGGCTAGGGGGCAGTGGGCGGCAGAGCAAGGGGGACACCCCATACCCACATCCAGAGCATCCCCTCAAGGGAGGACCTGATAGCATGGTGGCACCGGGGCTTGAGGTGGACCCTAGAGATACAGAGATAGGCTGGACCCTGCTGCAGCGGTGGGAAGGGACATTCATCCCCTTCCTGCCTGGTCCCTCCATGAGGACATAGTGAGAACGGGTTCCAGTCCCTTCCCAAAACCCAAGAGACCTCCTGCCATCACCAGCATCCCAGTGAGGATCTCACTGGGATGAGAAGTCGAGCCAAGGAGCTCTAGCTCTCTCCCACATCACACCCGGCCCAATGCACTGAGGACACTGCATCCCTGCAAAATATCTACCAGTTTTTTTAAGTATAAAGCCAAACACCAGGAAATTCATTTCCCAGCCCAGGACGCTGGTCCTTCCATCAGAGCATCAGGCAAGTGGGAGGGATGCACACAGGGACCCACGTGTGGGGATGGATGGAGGCAACACTTGGCTGTGAGTGCTCTTCTAGTCCACAGGATCTTAACTGTAGTTTATATTCCAGTGGTTATTAAAAATAAAGGGGGCGGGGGCGGTGGGGAAGCTAAGAGCAGAGCAAGCTGTTCATTTGGAGCCTTTCCCTTGGGTTTAATAAAGCCCCACTCACTGCTGTAGTATCATTTTTATGCTATCATAAAGCTGGACCATTTAGCAGGTTTGTGTTACTTCAGCAGTTAGCACTGCATGAAAACTGATTCCAGAAGAAGGGAAAGGGGGGTGGAATTAGAAGTAAGATGAAAACCTCCAAAAGGAGTGGAAAAAATGAGGTAGGAAGAAGGAGAGAAGCCCGGGCAATCCCCCACAGCCATGCTGGCAGAGCACATCACAGCAGCTCAGGGGAAGCGAGTGGGCTTCCCATCCCTGTGTGAAGACAAGGGCAGGTGAGGAGTCCTCGCTCCATCCCCAGGATGCTGAAGGGATGGGCACACGGGGAGGATCCCACCTGTGCGGTGGGAAAGGGGTAGGGTGACCCCCTACATCAGGGAGACCCCAGGGGCATCGCACTCATGGGGACTAGAGAGCCAGGAGGGTGTCTTTACTTAAGAGATGGATGGATGAGGTGCTCAGGGACCTGCTTTAGAAGTGGGCAGGGATGGATGAACTAGATGATCACAAAGGTCTTTTCCAATCAAAGGATTCTACGACTGGCTTGAGGGATACAGCTGAGGGGCTTCCCAGGGTGAAGGAGCCTGAGGCTCCCCGTGGCCCTGCTCAGCTCCCAGGACAGCCAGGCTCTCCTGGTGCCTCTGCTCCAGCCATGGGCAGCTCTCCGGGGAGTATCAGGCTGTCAGTGCAGCTGGAAAAAATCTCCATATATGGAGAGGATGGGGATACGGGAGCGGATCTGAGCCAAGCCAAACCACCCCATGGGAACCCTGACCCATGCTCAGCCCACTGCCAGCCAGCCACGCACACCACTAATCCCAGTGGAAATGGGAATGAGCCTGTCATGCGACCCCAGAACACGCCACCCCAGAGCCATGTCACCCTGCCCTCACCATAATTCCTTCCTTCATTGCTGTCCCACCTCCCTACAGTGCCACCTGCTCCCTCGCTGGTGCCCAAGCTGCTCTCTGCCAAGGGAAAGTTTTCTCCATCAGTGCCAGGAGCTGGTTTTGAGCCTCTCCAGCCCCACAGGGAAACATCCACGTGGATGCAGGGGCCCCTGTCCGAGAGGGGCTCAGGCAGCGGGTGGAGGTATCTGTGCCCTGCAAGAAGGTGAAGCATCCCAGTGCGCCCCAATCCCTTGGGCAGAAAGGAGCACTCACACTCTGCTTCCACCCAAACACCTTTCCCACTCCTTTTTCTCCCTAATTTCCATTTCCTGCCAGGTGAAGTGGCACATGGAAAGTGTCTCTGCATGGCACAGTGCTTCCAGCTCCCAGGGGACAGCAGGACCCAACAGCCCCAGTCGTCAAAATGGGAGCAGCCACCACGATACTGAACCAGGGATGTAAAAAAGAGGAGGTGTAGTAGAGGGCTGGGAAATTAAGGTTTTCAGCGCTGTCAGAGCCACATCAAACAGGCATCCACTAGCTGATTGCTTGATTGTTATATTTTGGATGTCAAACCGGAGCAAGCAGAAACCTTTAAAATGCATCAGTGCCGCTGCCTTTTTGATGGAGGGTGTTGGTTTCCCATTAACAAGTGGAAAGCGTGAGCTGGAGCAGAAAACTTCAAGCGCTTTGGAATTGATAAAATAACAACTCCCTAATTAAGCAGAACTGTCAGTCAGCGGGCGTCTGCTGCCCTGCATCAGGAAGCAGCAGCAGCTCCCCGTGCACGAGCCCAGCATGTCGGCCCAGCCCGCTGCGGCACGGGGAGCCCCGCGGGGTGCACAGTGCAAAGGGCAGCGGCAGCCAGAGCATCCCCTCATCCTTCTGCCCGGGTCCTGGTCCTGATGCTGAGCATGGATGAGATGTTTCAATGCTCTGCCTCAGTTTACCTCACCATAAAACCACGTAATGCACCCCACACAGCTTGGTGGGGAAGGAGAAGGCCAGGCACGGGTGCAGCTTCCCCACAGCCATCTGATGCAAGAAAAGGTCCAGCTGAGAGAGAGAAAAGGGGTTTGGAGAAGTCCTGCTGGACCTTGTGAGGATGCCATGCCCTCAGCTGGGCTCCCCGACCTCCTCAGTCCCATCCCGCTCTCCCTGGCATGGGGAGGCTGCGAAGGAGCTAATTAAAGGAGCAGTAGGGCCCTGCCTCGGACGCTGCTGTGCTGGGTAATGAACCACTTGAAATCCATCATGCTTCTCCCAGGCCCAGTGCAGGAGGACGTGGCATCTCCAGGGGCTCTTTAACAACCCGCCAGCAGCTCGTTACAACAGGATCGACTGCCCAGCACCCCGGGTGCTCCCGCAGCACCACGAGCTGCCAGCCAGCACTGGGGAGGGATGCGTGGGGACACCCAGGGGTCTGGGGCAAGGGACATTCCAGAAGGACAGCCAGCAGGGACATGGGGTTGTGGGGAAGGTGTTGAACCCCTGACACCAAGCAAGCCCACCAAGCAAAAGGGGGGTCTCCGCATGCCGCTTCGCAGCCCGGGGTGATGCCAGCCCTCGCTGGGGATTGGGCACCGGTGGCATCAGGACAGACCTCAGGCGCAGGCAGGCAGGGAGAGCATTTCACCAAGTGCGGGGCTGCCAGGAGGGAGCAGCCGGGCAGCCCGGGCAGCAGAACCACCTGCCCGCAGCTTCAAGGCCGAGCGACAGAGCCACAGTGGAGCTGCTCCAACCCTAAGAACAGCCAGGAACGTGGAGAGCACCCCACACCGAGGCACACCTAGGGAAGCCAACCAAGTGAGTGGCCCCTGTAGATGTCCCTTCATGCCCAACAATAGCTGGACTCCAAGCCTGTCCTCCCTCCTTGTA